>JAHDVE020005411.1:0-386702 GCA_022606495.2 Halesus radiatus | reverse complement strand
TAGCAATGTAGCTAGACGACAAGCAAAAGAAGGTGAGCAGAAGTATGTCTTTGGCGATGCCCAGAAAGGGTGCGATTTATTAGTAGTTCACTAGCGGTCGTTGGTGACTTGCCACGCCACACTTTCCGCCCGCATCTCTCTACATTCCAGATAAGATAAAGATAAAGATCAGTGTCGTTTAGAATTTACAACGTTTGAATGGTCCCCGTTTCGCAGCCTGTTTCAACTTGCGTTAACAACTTGCGGATCAGACGTACGTAGTCATATATGTTTGTTACTTATAATCAGCACTTATTATGTATTATAAATACTGATTATTAGAAACACTAGATCTCAGAGTCAAAAACACATGCAACAAGCAACCACAAACACAACATTTGGACAAAAAACTTCTTATGCTATGGTACTAAACTCTACAGCAAAATTTCATTCTTCAAAAATCACAACAACATTAATAAATTTAAAATCCGAATAAAATGCTGGATACGTTACATAAAATTTTTGGTCGTACATTTAATTCAGTAATTTCTAATTCAGGATACAGGCTCGGTAGCTAGAGGGCAAGCAATAGATTAATTAGTTATGACAGATGGTCAAATTTCGATTGAACATTGATATAGCATTCAGAACATGATGCTAGATTTTCCTAACGTAACCTTAAATGTCTCCAGATACTGCAAGGAGGAGCCGTTCTCCGTGGTGTCCCTGGACATCCGAAACATGTCCCGACTGCAAGAGTCCTTGGAGGCCTACGTGCGGGGAGAGCTGCTGGAGGGAGCAGACGCTTACCACTGTGATAAATGCAATAAGAAGGTAGCTATCTATGTTCATACTTTCAGTGTGTCAACAGAGTGTAGGAATTTAATAACTATCTAACTAACTAACCATCACGCCGTTTCTCCGCAGGGGTAGGCAGAGAGGACGGACCGCCAAACAACTCGATCTTGGCATACACTTCTTGCTTCATTCACATTCATACACGCCTCATACATTCTCTTCTGTTATTCCGACTTCTGACATGGCCCGACTCGAGTATTTGATTCACTTGATCGTGCCATGTCTTCCTCGGGCGTCCCCGGCTTCTTCTTCCATTCACATTCGCGTCATATATTCTCCTTACACTCCTTTCTTCGTTCATTCGCTCTACATGCCCAAACCATCTAAGCGTCCCTTTCTTAATCTTTCTCACTATGCTTACATCAGCCTTGCATTCTTTACGAATCTCAATATTTTTTACACGATCATACATGGTTTTACCACACATTCGTCTCAGAGATCTCATTTCTACAGCATTCAGTATACTTTCATCCTTCCTCTGCCAGTTCCATGCCTCACTGCCATACATCAAGGTTGGTATCAGCATTCCATTGTGGACTGCTAGCTTCGCTTCCTTGGACAACTTTTTGTTTGCGCCAACCGCGTTCAGTCCTCCGTTAATGGGTTTCCTGCATTCACCCTTCTTTCAATATCCCTATCAGTCTTTCCATCTCTCGTAAACATACTTCCCAAATACACAAACTCATCGACCTGCTCCAAGTATTCATCATTCACAACTATATTGCATACTGTTTTCGTACTCTCTCTTTCAAACACAATGACTTTGGACTTATTTACATTCATCATTAGCTCATTCATCATACATACTTCGTTCATCCTAGATACGAGGGACTGTAGATCTTCCATACTGTTAGCAATCAGCACCGCATCATCAGCATACAACAGACAACATACTTGCAGACTACTCATTTTCGCGCCAGGCCCACCTCTTTCAATTCTTGCATACAATTATCCATGTATAGATTGAATAACCACGGTGACATTACGCAGCCTTGCTTAACACCTTTTGTGATGTCAAACCACCCCGTAAAATCACCGTTTGCCCTAACACATGCAACGCTTCCCTCGTACAGCGATGCGATTGCTTGTTTAAGATTTGTATTCACACCATAGTTAGACAACACCTTCAATAACTTTTTTCTGTCAACTCTGTCGTATGCTTTTTGTAGATCTACAAAAGCACAGAAAAGTTTCTGGTTTTTTGCCAGAAACTTCTCTGTGAGCATACGCAACGAGAAAATCTGATCCATGCACCCCCTTCCACTCATAAATGCGCCTTGCACATCCCATATTTTATCCTTTGTTTTCATTTGTACCCTTTCAATCAATATCCTACCATACAGCTTACCAACTGAACTTAGCAGGCTAATAGCCCTGTGATTTCCACATTCCATGCGTGACCCTTTACCTTTGTATAGAGGCATGATCACAACCCTTCTCCAATCTAATGGGGTGTAACCCTCCTCTAAACACTGGTTAAAAAGTTTGCATAACCATGTGAGAATTATAAGACAATTTCCTTTAAAGTATTCAGCAGCAATATTGTCGAAACCAACAGCCTTACCATTCTTCATACATTTATTTGATCTTTTAATTTCATCCATGCTGATTTTGGGAACATTCACCCTATCGTCATTCATACCTGACTCGCCACTGGAATCACTATCACTCGGGTTGCTTTCGTAGACCTCTTCAAAGTATTTCATCCATCTCTCTTTTATATCTTTCTCATTCGTCAGCATTTTTCCATCTTTCGATTTTATTACTTTCACACATCCGCTTTCTGGACCATTCCGGGACCTTTTGACCTCCTTTCAAAACAGTTCAATGTTTTCTTGGAAGTGGTTTGTCATTTTGATCCCCTCTACCTCTTCCAGGCGTTTCTTTCGTTCTTTCACTCCAGCAGGTATTCTTTTCTTGCATCCATTATAAACTTCTTTCGCTCTATCCCTCTCTTCGCTAGAAGCACTGCCAGTCGCTATCAGAAATAACCACGCTTTCTTCTTCTCTGAGACCAGTGCTTTAATCTCATCATCCCACCATGCATCACCTTTCTTTCTACCTTGCGTACTTATTCCACAAAATTTAATAAAATAGTACTAAATTACTTTATTACCGATTTAGGAAAAAATTTTAGTACATTCAAGTAAGGTGCTTGACTCCCGAATTTGACAGTTTGATATTAACAAGAGAAACTTTTATTTTTTTGCTAATAGTGCATGTTTCTTCAATAATAACTTATTTGGATTTATCATCTAATAAGTGGATTATTTGATATACGTGGTATCCCGAAGCTCGTGGTACAAGCGGGAAACTGGTGAATCTACATTACATGGAGAATCTAAAAAAAACTTTTTTTTTTATTTGAATATTTAGTTTTTTTTTCAGTTTTTACTTGAATTTTAAATGATAAATAATTTTTTTTTTAAATTATGCCACTAATCGACTCCAAATGTTATGTGACCAGTTTTCCGCTTGTACCACAAGTTTTCGGCCAACATGTATAGGTACATTTCGAAAATTAAAACAATTCCATGCAAGTATATCACTACGGTGTTAAAAAATAACAACAAATTTCCTTAGAACATGTTGTAGAATCTTCTCCTTTTAGGAAATACCACTAACAATTTAATAATTTCTGAACACAGTTTGATGTTGTGAAAAGTATTCACTTGGACCATTGTGTTATTTTATAAAGTTACATAATTTTTTGTGTTTTTGCCATTAAACCCTTGCAGCGCCCTCCATTTTTAGTTTAGACTTTCTCGACAAACTGTATTTATTAATATTTATCCGTGGCTGAGTAGGCATCGTGTCATGGTCCTACCCAGTCCTCGTGAGTTCAATTCCTCGGCTGGTTAAGTCGTCTATCCCATCAAAACCATGGTTTCAACAATTCAACATCATACCCAACTCGACTCTAATCTTCCATGTAATTTTGAAATTTGTCATTAAATAATATTAATATATGAATTTACTTTCCCTCCATAATTTGAAATGATGGCCAAGGACACCCACGAAGGGTCATAACCCATGTTACAAAATAGTTATAAAATTGTCCCCCGTGACTTTTTATACTTTACCTATGAACCTTTCACTTGTTGCATGTTTGATGCAGATATCATCTTCATTATTTGTTAAAATTATTAATATACAAATGTCTACTTACTTGTACTACTTGTTATTTCTATCTATGTCTATATTTTTTACAATTTCTCATCTATCAATCCATGTACAACTGTACAACTGTTTTATAGAGAAAAATAAATAATAAATATAGCTAAAAATATAAAAACTCCTCCATCACAACACAAGCAACATCTTCTCCTTACCGTGATTGTAGTATGATATTTTCAAATATTGCTAGGTTATTCGTAATTCGGGAATGTTTGTTTTCTATTAAAATTTTATTTTTTTAAAATACAAATAAAAAAAAAACATTGTACATTTTTTTATTAACCCGGTGATTTTGTTTTACAGGTTGTGACTGTGAAGAGACTGTGTCTTAACAAGCTGCCACCGGTGCTAGGAATCCAGCTGAAGCGCTTCGAGTATGACTTTGACAAGGTGTGCGCCATCAAGTTCAACGATTACTTTGAATTCCCTCGGGAATTGGACGTGGAACCATACACAGGTAGATTTCATGCTCTCATTTTTTTAATTTTTATTATCAATACCGCATGTGGGTTCCAACTGCTCACCTGAGCCAGTGGGACTATGGCTTCCCCAATCGGGGTATGTTATGAGGCTGAAGGGAGTGAGGAAAGGAAGATGATGGCTGATAAATAAATAAAATGATATAATAATAATAATAATGAACACACCTCAGTTCAAAAGAAAAGGTAAATTTCGAATTTTTTCGAAAAGTATTTATTTATTCATCAATATCCATTTTCTCCCCTTCAAAGTAATCCCCCTCAGATATAATGCACTTATGCCAGCGCTTCTTCCAATCCTCGAAGTACTTCTGGAATGCTTTTTTCGGTATGGCCATCAGCTCGTTCTTCGATTCTGACATTATCTCATCAATTGTGGCAAAACGCTTTCCTTTCATTGGTCTCTTCATTTTCGGGAATAGGACTTTGGCTCCCTGCGACTTTAAGTCACAGGGAGCCAAATCTGGTGAATACTGTGGTTGAGGCATGATTACGGTGTTGTTTTTGGCCAAATAATCATGAACAAGCATTGATGTGTGAGCTGGTGCATTATCGTGATACAAAATCCATGATTTGTTTTTCCACAATTCCGATCGTTTGAGCCGTATTGCTTCACGCAAACGTTCCATAACTTCCTTGTAGTATTCTTTATTAACCGTGTGACCTGTTGGCAAGAATTCATGATGCACCACGCCATTGTAATCGAAGAAAACAGTGAGCAAAACCTTCACATTTGATCGAACTTGGCTTGCTTTTTTCGGTCTTGGCTCTTCTGGCCGCTTCCATTCGGATGATTGGGCCATGTTTTCGACGTCATAACCATATACCCACGTTTCATCACCAGTTATGACCCTTTTGAGCAAATCTTGGTCGCCGTTGACATCATTCAACAACTCCTGAGCGATACTAATGCGACATTGCTTTTGCTCAATATTTAGCAATTTCGGAACAAACTTCGCTGCCACACGTTTCATTCCCAAAACATCCGAGAAAATTGCATGGCATGAGCCGATTGATATGCCAAAATCCTCTGCAACTTCCCTAATAGTGATTCCACGATTTTCCAAAACCATTTTCTTCACTGTTTCGATGTTTTCTTCGTTTGTTGACGTGGTTGACTCCAGGACGCTCATCGTCATTAACATCTCCTCGGCCTTCTGTAAAGCGCTTATACCACTTATTAACACTTTTTTGAGACAAAGTAGACTCGCCGAATGCCACAGTCAACATTAAGTGCGTTGGAGCACTTTATTCAATTTTTAACGCAAAATTTAATACATATTCTTTGATCATTTTTTTCAAAATCAAAAAATCGAAGAACACACAAAAACGTGACTAACCTTTCCAGTTGTCAAAAACAAACCACTAATCCAAAATGGCTGATAATGCTAACATATGATAAACATATGTGTACCAACATAACAAAAAAAAAATCGATAATCAAATGTACACAGCCTGCGAAAATTCAAAATCCACCTTTTCTTTTGAACACACCTTGTATTGATTATTCAGATGTGGTCACCAAACACGACTAAAGCCGTTTCAAGCAATGTTTATATTCTGAATTGTGTACTCTCACCAGGGCGATACTGAGAGTATCTTCCACTCTGGAACATGCCGCAATAATACCTTGTATTATTTTAAATAAATTTATTGTGAAATAGCACAAACATTATTTACACACGCCGGGATTTAACCACCCTACCCTTGTGAATGTACGTGATACGGTCGCTATATTATCGCCCGAACGCAACAAGCCGTATCCCGTACGTTCAGGTACAAAAAAGCTATACCCAAAACCCACAAAACATTTGTTTACGTCAAGTTTGTTCCTACTAAACAAGGTGTAGTATTTCGAGGTCAGCCGAAGCTAACGGATGTGTTGGGGTATTTTCGTCTCTCCCATACAAATTACGTCACTAGTCACGCGTATTGTTATTGAGAAATCTAATGAAAAAAAAACGATATTTTTTTACCTACATTTTGAATAATAACCCAAAGGACGGGCGTTTAAACCAGTGACCTCTGGATTCGTAATTGAGGATCTTTACTGCTGCAAAAACAGAGGCCATCATCAAAACCATTTATTATTTCTATGCAAACTAAACTGAATAGAATAAGGCATTTTCACAAACTTACGGATACCGTCCGTCTTCAATGCTGCGGCCAGAATGATATTTGGTGAATCTAAATATTGTCATATAACCCCTCTTCTAAGGGATCAGCTTCATTGGCTTCGATGGCTTGAAAGAATAGAGTTCAAGATCTGCTTACTGACCTTCAAAGCATTGCAGGGAATGGCACCAGCCTATATATCTGAACTATGCATCCGACAGGACGTAAGTGATAGGCAGCTTACTCTGAGGTCAGGAGATCTAGATGCTAGTAATTGTCTAATTGAACTTTCAAGGTCAAATCGAGCCGTCTACTATGATCGCTCTTTTCGTGTAAATGGCCCTCTCATTTGGAATAAACTTCCCCCAGCTCTTACTAATATCCAGAAATTGACTGAATTTAAACGCGCTTTAAAAACAAACTTATTTAAAAAATCCTACTGTCTGTAAATTTTAATTTCTCTTCAATTTATTATAAAAAGTCATTGCCTCGAGCCTCTGGTAGTTGTTTGGTTTCGGTTTCCTCCGTATATATAAATTTTTATTTTTTTTATGTGAAGTGCGTTATTGCTGAACATAACCCGAATCCTGTCTTAAAATATTACTATTTTTGTAGTAATATTGTGAATGTGTTATTTTTGTATAGCCATATGTATACTGTATAATATTTTGTAATTTTTTTATGAATATGCACCTAAGGAGTACTTTTGGAGTAGTATTAAGAATAAGTAAGAATCTATGTAATATGTTAAGAATGTATAAATAGAAATTAAAAGTAGCACTGTAGGATACCACCACTGAATGGAGTTATTTAATCATTTTTAAGTTTATTTATAGTAAAGCACACCTGAAGTGAAATAACACAAAACTGCGCTATATAAATGCCTTGTTATTATTATTATTATACTGTTAAAAATGTGTGGAAGTTTTAAAGTTTATATTTCTGGTTCTAATAATCGCTCTAAAATTGTGTAATTTTAATAGTTTTTTTTTTTTTTTTTCATATTTATTGATTTTAAAAACAATCTAAAAGCACACATTCCAAAACGGTTCGAACTGGCAGCGTCACAATGATTTACAGAATGCTACTGGATGGTAAGACGGCTATTACCGACATTGGTCGGCGTCACGTCATAATGATGTACAGAATGCCACTGGCTGGTAAGACAGCTATTACCGACATTGGTCGGCATCATATAATAATGATGTGCAGAATGCTACCAGCTGGTAAGACGGCTATTACCGACATTGGTCGGCGTCACGTCAATATGACATATTCACAAACAAAAACAAACATATTTTAAATCGTTATAGAAAATTCATTCGTAAACATGAAAATACCATTGTTTTTTTCATAATCACTAATAATTTAATTATTTTTATTTCAGTGTGGGGCCTAGCGAAAGCGGAAGGTGACGCGACGTTGCTAGACGGTAGTGCGACAGCGAACAATCCCCCTTGCACGCGCTACTGTCTCTCCGGCATAGTCGTGCACTCAGGACAGGCGTCGGGAGGACACTATTACTCCTATGTGTTGCACAGGTGAGCCTCCAATGATGTATGTTGTGTTAGGTCAAAATATGATAGGCATTTCTCTGAACAGCACTTTAAACTAAAAACTTTCAACTAAACTGTCCTGGAACACACTCCTTAATCTTTGGAACGCTGAGCTCCCGCTGCCTAATATCTCTGTAGTGTGCCGAGGGTAAAATTTTGCACGCAGCCTGCCGTACACCGCCTGAATCCATTTTCATAATAACTTGTTTTTGTAATTGTACCGTCTTACCAGATAATGTGTTTAGATGTGTGTGTATATCGTCGGTCCAATGCCAAAGTCGCGAATCTGCAAGAGGATAATTTCGGGATACTGATGTTGGAGGTACTTGAACTGGTATCAAAATCAATTTACGTTAATTTCCATCATATCTATGGATTTTATGGGTATTAACGCGTGTGAAGTTGGTTTATTAACAATTTTCGTCGATTTTTGATGCCAGTTTAGAGAATTCAAACCTCAACATCTCGAGGTGTTTTTGCAGATTCGCGACTTTAGCATTGATTGAACTGACGATATCTATCATGAGTGAAGTTGGTTTATTAACAATTTTCGTCGATTTTTGATGCCAGTTTAGAGAATTCAAACCTCAATATCTCGAGGTGTTTTTGCAGATTCGCGACTTTAGCATTGATTGAACTGACGATATCTATCATGAGTGAAGTTGGTTTATTAACAATTTTCGTCGATTTTTGATGCCAGTTTAGAGAATTCAAACCTCAATATCTCGAGGTGTTTTTGCAGATTCGCGACTTTAGCATTGATTGAACTGACGATATCTATCATGAGTAGTTTGGAATAGCTACTTATATTCTACATATGTACGAAAAGAAAGTATGTTTTTATATTGCCCATCCGATATGCCTGCGATCAACGGATAAAAACTTAGCATATCCGATGAGCAATCTTGGCGCACTAGAAGTTAGCAGTCATACATCAATCATCTCATATATTATGCTTTCCTATTATTCTGACTCTTGGCATGACTTAGACTCATATATGAATTTAATTCACTTGATTGTGCAATATCTTCCTGGGATTTCTTCTTTTAGTCATTTCGCCCCTTCATGTATTCTCATTTTTTCTCTTTCTATCCGTTCTACAGCTCAAAACCATCAAAGTACCACTTTTTAATCTTGTTTATTACATGATCTTACTTAGTTTTACACACATCTGCCTCAGGGATTTAATTTTCACTACATTCAGTCTACTTCCGTTCTTTCTCTGCTATTTCCATGACTCGCTGCCATATATCATGTATTGTGGGTTTCATAGTATTGAATTCCATAAGTCTAAATCTTAAACTTTAGGGTGCACAGTTTACACCCGCGCTGTGCAAGCGGGTTTCCCACAGAGCATCGGATCATCCCTATACTGATATATACTGGGTTGATATTGGCACTCCATTGTGAAGTATTTATAGTGCCGTGTACATGAAAAATTATCTCAACAACACTTCAGGAGATTCGGTATACAAACTCCTTATCTTGTAATTTTGTATAATTTTTATGAAATTTCACAATGATCCACATATTCCTATATGATTCTTCTTTCAAAAGTTGTGATACATGCATGTAGCATTTTTCTAATGGTATTTGTTTCGGTTGTGTTTCCAGAGATGGCAGCGGAAACAGTCGGTGGCTGAAATTTGACGATGGAGATGTTTCGGAATGTGCCATGCAAGATGATGAGGAGATGAAGGTCCAATGCTTTGGAGGGGATTACATGGGAGAGGTACACCTTAACCTAGTTTCTACTAACTTGTCCGTCTTAAAACTAGTGGTACCGACCAACAGTTCTTCTCGTTTCTCAGAAACCTGGCAACTTTTTTTGGAATTTTAATTAAAAATTGATGTGACAAATAAATTTTTTAAATCTTTAGGTATTTTTCAACTTTACTCGATTTGTCTGAATTTTCTGTATGAACTCTACAAAGAGATTTGACAAATCCTAGTTAATGTCCTGTCTTATTGTTACTAATGTATGTTTACTCCGAATTTTGAAAAGGGGTCAGAAAATCAACTTTTCCATTTCCTACAGTCTCGGAAATTTACCCAAATGGGGATGCCACAATATAACTGGCTCCATGTAAAAAAGTATGAACGTGGAAGATGAACAAGGTACAATAAAATTGTAATATCCTAATGATTGTTTGTTTGGCAGGTATTTGACCCGATGCTGAAGCGGGTATCATACAGGAGACAGAAACGCTGGTGGAATGCCTACATGCTGTTCTACACCAGGGAAGACTGTCTCCAGGGCTACAACCTGGAGCAACCCATGTCCTGCCTCTCTGTCAAGTTAGTACACCATTCTGCCAACATAAACAATCAATCTTCACAATCTGGAGTACCCCAAGGATTCGTTCTGAGCCCACTACTCTTTTCTCACATCAGCAACTTGCCACTCATGTAAATTGTTAGATGTGTTTGTCTGTGACCAATAGTGCCTACATAATCTTTCGTTAAATGTACAATCGTAGCGTAAATAAATTACATGGTCTGACAAATTATTATTTGTGATATTTGCAGAGACACAGGCGTGCCGCAAGCGATATGGGAGTGCGTGCGACGCGGCAACATAGCCTTCTCGCACCACCAGAGCCAGTTCTGCACGGAGTACTTCAACTTCATGAAGAAGCTGTGCTGCATGAGGCTGTGCGTGCCGACCACCCCCAACTCCACCTGGGTACGTACTCCCGAAGATGTTCTCAGTATCACCCTGGTGAAAGAACATCACCATTCTGAATTAGTGAATGTTATCATTATTATTGTATTTAATGACCAGATCTGAATGGGCATGTTTTCGAAGTACCTCTGTTACCTTAAACCTGTCAATTTTCAAAGCATCATTTAGTTCGGAAAATATACTCATTGTACGGGACGTGTAGGACCTGCACAAGAGAAAGAGTGTAAATATTTAGGCACTGGCACATAGGGACACTCGACTATTATGATTTGCTAATCGCCTTGAAAAGGGTCTTTGGTAATTTTCCAATGAAGAAGTTGTCGCCCCGAGCGTACTTGACTTATGGCACCAGCCAGTATGGTCGGTCGCTAAGGTAGCATGTGGTGACATCAACGGTTGCTAGCTGTAGAAGACTGTCCTTGTCTGGTAGCGGCAATAGTAGAGTAGAGCGAAATTAAAGATGCAAGTCGAGTCCAAGACAAAGCAGTTAGGCAGAGTTTCGGGTGACACGTTCAATACTCGGTATTACCCTTGTGATAGACCACCATCATCCAAATTAAAATGTTTCCTTTAGCTGTGTTTACTGACCATGGTTAAAGGCCTAATAACATTCCCCAAATGCATATGCCATAGATCCTCTAACTCTTGCCATATTGTATAAAAAATAAATCCCTCCCAACATTTATTTGTCTCTGAAATTTGTGTTGGACTCTTTCGATGGTCTTGAGCGTCGATATATCACTACTGGATTTGGTGTGTCATACAAATAAGCATGACAATTTTAAAATATCTGAACTGTCTCAATTTTGTGTTTGAAAAATTATATTGATAAAGTTAGCCACTGTGTTTATGCAAACTTGTTGAGATACAAATTAGCTCAATGTAGACCAACAAAAGGCAGCAAGCAATGCTTCTTGCGGTCTTTTGACTATGAGATAATGCACTTTCTTTTTGATAAATGTTTTCAGGAACCAATTAATTTTGGTGCGAGCGTCATTTTTAAGATCCACATTCGCTGTCTAGATATTGTTGGTTGATGTCTTAGAGTGATTATTTTAAAGGGTGATGAAAACTCAGCTATCATGGAAAGCATTAATTTCTATCTTCCCAATGGTTATCTCTATCACCGACAGCATAGACTGTTTTATCTCCCAGCCTGCAGGACCAACTTGCCAATGGTCATGCCGGTGGAAGGGCAATCTTGCTGTTAAATAGAATCACTTCGGATATCAATATATTTAGCATCAATAAAGCTGCATTTAAACATAAAGCTTTGTTGCTACTTGTATAATACCAGTATGTCTTGTATGCAATTTACTGAGATTATGTATGTCTACCTTTTTTTTTTTTAAGTTTTTATTATTTTTTATAAGTAATTATTTTGGATGTTGTACATCCTGTATTATCTTTAAAAATGCCTTAATATGTAAAAATTTTAAAAGGAATAAAGAATTGAATTGAATAAAATTATTACCTGGTCCCTCTGATTCTAATCGCCTTCTATGATAATATTAATTTTGATGGTCTTTATTTTCCAGGGTCCCGAGCAGGAAGAACTCTCCATGCTATGCGTTCAGCTAGCCACCAAATTCCTCTTCAATGTTGGCTTCCGAACTAAGAAAAATATAAGGGCTGCCGCGGGTGACTGGTAAGGAAGCTTTCTAGAAATACATATATTAAACCACTTTATTCAGGTGACATCGAGGATCCCGTTGGATAAAATTAATTTTATTTTAAACTGCCTATATCTTTGAAAAGTTTGCATATACAGTAAAACTTTGGTTTTACATCACCCCTATTTCATCTTTTTATGCCAAAACCTACGGTCCTGTTTTTTTTTTCACACATCGTCGTATAAATATTTCCCCCAATTTACGATTTCAAAATATTTCTGCCCCCGGTTTTATGTCAGTTTCATGCCGACTCTCCTTCAAAATATTGCCTAAACCCAAAATTAGACAACCTGGATCGAACCTTTTTCTGCAAAGTCAACATTATTTTATTATACCACCATAAATTAAGATAGTTAATCCGCTTAATACTTGCCGCTGCAAGCTAGTGCCGCCCGCCACTCGCCATCCCGCAGGCGCATTACGATGATAGGGAAGTCACTCACTCAGTTTATATAGAACAATAATGTGAGAGAAAAGGACGAAAGAGCGTCGGCACAACCTCCGGCTGTCAAGTTATTAGTTAATGAGTACTCTCTACTGACCAGCGAGGTTAAACCATCGCCTTAACCTAAATTTTAAATCAGCGCCTAGTTATTCACCTTTTCAAAAATGTTAATTTTACTCCAACAATTTCTTGAAATGTGTATTTTTGAACAAAATGTAAATATGTTTTGTTCGAATTTAGTCAATGTTCAAATGTTATTATTAACATTTTTATAAATCGCCATTATTTAAATGGTTACTTGTTCCGTTTTTCCTGTAAAATCGTGTTATTTTTAACATTATTAACTCGAAATTCCCATCTCATAATATGCGCTGTTTGATTCTGGAACGCGATTCAAGCAACGTCAAGTGAAAAAAGAAATCCATTATGATATTGATATCGCAGAAAATATCATATTCTTTCGAAATATTAAATCGAACATCACAATTTCAATAATTTACATGGGAATATGTAATGTCATTTAAATAAATGATGTTTTTCATGTTTTTGTAAATAAATTGCAATTTCCGTGGGGGAATATGTCAAATTTTTCGAAAAACCCTTATCAAAATAATGTTGTGTAGGAATTTATTTGACTTTTGTCAGAAAAAGTTTTACCGGTAAAAGTTGTGAAACTAGTTTTTTATTTTCATTTTCTCAGTTTTACTTTTTAATTTTTTTTATCGTTCCCTAGAAAAACACAAACCAAGTTCTACTGTATTTGAATGAAACTTTTTACATAGTATTTCACCATACCCCAGCTATAATAATACTATCTGAAATTAAAACTGCATAAGTTATTATACAGTAGAACCCCGTTAATTGGAAATTTTGCCAAAAAAAGTTTTTGTATTTCGAATTTTGTTCCTAATTCCTAACACAAAAAAATTATGTAATTTCTTAAATCTGTATCTGGTAGTTTGGCCGTGGCGGTAAAATAAGTTTTCACTTAAGTATGTGAAACTTACAGACCGGCCGCGCCGTTAATCGACTGCGATATTTCGATATACACGAAAATGCGTTGCATTATTACAAATATACTTTGAATTCCTGATTTTTTCCGTACTGGTACTCGGCTGCGAATTTTTTTAATTTACGCCAGAATACATTGTATTATTATGAATTTTATTAAAATACCTACATTTTATGGGCAGGCTGCGCTGCTATTCGGCTGCGCTATTTTGATTTACATACAAATACATTGTATTATTACGAATTTGCTTAGAATATCTATGTATTTTATTAAAATTCAAATTGCTTTTGTTTCCATTTGGCCCAAATTTACAGAAGTAAAAACATTTGTTACATCTGCAGTGCCATAGGTGGGTGGAATGACTTATGACCCCTACAGGTTCAATATGATGTCCTTTTGTTAGAATATCCTTGCACACAAAGGGCACAAAGATAACAACATATGGAAGACTACAAAACCAATACAAAGAGATTGGTATATAATAATCATATAAAAATATCAGATAGCAATGCCTTTCCAACATTCCTTTATGTAATCTTGTCTACATTCCCATCTGTGTGTTGTCTGTTACAGGTATGAAATCTTATGCCATCATCTGAGGTGTTCCACGTCCATCAGAGCCTGGTTTGCAGTCAACGCTATGTTCCAACACTCGCATAGGTAACACTATACATTTGTTTTTTATAATCAACTGATGAGATATCACGGAATATTATAATTGTAGGATTGATGAAGTTGAACGTTATAATGTTTGAAATGTGAAAATTTAAATTAACAATTCCAAAAATGTGTTTTTACAAATTAACTTAATAATATTAATATTGCCACGGCCGAGAATCGAACCCCTATCGGCTGCTTGGAAGGCAACTGTGCTGACTGTTACACCACCAACTATTTTAAGAACTGCAGCATAAATTCATTATACATACTGAAAATGAAAATTATGTATTTTTTATTTGAATTTCAGAATTAGAATATTACGTGTTATGTTCTCACATCACAACTGAAATTATATTATTTAATTGTTTTGACTTGGGGTGTTTCAAACTTTGTCACATTTGATTAACAATCGGCACCATTTAGAATTTTTGACATTTAAACGATATTTCTCAGCCAGTTACAGCGTTTGATCAAATTGTGATCAACTATCTGTTGGCCAAAGTTTGATTAAACTGTCTGAGAATCGGTGTTTAAAGAGGAATCTTTAAATGTCAAAAAATTGAAAATGCCACTGATCGTCGTTCAAAAGCGAAATTCAATTACATTAAAAAAAAAAAAAAAAACTTATTAAACCTGAATAACCTTTGTGGGAGATTTGTGCCATTGCCGCCCACATGTCTCATGTTTTAAATCAAATTTTTATATCGATCTTTTTTTCTAATAAATACTCAACTTTTACCTGTACACCAGAAGAGTATGGAAAATATAGTAAAACTAAAATATTTTCTTATTTCTTTATAATTTTTTTTTTGAAACATGAAAAATCATTTCTCTTAATATATGAATTTCTTCTGGGGACACTACTTCTGATATATTATGCCTACAAAGAATTTTTATAAATACACAGATTGCCCCGTTTTTACCCTCTTGGCTACCATTTACAAAAATATCATTTTGCAAATAAACAAACTTGGCAGGCGCACGGCGAGATAAACTCTGGTTTCTAGCGATTTGTCGGATGAAAATCTGGCTTTCAAGAGATTAAGCAGACAGCATATATGCATTTATTATACATGGCCAGCTCAGGTATGGGGGCTCCATCGAAGCCAGAGTAAAGTTGGCCTCTCAGAAGCTAGGCGCACTGTACAGAGCCCGCAGATACTGCAGATAGTACACAACTGCTGACCCTGTACAAATCGCAAGTGCGCCCCATTGTAGAATTTGGCAGCCACCTCTGGTCGGGAGCCCCAAAATATCTGGAAAAACCCTTGACTGCAGAAACGGGCGATCCGTTTGATAGATTCGTCTATCTTAACAAACGGATTGCAATCTTCGGAGCAGACGTCAGGTGGCAATGCTCTCCTTGTTAATGGTATTTTAATGGAAGGTGCTCTGAGGAACTATCGTCATTGATCCCTTCGGCACCGGTGCACAGTCGGGAAACATGCCAAATGCGCGCCCTATATTTGCACGCCCTACATTTGCACACGATTTACATTTGTCACATAAGAATGGGTTGCTTCTACGACTCGTTCTTGTGTACAACAGGTCGGCTGTGGAATGATATCTCGGCCTCTGTGTTTCCTCCCTCCTACAACATGGGTCTCTTCAAGACCCAGGTTCACTCCTTCCTATCCTCTAAAAGACCCTCCACACAGCATCCCCAAAGATGATATAGGCCTTGAGGGAAATTATGGCCTCCTGTGTAGAGTTATTGTAAAAAATATATATATATTGCAGTAGTCTGGTTCAGAGACTACATAATAATTTGCTGATTTTGCTGGAAAAATTAATTTGCGTTGTAGGTAGATTCAATATCAATGAGTTTTGTTTATTTTTTCTTTGCAGGATGTGTGAATATCTCCTGGTGTGTCCTTCGACTGATGTCCGGATGACCTTTATGAAGCTCGTTGTATTCTTAGCACACTTTTCAATGCAGGACCCGCCAGGTAAATCCTATTTCTCATTTGATGATCCAACATATTTAACCAATTCATCATATTTGTGGATAGAATTTTTGTCTGATACAAGATATTTTACCAATGTTTTTGTTATACTAGTGGATTTCGATGGATGATTTTGGATTTTTATTGGCAATCTTTTTGTGTGATTGGATAATATTAGAAGATATTTACCAATTATGTGGATATTTGACAGTCCCTGTGGTTGAATGGTTACGATCCTTGGCTACGAATCCGGAAGTAGCGGGTTCAAATCCCGGCGTGCGCAATTTAATTTTATTTGATTAAATTGTTTATTTCACTATTTATTCATTTAAAGTAATATGTAGTATATTTGCGGCACTTTCCAGAATGGTAGATATTGTCAGATACATTCAGAATCGAAACGTTGCTTGAAATAGCTTTAGCCATGTTTGGTGACTAGATCTGAATAGTCAGGTACTTTCCCTCCGTCCTTCTTTCCCATCTCCTTCCCCTCAATACCTCCTGCCTCACAACATACCCCAATTGGGGATGCCAGTCTCACTGGCACTAGATGGTTGAAAATAGTACAGGACTCTTGTGTGGTATTACAAAAAAAATTCTCCATTTGGACATTATTTTTGTCCAATATTAGATGATATTTATTTTGACCAATTTTATGCAACGCATTTGTGGATGTGTGTGGATATTTGTCAGTATTTTATTTTTTCCACATTTTACCAAACTACCGTCCTCCCACCCTCCCACCATGGAAAAAGAGCACAACTAAATATGGACCAAAAATAAATTATTAATAGTTCAGGGATTGCAAACATCCTCATTTTGGTTTCGATTTTTTTTCTTCATTTTAACTCTGCATCATGTGAGTCAATAAACATCATTACTTCTAAGAGTAAGTATTCAAATTATCGTAATCAGTCAACTGCATTGGTTTCCCCTAAGGTTCAGATTTTTTACTGCAGTTGTAATTAGGTTCCCCACCCCTGTCGGTGCGGGCAGCGGTTCAGACAGGAATGAATAGGTAGGTTGGAGGGGCGAACGGGGTGAAGCGAAATCCCCATAATCGCACGGCCTGTCTTAAATAAAAGGCTTAACTGTATTGCCGAGTCGAGTAGAAGAATATTAATTGTAATTATCCTCTTGTAGTGATCGGTTGCGGCGCGGCCGGCATACCTGGTCGCTCCAGCCTCTCGGAGCAGCTGCTGGCGGGGGCGGCGGCCCTAGCGTCGGGACGCGAGGCCGCGGAGCACGCTCGCAACCTGCCGCTGCTGTTCAGCCTGTTCCACACCTACGCCACCCTAGGACTGCAGGAGAAACACCAGCTTGTCAAGGTACATGCGCCATAGATAATAATAGGAACTAAGGGAGATATGGTATAGAGGCTTGCTGACTGTCGCCTAGCTACGACCAAACTGCATAGACTATCAAAGCGGCACAGCCTTCAGTGTGTACGTAGAAACAAAGGCAGGACACCGCTGTGCATAGATGTGATTTGTAGTACCATGGGCGAGTGATGTTAATGACACGCGATGTGTACGCAATTTTGTATTAATAATGGTTCATGTCCCATCTCCCTTGTTTCTATTATCTATAATAATATACACTTATCTAATGTGATTGATGATTGCTACTACATAATCAAGACATCCGATTGATAAAATGGGGATATGAATGTGAATGAAATAAGAATTTTGAATGGATAGATTGAGGATGGACAGATGGGAAAGGAGTGTAAAAAAAAAGAAATTATTGTATTTTTACTAAGGAATGAGCAATAAAGCGAACTAGGAGACTTGACACAATCACATTCAAGTCAAGAGTCAGAATAACACGTTGATAATTTTTATTGCATCAGTTTTTGTTGAAAATTGCAGACTGACAAAAGAAGTGCTGGACATTTTGTAAATTATTATTTATTTTTTATTTTATTCAACACCTCACAAGAGCACGCTACTGCCTGTACGGAGCACAGACAGGGAAACAATATCGCCACTCGGTTGGACAACGTTGTGTCGAGGAGGCTGTAGGAAGGGATTTGTTTATGTGGGCCTTGAAAAGGCCCGGATAAACCGATGTCGGTAGTTCTTTCCACATACGAACAGACTTCTATAAAGACTAATCAACGAAATGACCCGTTCTCATGAAGCCAACATCAACTGTGAACAGGCGTTCCTTTTGTCCATTGAGTTTTTTCGCACAGGGATCAACGCTGCATCAACGTGAATGAAGCAAAGATTGACTGAAAGTCGTGTGGTGTTCCACCCTCGTGTCCTACACCTGTGAAGAAATGGCATGGCTTGTTAGTTTTATTCCCCTGGCTCCGGACAATTGGGAACTTTTACTTTATAGTCTTCATGTAAAAATATGCAATAATTAAATGATTTTTTTGTCTTACAGCTGAACGTTGTTTACCTTATGGTGGCGATATCTATTGACGAAACTACGCAGACTGCTGTCAAATACCAGTATGCGGAATTAATTAAACTGCACCAGGTTAGTCTTTTATCTATTATGTTTAAAACATATTATTACTGTTAAGGCCTCCATGGTCTAGGGGTAAGGCTCTCGACTACGAATCCGAAGGTGGCGGGTTCGAATCCCGGCTTGAGCAAGTAAATTTTATTTAATTAATTTGTGTTGTTTCACAATTAATTTATTTAAAAATAATATATAGTATATTTGCGCACGTTTCAGAGTGGAAGATACTCTCAGTATCGCCGTGGTGAAAGACCACCATGCAGAATTGAAACGTTGCTTGAAATGGCTTTTAGCCGTTTTTGGTGACCAGGTATTTCCCCACTTTCTCTTCTCCTTCCCCTCCCCAATACCTTCAGCCTCACAACATTCCCCATTTGGGAATGCCCATAGTCTCACTGGCTCCAGATGGTTGGGATCAGTTGGGACTCTTGTGCGGTATTCATATAAAAAAAGGAACGGCTGCACAGCCTGTTCCATACAAAACTTAATTTTGGATTTGAGGCCAAAATACTCACCTAATGATCTTTTTTTCATCAAAAACTATAGTAAATATCTAGTACGGATTAGAAGTAATTTATTTATTTTTGTTTTACATTATGAAATATAGAGCCTATTATAACATAGTAATCGAATGAATGTTGACAAAGGTATTTTCAGTTGGAAGTACAAATTATCATTATAAATAAATTGAAATAAATTATTCAATTTTGGAATAACTTGTTAAAGCGTATAAACCTCATTGTAATCGCAGAGCGTGTTATTACTAGAGATGCCTTTTACACGCAACGGGAAGAAACCAAAATAACGGGGGCGAGAGACGAGCTTAGGCGGGTCAGTGTTATTTGATTTGCGAATAAATGCATCCCGACAGTATCGCATTGCACTGCAAAGTATTAGTATTTACTCTTTGAAAAGCAAATCTGCCAATGACCAACTCGTCCTTTTTACAATTGTGAAGAATTTATGGCAAATCTCCCGTTTTCCTGTAGCCGTGGTAACATATTCCAAACTAACCCCAGCTGCCAATAAAGTAAAACAGTAAATAAGATAAAAGTTCGGCTTGTTTACAAAACTGAATATTTAGTTTACCCCTTTTTACAAATGTTTTAAATTTGCTTACCGCAGTCAAAATAACATGAAAGAAATGTGGACGGCAGCAATTTAACCGATTACTAAAGCTCTTATTTTTAACAGTATCATACTACAGCAGCGCCCTTTCACAAAAATGGCGCTATACAAATCATCCAATTATTATTGTTTGATTTCTATGAACTGTTAATATCATCATCTTCAATTAATTCCCATATAGTTTTGCCTTCCACCTTTTAATCATGACTACAAGATTTTACCGAATATATTTGTAAACGTTAGATAGTGTCTCAGATATACCTATCCGATTTTTTCATGTATATGGGAGACATCTGTTGACTTTTTCTGCAAATCTAGGATTAATATTCAATTTTGGAATAACTTGTTGAAGCTTATAAACCTCATTGTAACATATTTGATAATGACAGGACGGATTGAGGTAGCTGTAGCTCAGTGGATTAGAGCGCAAGGTCCCAGATAGACCATGAGGTCCTGGGTTCAAGTCCAAGTTGCTACCGATATCTTTTTCTTTTCTATGTCTTTTCGGTTTCATTTTGAGAGTTGTTACTATTTATTATCTTCAATGATTAAAAATATAAAATAAATATTTGCTTGGATCGAACGCAATAATACCCAAAAAATCAACAAAACACGGTAATAATTTTGAACATGGGCAGTTCAATGTAACACAATTTTCACCTATATACTAGGCCACATCTATCCCCAGCGCATAGAGTTTATTATTGTGTGAATGAAGACAGAAACATTTCACAACAATGTTCCAAATTGTTAACAGATTTGACAGACCATCCGGGAAGCACAGCCGTCACATTGTTTGCATTGAGAGCCATTAATATCCTTGTCTTTAATGTTGCAGGTGGTGTCCCTTCTAGTCAGGTGCTGCGACGTGACGTCCCGCTGCCAGTCCTCGGACACCTCGGGCGCGTCCGCCGTCATGCCAAACCCGTTTGCTGACCCCGCCCTGGTGGCAGGCCAGGCGAGGCCCCTCCTGCCCACTCAGTGCGGCGACATCCTCTACAATAAGACTAAGTGAGTATTCTGTCAGCGATGTCTACCAGATCCTCAGGATCCAGACCAGAGGTGGCTGTCAATTTACTATATCAGACTATCGAATGCTTGTTGGAAAAATTGCTTCTGTTGAAGGAGACTAGATCATTACAATCCCATTTAGTCGTAATCAGACAAGATTAGGTCATTGAATTCGTTGAGGTGGATGAATCCTGTATATGTACTGATATACATGTTTATTGTTTCAGTTATGTAAAGAAACTAATTGAGGAGAGCACCGGCTGCGAAGAGGTGGTGAAGCTGGTCCAGTTCCTGGCCTGGGAGAACCCGCTGTGGTCCAAGGCTGCCTTATCGGAGCTGCTGTGGCAGATGGCGTACGCCTATTGCCACGACCTCCGTCATCACGTGGACCTGCTCCTCGCCTTGCTGCTGCTCGAGGACTCTTGGCAGACGCATAGGATCCACAATGCCATCAAAGGTATGTTATTTTATCTGTTTTTTGACAATTTTTTTCCTTATTCCTTTTACTGGACACTCACGCCAGTGACATCGACTATAAATTGACGGTTTCCTCTTCAAGGACCTTGGGTAAGGATTGAGAAGTGATTTCACAAAAGTCATCGGACAACCGGCTGGTTGGACCAGTCGTGTCCCTATTTATTGGGATAAATTGTACAGTTTCTACACGTGTTATTAGCAATTGTTCTTATCTCTATAGGAATGCATGGGATAATAAAGGAACAAATAAACATATTTGCAAATGCATCATAGGTCCGAAAATTAATTACAGCGAGTAATTCAATCCTGAAAGCTATAAACCTGTTTAGTGTGATTTCATTTAAATCAAGGCAAACAAAGGACAAATATGAGTCATCTAGAAATGGGCAAGAACTATAAACATAATTATTTAATATATAATATTTTTGGCAATAAAACTCCGCTGTCCGATATATCCCTCTTAGAGGTGGGGTGTTTTAAACTACATTATATTTTATGAGGATCATTTCAACGATTAGGGATGTTTTCAATGCCCGTTTTCTATTTTGATCAATTTCTGTCAAGGATTATGATCATGTTGTTCAGCTAAAATGGGCCAAGAAATGTCATCAAATGTGATAATTTCAAGCACGTGAACTTTAAGCGTAACAATCTCTAAAAAATCTCTTATTATTGTTAAAAAAAAATTCCGCAGGTGACGATCGCGACGGCCTGCTGGACAACATAGCTCGCACACGCGGTCAGTACCAGAAGCGCGCTTACCAGTGCATCAAGCTGCTGGTGGCCGTGTTCACGCGGAGCCCGGCCGCCCTGCGCGTGCTACGTGAGCAGCGGGACCTCAGGAAGCGTTGGAACACGGCCGTCGCCTGGCTGCAGGACGAACTCGACCGGGTAAACATTGCTAGCCACATTTATCTATCCAGTCATCAGTCAGACCTTCATTCCAATCAAGGTGGCTTAGAAGGTTCAGAGAGGGTATTACTTCAAAGGGACGACCATCAATGGGCATTCTGAATATTGGAATGAATGCAGGGATTTATATAATCAATGGGCATTCTGAATATTGGAATGAATGTAGGGTAAGGTGGTCCAGGCCTATATAGTAAAAAAAAAATAATCAAATATAGGTGTAGCCGTACCCTTGATTTGTTACACCTACCATTCCTATGATGTGTTAAAAATTTCAGCCCCTTATCTTATAAACAAGGGGGTGCTCATAGAATTATAAGTTTTTGACAAAATTTCAGGATTTTAAATAAAACACGTAATTTAAGGTTTATTAATATTATAAGTATTTTAATTAAATAAGTATACAAATTATTTAAATATGAATAAAATTTTGTAACAAAGTAATACTTAACATAATATTAGTCGCAATCTTTCAAAACTATGTTTGTTAACTCCTTTTTGGATGTTTCAGTGGAAACGATTTTTCTGTTTTGTTCAACGATGTGAAGTAAAAATTGCTTTTCTTCCTCAGTCTTAGTGAGTAACGTGTTGTAATCTTCAAACAGTTTAACTCCTCTCTCCGCTGTATCATTAACAACACGCAAATTTGTGACGCAGCTTTTGCCTTGAAGGTAATCAACATTGTCATTCCAAGTCTCAGGAGGTAATTGCAAGAAAGACTCCTTGATTTCAAGAACTAAGAGTGTTTTCAACGTTCTTTGTGTTGCAAAAGCATCTAATGTAACCTCTGAGGAAAGCTTAGCAGAGTCACCTCGTACTGAACGATTACCGACATCAGAATTTATTTTTTGAACAATGGCCTGTTTCTCAGCATCAGACAGCTTGTCAGAAAACAAGGCAAATGCAAGTAGTTCATCTGACAAATACCATAAGTGACGCTCTAAGACATCCCTAGCTGCTATACTGATTTCGGAATCAATGGATTCGTACAATTTTAAGCTCTTCCAAAGTAGTAAGTCATTTACTGGCGCATCTGCTGCCAAAGGCGCTTCGATCCAAACTTTGGTGTAGATGAGCACACCAAAACTAACAAATCGAACAATTTGTTTTTCTTCTCTCTTGGTTAGTTTAAATGCTTGTAAATTATTTCTAAAGAGAAAAATCTTCAAAGCATACAGCAATTTCGCCATCCAACGAGCATGATGAATCGGACCTGGAGCGCGCCAATGTATCTTCGTAGGAGGTTTGTTCAAAACAATCATGGTGAGCTTTATTAGCTCTTCGTAATCATCACGAACTTGATTATCTCTAGATAGAGCGGTTGTAGGACTCTCAAGAGTATTTTCAGCGAACTGTTCTGCGTTCTTATCGAGGTCAAGACAATCATAGTCCTCCTTCGGTAATGTTTCCCAAATATCGCTGAATCTTTTTAAAAGTGGAATTTGAGGAGAGCTTGATGGCCCAAAACAAAGAGTAAATATTTTTAAAAGCATTATTTCAAATATGTGATGACGACAAGCAAGCCACAAAAGATCACATCCTGTCTTTCCTTCTAAAAGAGTGCAAGCTCCCTTTTTGGCACCGGTGTTAGAAGCAGTAGTGTCAAAACTCATAGCCCGGACTTTATTTGTGACATTCCACTGTTGCATTGTGTCAAAAACAGCATCAGATATTTGTTCCCCCGTTCCTGCAGTAAGTTTAGGTACTCTTAATAGTTTTTCACAACCATTACCAGAGACAAGAATCGGAAGGCGCTCTACTTTCTTATTGCCAGTTATATCGGTCATCAGTTTGCCGTCCCAATGAATTACTAATGGAGAGTCAATATCAAATTTTTCTTTTATATTGGAGTTGTATTCGGCTCTCGCTTTTTTTCTTGCACGTCGAATACTGCTGCGAGAGATTGGGAGTGAAGCAGGATTGCAACCGAGGGAAGCAGACAATGGAATAATCAGTCGCATTGCTTCTCGATCGGTGATCTTGTTACGATCAAGCGCACTGGTAACATGTTGTGTAAATATACCACTAGTAGACCGCTCAACGCCACAGGAACTAGAAGCACTCTTAATATTTTTTGGTACAGCCACTACAAACTCATCTTTGAACTTATCCCCTAATAGCGTCATTAATAATGCATGATACTTGTAAGGTTTTTCCCAAACAATATTGAAGTAAAGCTACAAGCCCGAGGTAATTATGCCTACTGGAAAAAACCAAAATAATTAGAAATTAGACAGCCAAATACCACTTAGTAACAATTGTAAGAAAACCCACATATTCGAATAAAATCCTTGTAGACCACCCCTCTTACCCTCCCCCATATTTGTGTATATAAGCCTGAAGATGGTCTTGACAGGCTGAACCTGGTTACAGTCAAATAAAATTAAGTGGAAAAAAGTTTTATATTAGTTTTATTATAATATATTAAAAAGTACAAATTAAGCATTTTACACAAAAATTTCAAAAACAACACTCGATTGAGCACCCCTTTTTACTTGAGCCATCTCGCTGAAATTTTACTATGTTATTACTATGAATACATGTAACAAATTCACGGAGCGGTCAGATGAAAAATAATAAAAAAAATTTTTTGGACCACCCTAAATTGCAGGGATTTATATAATCAATGAGGATTCTGAATATTAGGATGAATGCAGGGATTTATATTATCAATGGGGATTCTGAATATTGGGATTAATGCAGGGATTTATATTATGGTGTCTGTGGAATGATAATCAGACTTATTGTATTTCTGATTGTGGTTTATTATAATCTAAAGCGAAGAGATCCAGCTCGTCCAAGTCATTTCAGATCAGTCAAGTATAATGGTGCCAATCCGTTAAATATACCTATATACCATGAGACCAAAGACACTTTTCGAATTTTCTTTATATTGTGGTGTGCTGCAGGGGTCTGTACTAGGTCCTCTTCTATTTATATTGTACACCAGTGTTCTGGAACCGTTTGTTGCTTCATGAGGACTAACTTGTCACAGCTATGCTGATGATTACTTTCTTAAAATTTATGATCGTTGAGAAGTGGATGATTTTAGGTCATCTGCTGTACACTGTATTGATGAGGTGTCCAACTGGATGTATACAAATAGGCTTCAGCAGAATGCAAGCAAAACTGAATCTATGTGGATGGCATCACCCAGAAAACAGTATTTAATTGACAATAGTCCAATAACAGTCTGGAGTGGATATTATTCCCTTAAAATCAGTTTGTTTTCTTGGTGTTTACTTGGTGGAACCAAAATATTGTTTCATTGAATACTCAACTTGGCAACATGGTAAAGTCTAGTATATTTTTTCTAAGACAATTGAAATCCATTTGAAGTTGTCTCCCAACATATTCTGCTAAGACCCTGATAAATGCTCTAGTAGTCTCCAGATTGGACTAGTGTAATAGTTTGTGTGCTGGTCTGCCGAATGTACATTTGATCAGACTGCAAGGAGTGTTCAATACGGCAGCTGGACTGTACTGAAATATATAATTTTCTTATAGCAGAGGTACGGCCCCCGAGCCTACAGCTACAGCACCTGGTCCCCGCCGGGCACCTCCAACGATACCTCTGGCGGCTACCTGCTGGAGAGGAGCAACTCCGCCCGGAAAACTCTTGAAAGGTACAGCCTTTGTTGTTGTATATTCTTAATTTATATTGGTCCATTTTTGGACACTTTAATGGCAAAATGTATACAACTTTTTTCTACACTAAACACATCTCTCCAAATGGACACTGCAAAGCTGTCTCAAAAGGGAGGAAGCTCAACACTTCTTAACCTAACCTGATCTATGCAGCTGTCGCATATATGATCCATCGGCGGGTATACCTGCCCTATATGCAGATGTCGTACATGTGATCCATGAAGTTTCACTAAAATGCCAGGATAGATTGTGTTCAAAAGGCCAGCATTTTAAAGGATGGGCATGTTTACAGTTGAGTTGTGACTAACTGCAATTCGTAATTCTGAGATTCCAAATTAAATCAACATAAATAAGATGTGAAGGTAAAAAAATATTTTTAACAAAGCCAAACCAAAATTACACCTACACCGCTCAACAAATCAGATCAGACCTCCATTCTGCGCAGCTCGATTTTGACATTTTTTATTTATCATCATTATGTTTTTTCACATATTTCAACAAATATCAATGAAATGAAGAATGAACTGGGTTTTACGTTCAGTACCCTTTTACCTAGACATTAACGGACTTTTCCCGTTCGCTTCGTAGCGAGCGTGCCGAGCGCCGCCCCCGAACCTACGCAGAAAAGTCCCACAATGGACTGCCCTGCAAACCGTTCCAGACTTAGCGGACTTTACTTTGTGTGGGTTGAAAGCCTGTTCAGGGTAATATTTAATTTTTAATAATAATTTTGGTCAGTCACAACCATTTGTGATGTATGTAACAGCCGCAGTTGAAGGGTAAACCTGATACTATTGAGCTTGATCTTAAATCATAGTCTACTTCAAGTTTACAGTTTTGTGTGAACTATGAAATGTATAACATCTCTGTTGAATGTACGGTTCTTATTAATAAATTTCTGAATATTTCCAGAGCGTACCAGCTGTGCCCCGAAGACGAGGACGACTCGGCTTCCTGCAGCGACCGCGAGGCCGAGTCAGGCGGCGATGAGCGCCCCGCCGGCTACGCGGCACCCGAGGACACGGCCGGCCCCTCGGGCCTCCGCGGCAGCCCCGACTCCACCATCGCACCCGCCACACCCGCCACACCTATCGCACCTGCCACACAGGCTGATAGCGCCGTGGTGCGCGTTGGCCTGCCCAAGGAGGAGGAGGAGGTGTGGGACGTGGTAGACAAGGAGCCAGAAGTCGAGCGGGTGCCCGTTGAAACAATTATCCCAATTGAAGTAAGTAGACACTAGTACTGTATGAATATATAAAAAGCCGTGGGAAATAATAATAATTATTGAATGATCTGTATGGCGACGTTTTTGTGAAAAATCACATTAAGGGTGCTTGTAATGACAGTTAGATGCCGTCAACACCCATCGCTTTTGACGAAAATTTGCGTCAGCAGTTTGATATAATTTATTATACTAGAAACTCCATACAATTCAACACAACGCAGCACAATCTATCACTAGATATATAATTGTATAGTTTTAGCATCTTGGCACCAAATCCATAAAAGTTAGTGACAGTAGACTTTGTAGCCATACTATCATCTACCAACAATATATCTAGACAGGGCGTGATCTTAAAAATGAATTGGTTATTATCTCGTAATCAAAAGATCGCAAGGAGCATTGCTTGTTATCTTTTGTCGGTGTCTACATCCAGCAAATTTGTCTCCCAGCAAGTTTGCATCAACAGAGTGGCTTATTTTATCGAGGTCATTTTTCAAACACAAAATTGAAACAGTTGGAGATATTTTAGATAGGGGTCTATCGCAGACTTTATTATTGACAATTTAATCAGCTTTTAAAATTTAAAAAAATTGTATGTATAAGAGGGCTGTCTCTAAAATAAGGTCTCCAAGGTGCTGCTGTCGCCAGGAACGATTTTACATATGATCCGGCAACACTGGCGTGTAGAGTGGTTCCCCCACTACAAATCACCACCACGCTGCACTCTCTGCAACGCTTAGTCTTGGCGTGGCAGCCATCCGCGATGGAACTTCCACTCACCACACCTGCCAGGTGTAATTACGCTCTGTAATTGGTTTTTTTGTGTGCAAAGAACAAATCTCAGGTAGACGTTCATTCTCATCTATTTGAAGTGTATACGGAGAACAGTGTATGAGCGTGAAAAACATGCGCAAATAGTGGAGAGAATTTAACAACAGACATACATGATGAAAAGCGTGCCGGACGTCAAAGTGATGGCGAATGTGCTTTGGGACAGGAAAGAGTTATTGCTGTGCGAGTTCATACCTACCGGCACAACAATAAATGATGATCGCCACTGTCAGACTTTGAGGAACCTTCGCCGTGCAATTCAAAACAAAAGAAGGGGCATGCTGACGAAGGGAGTGTGTTTGCATCATGATAACGCTCGTCCCCACGCCGCCCGTGCAACAACCGCTCTCATCACCTGATTTGGATAAAATACTGTCACACCCCCCTACAACCCAGACATAGCCCCTGAATTGAAGAAACACCTGGGAGGAATGAATTTCTGTACCGATGAGGAGCTGAAAAAAAATGTTGTGCGCTACCTGTGCGACGCAAGGGGAGCGTTCTATGACACAGGCATAAAAAAGATAGTACACCGCATTCAAAAATGCATCAATCGCAATAGTGATTATGTAGAAAAATGGGAAAAGTCCCAACTTTCCAAAAATGTATGTGTTAATGCAAATAAACGTGTTTTACCCTATGAAAAATCATCGGAGACCTTATTTTACGGACAGCCCTCGTATATATGTATAATATTGTTACCAATATTATGGCACGAAAAATGTATAAATGATTAGAAGCAAAAGAAGTTATAAGTATTTAATGGAAAATTTTCAATGATAAATTTAATGATCAACGGTAAATTCACAAAATAATTTTTACCAATACCTTCGTGGCCAGTAAGTTAGAATAAAATAATGATCATAATAACAAATTAATCAGTTCGAAGCAGAGGTAGGTAATTTATTCAATTAGACTAGTTCTGCTTGTCTAAATAAATTTACATAAAATATGTTGCGTTATATATGTCGACTATATCTTTATAATTATAACCTAATTTATTAATTGTTTTTGTGTTTAATTTTATGTAAATCAAATTTTATGATGTTATTATTAAGTTCTGCGAGTATTTTAGTTTTTTTTTTTTATTATTGTGACATCTGTTTCGGCATTCAAGGCCATTTTCAAACTGTGGTAACTGATTTACTACGAAACCAATTGTGATAATGGATTGTCCCATCTGTTAGGTACTTACATTTGTAATCTGTTTTCCCCGCATTAAACGCAATGTTTTCTTAATTGGTTTATAATGATGTAAAAGGTATCGACTTATTTTATATTGTTTAGGTCTTGTGAAAACATTGAGTAGTGGGGAAGTATTTAGGTCTTGTGAAAATATTGAGTAGTGGGGAATAAATAATTTTCCTTACTTTATTAATTAATGTTATATTGGGATCATTCGTTCGATCAACAGTTAACGATCACTAATCTGAACCCACCTATATAGATCCAGCTGATGCGTGCACCTTTTGTGACGGGGACTTTAGTTGATGCTTAGTCTTTGGTTCTATGGTGACTTGAATATTGACTTGTTTTGAATATTTTCAGATTCTTCAAACTTCTTCAAAGGACGATGAGGCTTCATAAGCTTCTCGCAACAGGACCTTCTGCACTGCCGGAGTTGCGAGGACACTAGCAAAGGAGTTTTTTTTGTTATTTATGTAATAACCAGTGAGATATTTATATAATGTATAATTAACACTGTCTCTTCATCATATTTATCTACGCAAGTACCACGTTTTATGAATACAGTCCCTTTACCATAGAAAAGTGTACAGTTTTATAAAACACTAAGAATTATATAGAAAACATCTCGTTGTTTTATGTATAACTATATAATATTATGATATTAAAAATTTACATTGGACATGTTAATCGTAAGGTGTTGATTTTGTTTAAGAACGCAAGATTTTTGCTTTTGTACAATTTGATAAAGAACTACCTTAAACGTTAATAATATTAGAGAAACATATTGTTTATAGTTTTAATTAGTATAGACATACTAGCTACGTTGCTTCGTTGATTATTTTTTCCACTCTGTCTCTTTAATGCATTATATTCGGCCGTATCAGATACTTGTACCATATCCTTTAAACCTGTTCAATCGTGGAAAAATATTACGGTGTTGCAATAAACGGTAACGGCTTAGAATCATACTTAATCATATATAATACTTAGTAAAAAGGCTTCGTCTACATCATTTGTCACAAAGTTATTGGATACTCGTTGGTTATACAGACCCAAAATACAATGAGGTTGCCTCCTGCAGTAGTTATTTACAAATAAATCACATTAATTAGAGCTTGCTGAAGACAGAACTTTTAACAGTACCGAAGATGCTGATAATCTCACCGGCTGGCCGATAAGACTGTGACGTCACGGTTCATAAAATGACTGGCATTCGAATTGTGAATTGTACTGAATGTTTTTTTTTCCCAAGTTTACTTTAAAAACTCGTAACTTGGTCATTTTTTGAGATATCGAAAAACTAATTTTACTGACGTTGTTAACTCTTTAACTATGATCATAAAAATTATAGACAACCTCATTGAAAGTTTTAGCGTGACTGTATCGATATGTTCACAATTGCGTTGCGCATGCCTCCCAACCTGACCCAACGTAATCCAACGTATAGAGCCTATATGGGGATCGACCCCGTTGGGTTAGGTCAGACATGCACAATGCGATTTTGAGTTTAAATATCCGTCTGTATAACGGCATAAACCAATTATTATTGAAAAAAAAAATTTCTTCAAACATTACCGTAAGAATTTTTGTTTTTGCATCACATTTGTTATTATTTAATTTTGTATCTTTGAAAATAATATCTTCTCACCATCATAAGTCTAAACTATTTTATTATGAATAAAGTAGTTTGAATAATAATTCACACTTTCTATAAAACATAAAATGAAACAGGACCTAAACCAAAACCTTGTGTAATACCTGATTTTTTTTTCCTTATAGAATAGTGGTAGATAAAACTATAATCTTGTATGAGTAATAACAATAAAAAATAGTTTTTTCAAGATCTCTCTTTTGAACATATTATGAAGTATAATGCTCAATACTTTTTCGGATCTGTTAGTAAATTTTTCTATTTTTATAGTCTAGTAACCAAATGCTTGTTATTTTTTAATGTACATTTTGATGTTTTCCTTGTACATTATGTAATTTCGTAATAATTATAGAGTTGTGTATATTTTTTTTTAATTCTTGACAAAAATTATTGTCTTACAGGATTGAATTAATATTTTTTTACGCTTTTATCGCGCTATGCAATTAAAGTACGGCAATCTGAGAAGGCGTGCATCAGAAAAAAAGAAAAATATGCTAGCGTCGTAAATATTATATCCCGTTTTTAGGAAGACTTCGCTTTTCCGAGGAAAAGAATTGATGTACAAATTGAAAACAAAAACATTGGCCAAGACATGAATGAATTTTAAAACATTCGTCAATTTTGATTTACGATCGCTAAAATATCCCTCTTTTATTGTAATATTTATACAACGTCCCTTTCGACAGCAGTGAAGCCATTTTCGCAAGGTTCGAAACGTCACAAAAACACAGACAGAACGTGAATTTTTTTTTTTCATTTTTTAACTCTATTATTTTTTGTTAGCGAGGGGTGTAATTTTTTATTATGCATGACAGCTGTTTCGCCTTCTGAAGGTTTTGTCAATATTTGTCATGCATAAACAAATATATATATACATATACCTTTTCTGGAAATTATGTAACATTGTGTAATGGAACAATGTATCTTTGTTTACATCACTTTTTTATACAAACAAACACATAGATCGATTTCAGCAAAACTGAGCCTTCATCAGGGCATATATAATGTTATGTTCACTGAAACCGGTTCGTGTGTTCATATAAACGAAGTGCTTATAGTTCAACCAAAAACAAGAGACCGATCCTTGGCATCGTCCGGGGTTCGACGTGGCAATCCACCAATGAATACTAGCGAACTACTAATAAATCAAGTCTTTTCCGCACACCTTCTTTTGCTTGCTGTCTAGCTATTATAGCACACAGTGTTTCATTTCACGTATTTCACCTACCCACAATACATGAAATACTTTTTTTCATAATTTGAACCCTTAACTCTCCGACTCAAAGTCAGATACAAAAACCGCAATGCTACGCAGGCCTGTTTGATCAAAACCACCGAAAGAGGTGGTTTTAGTTTGATGGATCTTCATTCTGTATTTCGTTAGTTAATTAATTTGTAATGTCGCCAAAGTTTCGTTGAATTCGACTTTCTATTCACATTTGCTATCGAAATGGCTGCCAAAAATTATACCTGCCATTATGCTTCAATAATGTAAGTTATTGATTCAGAGCATACCTTAAATTTAAGAAAGATTTTCGAGAATATAACAAAGTCTTTCCTATTTGTTGCCATCATCGTGACTTTGGTAAATCGAAGTCTAGATATAAAATATTATGTTTAATTTTTCATGAACTTGTGATCCAAATGTTGCAATTATTAAAATATAATTAAGGGATTTTAAATTTCGGTATTGTCATGTTATGATAACTGCATAGAACTCATTTCATTATTTTATTCAGCATTTTTTTTTAAACATTTTAAAATATAATGTTAACATTTGAAGATATTAGATTGCATTTACTGGGAAAAATCTGTTTTAAATTGTGGACATACTGCGAAAGTGCCAATATTGGGTGAGATGAGCATATTGAAACTGTCTTTTTAATGACCGGTCAGTGGCTGAGATGGCATCGCGTCCGGGTCCCACCCAGACGTCGTAAGTTCAATTCCTGCATCACAACACAAGCAACATCTTCCTCTTACTGCGATGGTGGTAGGAGATTTTCAAATGCTCTCGGGTTATTTGTAAATTTGTCTTTCTTTTAAAAATATTATTTTGTTTTAAGGACGACAAAACATAACCTCTAATAATATGGAAAATCCATAAAAATCTATCTATCAAAGGACTGAAAAAAACAATACTAAACCCTTCCAATAAATAAATAGATATTTTCACTATCCCTTGCAGAAAGACCGCCATTAGAATCGACACATTGCTTGAAATGACTATCCATGTTTAGTGACCCGAGCTAAATAGCTGGGTACTTCCCAACCTCCTTCTTCCCAATCTCCTTCCTTGAGGACACCTTAGTCCCACTGGCTCCAGGTAGTTAAGACTCTTCTGCGGTGCATATTCACATGATACTTATGCAGTGTGTCGACGATTTTTATATGCTTCGAAATGCTCTAAGAGGCCTTCATCTAGTTGTAGACAGACAATGGCTGTTGAAGATATTGGCTCATCTCCTTTATAGCACTAAATCACAAAAAATTATAAATAATTCCCGCTGTTGGGTGTATGAACCATCCTCTGAAATGTTTATATATATGATTAATTCCTCATCGCTTGAAGAATTTGTGTACATGATTGTCTAATGAATAATTTTCTAATATTTGTAAAGAAATATTTTTATTTTAACATCAAAATGTTTTTGAGGGAAAAAAAACCTAGTTTTCATAATAAAAAAAATTGCTAGATTGGTAAAACCAGTGTCTTCAGAAGGTGCCGTCTCTAGGTGTACAAGTGAACAATTATTAAGGAGGCAGTCTCAAGGAAATTCCAGTTCTCCTGTTCGTATGTAATATAGTTCAATTTACGACCATCTAAAAAATAAAATCCCCTTGTTTTTTTATTTCAATTGTTTTATCTGAACATCTTCAACCGATACCTTCTTGTATAAAAGGTTCAGACACTGAAAGTCAAGATGGCCGCCGATGTTTGAAAATAATTTACGTGTGTGCCAGAGAGAAAGATAATCACCGTAATGAGAGACCAACATTCATAATCGAAACATCCCTCAAAATGGCTTTGGCTATGTTTAGTGACCAGATTTGGATAGCCCGGTATTACCCAACCTTCACCTCCTTACACTTCTATCAGCCTCATGAGAATACCTTATCTACACTAAGTCGGGCAGTTGGGACTCTTGTGTGGTACCACTTTAAAAATATATATATACATACAGTGGCGGCTCGTGACTTGAGCGAGCTAGAGTGCTAAGATTGAAAAATATCACTTACCTGAAAAAAAATTTTTTTTTCCAATTTTCAATTTTTTGTATGGAGATTTAGGTAAAAATAAATCTCCATGAAAAATATGATTTTTCGAAAAAAAAAATCATTTTCAGCTAAAACAACATCAATAAAGGCGTATTTTTCAATCTTAGCACTCTGGCCCACTCAAAAGTCACGGGCCGCCACTGTATACATACATATATAGCTAATGTCTTATTTATACAAAATTAAGCATAAATATTTTGTTAAAATTAAGACATGTAGTTAATTTTTAACGCGTAGTTAAATTTTAGTCACGGGTTATTGTGACTTATTTATGAATATTTCATGTGAACGGAGAAAATTGGAAACAGCATTTACCTGACGAGACTTCCCCCCTAACATCACAGAAATGAAAAGGAAACTTGTATGTATAAAATTAGTTTTTTTTCTATTCTAACTATTAATGTAAACGTAGCAGACTTTTTTATCGGAACATTTGCCTGTAACTTGTTTCAAACGTAACTTCTCGCTGAAAACAGTAGCTTTTCGGACATATTTTGGATTGGTTCGACTAGAAAATATATGGATTGTGTTTGGCAATATTATTGCGTGTTTTAAAACTGCTCATCAGCTTTCTGGCGTCCATCTTTAAATGAGGGTTTACGCAAATGTGTCACGTTCTGCCGGTGCCGGTAACTCTCATCGATCCAAAGCCAACAGCTCTGCTATTATATTGTTGGCACATACAGGCGTATCTCATATTTAACAACTTTCCAATAGAGTCGAAAAACTGTGTTTTGTTCTTATACATTTTATTACATGTTTTGCTAATGGGTTTTAATTATACATTTTTTTTACCCCATTAGCAAAAATCTGTCAATATAATGATTTTTTGGTTATCCTGGAAAGTTGCTAAATATGAGATACGCCTGTTTGTGTTGGATGATATATTGTGGACATCTATCTGTTCATCTTTCCCAAACATTTAAACCTATTGTGTTTGATGACCAGATTTGAATGGCCGGGTGCTTCCTCACCTCCCTCTTGCCTGTCTCCTTTTCCTCCCCACTACCTTCAGCCTCACAACATACCCCAATTGGGGATGCCATAGTCCCATTGACTCCAGACGGTTGGGAGCAGTCAAAGCAGTAAAAAAAAATCCTAATTCATTTGTAACACGGTGGAACTTATTAGGCCTGGACTTTTATATTAATATCTGGTCATTTAACTGAAGCCAAAGACATTTCAAACATTGTTTTAATTCTAGTGTCTTCCACACTGATCCTTCTCCTTCATTGGCCTCTTCTCTTTCTGGTGTCCAGCTTTGGACATAGGCCTTTCTAAAACGTCTCCAATTTTGGTAATTCATTAGATCATCCTTTATTTCATACATTAAGTTAGGCCTTATGTGCGGGAAACCTATGTTACTATTTTCCAACCAAACGCCATCCGATGATATCAGATTACTGACCATCATTGTCTTAAAAGGTACTGTTTTCAGAAAAGTGTAACAAAGTCTCGGTTGCATTCAATTCATTGATGCCTTTAGTATGTTTAAGTGTGATACTTATTGGACAATGCAGCCAGAATGTATATGGCCGAATTGACAAATCCAAATATTACTCATTTTCATTTTTGCCTTTTAATAAGCTTTAGGGTATAAATAAACATTTTTTTATACATTTTTGTATCGTGAAACTCTCGGAAAGATCTAGAGAAGCTGCGTATGGGAACTGAAACAGAACAAACACTTTTTAATTAGTTGCATTCATACATCTTTATGCATTTATTTCATTTCTGCATTGACGCAGCATTTTCCTCTTAACAACTAGTGCACTCTAATTGAATCAGTACTGTGATTTTGCCACTTATTTCTTGCGTTTGCATTTATAATAAAGTCAAATATATTGTGATTTCTCTATCTTAAATAAATTATACTTAACAATACATATTACTCTATTATTATTCTTCTCAGTTTCGTTCTTTTCAGGTCCCGTACACAATGAGAAATTCTCTCGCGCTTTAATGATGTGAAAGTCTTTCACTTTCACCTTTACCATTTGAAGTGTTAATTGATTGATGGAAAATATAACAAAGATTCTTAACAGGCATGTAAAAACATTAAGTAATTGTAATAATTTTATACATAACCAACCTTGTATTTAGGTATTTATAAATCAATAAACTAAGTCATTGATATCAAATGTGTTATACATATTCATTTTTATTTTATCCTTATCCTTGTTACATGTGTGACTCATGTCACGCACAGGGCTCTTTAAACTATAGAAGCTTTGCTGCGCTCGAGTGAGCCGCCTGTGTACAGGGCATGTATATTGCGGCGCAGGGGTGCGCTTCCCGCATTTAAAAGATTAAATTACAAACTTTAAAAAATATGAACTCCATCCATTCCAGGTCACACGCATGCAAACCAGAGTGGTATTGTACCAGACGTGTTGACACACAAACGAACTGTAGGGGCACGCTGACCCCGATCTGCGGAGAGAGGACTGGGAGGGGAGATAGCACTCCCTACCGTTCCCTCTGCAAGGAGCAACGGTACTAACGACGAGACCCTTATTTACAACTTTTGTAATTCTGCGGGCCTTGTCCGTGTGACGTTGCTTGATTTGGGTCCAGTGAGGCAGTAGTCCGATGGGGGTCCAAGGTAAGCGCTAGTCAGAAGAAAACAAGGCGAGTAGATGGGAAGTCGAGCGGGCAGTGGGCAGAGAAGGTCTTGTCAGGCTGGCGATCGAAAGCTAACTAACTCAAACTGATTTTTGCAATCTGCTTACGGTAGTATACAACGCGCGAACCTACCGCGCTGTGTTGATGCCTGACGAGCCCATATCTTTCCCACCGCCGTACTGCTCTGACGTTTTTATTCAAGTCATTCCTTTCTGAGCGGTTGATGAGAACACGCTTCTCACAAACCGCCCAGAATACATTAACAAAGGTGGCTAGTCACATCCTGCCAATCGAACAACACATTAACAAAGCATCGGGAGTCGGAATCGTTTTTGAACAGCAAAACAATATTTATTATACGATCCGACCCCCTTACAAATTACGCATAATATCAATCTATACATAACAAATGTGAAGATGAAAATAGCCGCGTCAAAACATTCTGGGAGAGGCGGTCACGTCCGATATAGGTATATACAGTGAAACTCGCTTAAGAAGTTCCCACACATAAGGTTTTCCCACATAAGTTTTTTTTTTCCGGTCCCTTGGAAAACTTGGAGTTTCACTGTATATATGTATATTTATTTTCTGTAATGCAACTCTAGGTAGCCCTGGGGAAAATAATTTCCCTCGGGGCCTCTGTCATCTTTGAGGATGGTATGTAGAGGGTCTTTTTGAGGAGGGGACGGAGTGAACATGTTGTTGATGGAGGAAATAGAGGCTGGCAAATCGTCCCAGAGCCGCGTGTTGAACTCAAGAACGAGTCGTAGAAACGACCCGTTCTCATGTGACAAATGTTGGGCGCATGTTTAGGGTGTTTCCCGACTGCGCACTAGTGCCGAAGGAATCAATAACACTAGTTCCTCAGAGCATCTTCCATTGAAATACCGGTAGAACGAGGACAGCATTCCCAGCTGACACCTGTGCTCTGAAGATTGCAATCCATTTGTTAAGATGGAATTTATTAAACGGGCTCCCTGTTTCTGCACAATGTTTTTTTCTGGCGCCCTTGCGATTTGTTCAGGGTCAACATTTGTGGGCTCTGTACAGTACTCCCAGCTTCTGAGAGACTCACCAGGGTGTTACCAAGAGTATCTACCACTCTGGTTTGCATACGTAAGATATGGAATTAATGTAGTTGATATTTTTTAAAGATTTAATGGACAATTGTCTTCCCTTTTCTTTTATTTTTAGCTCATTCAAATAAAAAATAATTCTATGACAATAGCTTTTTATCCAAAATAATAATAATAATAATTGGATACTTTGTATTGCACCGCTTTTGTGAAAAATCACCTCAAGGATCTGTTTCTAAAAAATAAATAGTGTGTTTGATACCATTTTAGAATCTGTATTAAGCAGGCAACTTTTTAACCAATTGACCACCCAGGCCACCATAAAAAAAAAATTACCACGAGAGCTCAAACTTGGAGAGGAAAAAATTTATGACTTTTCTAAAACATAACTACAATAATAATGCAATAATAGTAATGTGTTTCTGATAGCAATAGTATTGAAGAATGATATTTAAAAAACAGACTGAGAAAATTCCTTCATTTGTAACCATGGCACCGAAGAGAGTGAGCAAGGATGTAAATTTTTTAACATTTCAAAAAAGTCCAACAACTCGAAAACCGTGGGACTTTTACTATACATAATATTCCATTTTCAGAACGGTTTTGGGATCCCCACCCACAGTTAAAAGATTATTCACCACTTACCGGACACCCTGTATATTAACTTTAAAAATTTAGTTTATGTCGAATTTCAAAGATTATTTAATACATATTTACGTTAGATAATACAATAAAAACATTTTTATCTTACGAAATAAATAAGATAAGTCTGCTATTTTATTTGAGTCAGAGAAGCCCAAAATTCTCTATTATGCAATAAATTGAAACAGATAAGTTTTAGTAATAGTGGACACAATTTTGATTGTCTTGATAAGATAATAATAAAAGCGATTGATAAACTAATGTGTAATACCATCATCACGTCCTGTAATTTGTAGATCGGGCACGTGGATCTTAAAAATGACGCCCAAACCAAAATGAATCGGTTCCCAAAAACATTTATCAAAAAGAAACTGCATTATCTCGTAGTCAAAAGATCGCAAGAAGCATTGCTTGTTACCTTTTGTTAGTCTACATCGAACAAATTTGTCTCCTGGCAAGTTTGCATCATCACTGTGGCTAACTTTATTGAGATCATTTTTCAAACACAAAACTGAGACAGATATATTTTGGATAGGGACTATCGCAGACTTGATTGACAATTTAATCATGTCATTTAGAGCGAGCGTTTTCAAAAAACTAACAAATGGCAACTAATAAATGGCAATGTATGGGTTCATGACGTGTGAATGAATTCAAGTTACAACAGTAGTTTTCTCAAAAACTTCACGCTCAACAATGGCTTTGTATACGATGCGGCATTGAGTAGTTATTGGTAGTTTGGTTCAACTTCGAACTTGTGATGTGTGTCTTTCTGGCTTCCTATGACATGACATGACCAAATTACATCATGCAATTTGGGGTTAACTTTGCGATCTGTGTTAATTTGTAGCGAAGCGTGCTAGTCATTCGAAGCAAGACAACGGAGTTCAATTAATAGCTGTGTTATGAAATTCCTCACCAAAATTGTTGTGATTATTTGTATGACACGCCAAATCTAGTTTGATGTATCAATGCCATCATGCTGTTGAAATTGATTGTAGAAATTACTAAATAGGATACTTTTGTCAGTGCCACTGTAAAGATATACCAGCAGCAATGTGTTGTGGGCATTACTTTGCTTAAAATTTGTCAAACTTTTTCAAATACGCAATTATTTTCATTGTTCTTTGTTATTGAAATTGGCGCACCGTTTTTCTTTCAAATAGGTACAGTTTACACTTCTTGAGATTAAATGCTCATGCCTTTGTTTGAATAACTATGATATTGAGATAGCGGAATACCAGTCATAGACTGTAGTTAACACAATCATAATGAAGAGAAACCGGACAACCGTGCATTATTTTTATATAACTACAGTTGTCTCGCTTTCATTTCGTCTCTCTCATACACGACTTCAGTCGCACATTCATGACAATATGTAGTAGAAGTTTCATGATTAGTTAGCTTTATCAATTATTGGTTTTGTATGTGTGTAATCTATAAAATAATTCTAATGCATTATGCGAATTGAGTTGAGTGGACATTCTCCACTTTAATTAAATTGATAAAACCATGTATCTAAATGTCACCACTTACAAGGTAAAATGAATAGATATCTAATCACATTATTTTGAATCTGACCATTTTCTGTATATTCTCCTTCAATTAGACGTTTGAAAGTTAGAGGTTTTACACTACTGCAAACAGATTTTCATCATTCTTGAAAGCAAATACTGGACCTGATATACTTATGATGACATGGCTCTGGTATGCTGATATGTGGAATTTACTGGGTTGGCAACTGCTAACTGGCTGTCAGCTAAGTTGGGGAAAAATTTAAAGAATTCCTGGTGCAGCTTCAGAGTTCAACAGAGGGCAACCTCATCAACTGCAGTAGATGGGAGAAACGATTTTTACACTATAAAATGTTTATAATTTAGTCTACAATTTGGAATATTAGTCTATAATTGGTCACTAAATAAATACACTACATCAGTCGATGTGTTGTCATTTCTCTACTTATCGGAAATGCTGACTTCCAGGCGACAGCTAGTTGACTATCACCACATCAGCCAATTCTCCCGCTTGTTTGTAAAAAAATATTAATATCTTATATTGTGATAGATAAGTAAGTTTTTTCACAAAAATAAACATGCTAAAAATTAATATTATTATAATAATAATAACAAAGCATTTATATAGCGCCGTTTTGTGTTATTTCACTTCAAGTACGCTTTACTATAAATACGTAATTATTAACTACTATTACCAAATTGAAATGTTTCAGAACCTCTGGCTTTAAAACCTGTACTCGGAAGTCTAAATTCATAACACTTTACAAGCATTGACATTCGTGTTACGTTAATTATAACTTTCTTATCTTTACTACATGATAAGTCAAATTATTGTTGTGAATCTGCCTCTTGACATTTCATATCAGTTGACTGCGAATTTTTCTCAGGAAACATCCTAAAATAATAACAGAATCAAATTGTATGATTTTGGCCATAATAAAATAACAAGTAGTGTGTTAAATCAATTTGTATGAATTAGGCGACACTATAACAGTAGAATTATCAACTTATATCTGAAAAATTGGTTAATTTGAAGTTTTCTAAGTGCATCTTGCAAATAAAGATTGAATATGGATGGCCTAGTGAGTCTTTGTGATTTTGAAGCTTCGGCTTTGGCAAAACTACCAAAAGCTGCGGCTGATTATTATAGAAGTGGTGCTACAACTGAACAAACTTTGCAAGACAATAAGGATGCGTTTTTAAGGTTTGTGAATGATTTTTCTAAACATTATTCTTCTAGGTATTAGACGTCTCAGATGACAGGAAGAGCTCTGACGAACCTTGAACATACTTCAACTGATAAAAAAGATTCCTCATATAGACACTATGTATTATTTTTAAATCTTGAGAAAGATAGCAAAATGTATCATCATCTCAAAAATCTAACTGAGAATGAAACTATCATAACTTCTGTTCCAAAGGGGGGTAACACATTTACCCCAAACGAGAGTTTTGTGAGATATCTAAGCTGTTTTTTATATCGCTTACTCTATAATTTAGCTAATCCTAAAAAAACCAGGTATTCGGTAATCTATCTGCATCTAAAAAAAATTGTACCATTACTGTTTTTTTTAAGATTTTAAATAATATCTATCAAATTCCTACGAAATTACTCTCCCCTTCCCCCATTCGTGGCAAACAAGCTGCGGGTGCAGTTGTAAAGGGTGCGTTCTACTGAAAAGGCCTACAATAAAATATTTGTGTCATGCTCAATTTTGTATTATCTCTGTTACCGTTTTTCATTGTTTATCAATTGAGTGCGACAGGCGATGTCCAGTTAAAACGGTAGAAACTTATATCTGTGTGTTACTGGGAAGAGCAACAGGCATATTAAGAGTCACGGTTACTTCGAACTTTCACGGGGGACCCTAGTGACCTTCCTTCGGATCGTACGTAAAATTTTTACCTTCAGGTACATAAAGGTTAAAGCCAAAAAAAAATTCTCCATAAACCATTATTTCAAGATAAATGAAGTTAAACTATTCTTTTTTTTGGAAAAAATTATTTTAACACATCGGAATCTTTGGAATGGTGTGAGTTAGAGATGCCATAATTTTACACTTACAAATTTGGGTTAAATAACTTTGCAATTGAATCTATTCATAACTCATCTTTGCCGAAAAGTGGAGACATTTAGATACAATGTCTCGACTTAAAGCTACTGATAAGGTTCTGTAGGTCCCGAAGACTGTGATGAGCTGGTCATACTGCTAAATGACGGTGCTGACCAGTGGGAGGAAACCAAACGCAAACACTATTTCTAGGTACGATGTATAATTTCAGATTGCGAATTCGTCCGAGGTGTTTGAGGGACGTTTCCAACGTGGATCTCTCGACGACAATCCTCGGCACCAAAGTAGATGTCCCCTTTGGAATTGCCCCAACAGCTATGCAGAAAATGGCTCATGCTGATGGAGAAGGAGCTTCAGCCCGAGGTACTTATTCATTTGGCTCTTTTCCAAGTTTAGTCTAGTCTCCTTAAAGGCTTTTCTTAATTAATTTAACGAAGATAATAATAATCCCTCTAATATATTGTTTGTTCACCTTCTTTCATACAAACAGTTTTAATTTTTTTTAATTTCCCAACCCAAATCATTAATTTATTTATTCTCGAGAATTGGAAAAATCAGAAAATGTCTTTTAATATCAATTTTATGAGTTATTTTCAAATAACTAAACAGCATGTCGCTTCACCGCAGGGATAGGCAGATAGGATGAACCGCCACACTACTCTGTCTTGGCACATACTCCTTGCTTCATTCGCATTCATACGCTGTTTCATACATGTTCTTCTGTTATACCGCCTAAGAAGACTCAACTTAAGTATTTGATTCCTTAGATTGTTCCATATCTTTCCATGTACACTCTTTTCTCTGTTCATCCACTCTATATTATTACGTAACCATAATATTATATATATATTTTTTTTAAATTTTAAAGTCAATCATATTAAATAATATTATTATTAACTTCTGCAAGTATTTTATTATTATGACAGCTGTTTCGGTGTTCCAAGCCATTTTCAAACTGTTCAAAAATGATCGCAATAATAAAGAACTGAAGTACTTGCCTTAATAATAACGTTAATTTGATTTACTTACTTAATTTAAATTTTTTTATTATTTGAATGGAATTCTTTAAATTAAGTACAATAACAATAAATTCATTTGATCTGAACTTATTTACTGAAACAAAATTCCTTATATTCTTTCAGAAAAACTCAAGAAGATCAAAACAATATATGTTTTATTTAATTTACAGCCGCCGGCAGTTTTGGGACCATCTTCATAATGTCCACAATTTCGACCACTTCAATTGAAGATGTGGCCAAAGCTGCTCCCGACACCATCAAGTGGTTCCAGCTCTACATATACTCCAACAGGTGAGGTCAAGGAGCAATCATTATCTTTATCCTTTATCGTTTTATCTCTATTCCGAAAATTTTCTTACGGTGCCCACTCGAGACAGATGGTCGTTCGTATAGCTAACTCAGTAACATATTATTTTAGATTACGATTACAAATTGTATTTTTTATTTATCTTATCGACCCCTCCTACATTAAGAATTGTAACTTCAAAATCGAATCTTTACAGGAGAGTGGTTTAAAGAGACAAAAGCATGGTGTAAGTTGAGCTTTTGCTTGTTTTGCAACAAATTTGGGACGTAATTGACAATGAAGGTCCCAAATTTGGTGCAAAACAATTAAAAACTCGACTTGCACCGAACTTCTGTCTCTTTTTTTTTTTTTTTTACAGTAACTCCACACAGGAGACCAAGGAGGAAATAATTTCCCTCAAGACCTATATCATCTTTGGGGATGCTGTGTGGAGGTCTTTTAGAGGATAGGAAGGAGTGAACTTGGGTCTTGAAGAGACCCATGTTATAGGATGGAGGAAACACAGAGGCCGGCAGATCATTCCACAGCCGAGCTGTTGAACACAAGAACGAGTCGTAGAAGCGACCCGTTCTCATGTGACAAATGTCAACCGTGTGCAAATGTTGGGCGCGCGTTTGGCGTGTTTCCCGACTATGCACCGGTGCCGAAGGGATCAATGACGCTAGTTCCTCGAGCATCTTCCATTAAAATACCGGTAGAACAAGGACAGCATTCCCACCTGACGTCTGTGCTCCAAAGATTGCAACCCGTTTGTTAAGATAGGCGAATCTATCAAACGGACCGCCCGTTTCTGCACAGAGTCAAGGGTTTTTTTTCAGATATTTTGGGACTCCCGACCAGAGGTGGCTGCCAAATTCTACAATGGGGCGCACTTGCGATTTGTACAGGGTCAGCAGTTGTGTACTATTAAAGTATCTGCGGGCTCTGTACAATACGCCCAGCTTCTGAGAGGCTAACTTTACTCGGGTTTCGATGGAGCCCCCATACCTGAGCTGGTCACTTAAGGTTACACCAAGCATATCAATGGAGGGCTTGTTGGGAAGATTGCTTCCATTAAAGGAGACTAGATTGTCATTTCGATCCCTTTTAGAAGTAATCAGACATGATTGGGTCTTTGAAACATTAAATTCAACGAGGTTATTCTTACCCCAAGAGGAGACCCTCTCAAGGTAACCGTCCATTCTCTGTTTAAAGCCCTCCGAGCCGTTGGAGTTTGTGTGCCCTTTGGGGGCTTGTCAAACAAAAAGCAATCATGGACTGTACTGTCATCCGCGTAACAATGGATTGGTGCACATGTCAAGAGGTCATTGATGTGCAACAAAAACAATGTCGGAGATAGAACCGATCCTTGTGGGACGCCAGCATTTATTGAATGCGAGGAAGAGATGAAACCATCAGCAACCGTCTGAATCGATCTCTCCCTCAAAAAGTCGGCAATCCACGTACACAAGGAAACGGGAAGTCCGTAAGAAGGCAGTTTGTTGACAAGTCCTCGGTGCCAAACCCGGTCAAAGGCCTTAGAAATGTCCAGTGAGACCGTTTGATCTCACCATAACGTTCCAGGCACCGTCCCCAAACATGCGTCACATACGCGAGAAGATCACCGCACGAGCGGTTCCGCCGGAATCCATACTGGCGGTCGTTAATGATTTTGTTCTTCTCGAGGTATGTAAGCAGTTTGTCGTTGATCACACGTTCCATCACCTTGGACAGAACTGATGTGATCGCTATGGGGCGGTAGTTGGCCGGGTTGGAGCGGTCACCTTTCTTAGGTATAGGATGAATGACCGCTTTTTTCCAACCAGAGGGCACAGAGCCACATTTCAGGGACATTTTAAAGAGCTTTGTTAAAACTGGAGCGATTTCTGCAGCACACCTCTGCAATACCAGGGCAGGTATTCCGTCAGGCCCACTAGCTTTATTAACATCGAGCCCCCGTAAGACAAGGAGTACATCCCGATGCCGTATCCTCAGCTTTTTCATATAGAAGCCGCAGTGAGGAACCGACGGCGGGATGGCACCCCGGTCGTCGAGGGCCGAGTTTTCTGCAAACATTTTCCCTAAAAGGTTGGCCTTTTCGGTAGCAGTGTTTGCTAGTGAACCGTCAGGTCTGGTAAGAGGCGGCAGACTGGATTTGCAGAAATTGCGACCTATGGAGCCCGCTAGCGACCAGAACGCCCTGCTGCCATGCGGGCAGGCAGCTAGCTTTTTACTGATCTGTAGGTCGTGCTCAAATTTTGACCTATTGATGATTCTCTTACTGTCCTTTGCCAATTTGCTATATGCTGATCTGTTTTCTGACGTTCGAGATGTGTTGTAGGCTCGGTAAGCTGCGTTTTTTCGTTGAACTGCTTCGGAGCATTGTCGACTGAACCACGGCTTTGAACCTACGCCAGTTTCTTTAATGGTTGATTGAATGAAGCCATCCATCGCAGATGTGATGACTTCACTAATTTCCTGGGCACATCTGGACGGATTCGAAGTCTGAAAACAGACAGCTGACCATGGGAAAGCATTAAAATGCGCCCGCAGACCGAACCAATCTGCTGACCTATAGTGCCACATTTTTCTCTTCAGCCTCTCAATAGGGGGTCTGAAGTTAATAGGGATTGATGTCGTCACCAGGCAATGGTCGGACGATCCTAAAGGCGCTGCGACATCAATCCCATAACCACGTGGCTCGGTGGTTAAAAATAGGTCTAACAGATTGGAGCGGTGAGTCTGGACATCAGGAACCCTCGTAGGCTCCTGAACCAGTTGCTCCAACCCATGGCAAAGGGCAAAGAATTCCGCCTGTCGGCCAGCCGAGTTTGTTGAACATGAGAACTTCAACCACGGTTCATTATGAACATTGAAGTCCCCCAGAACAACAAACTCGGCCGAAGGGTAGCGGGGTAAGAGGTCATCAATAGTTTCGCTCAAATGTTTAAATAGCTCGGATGAGTCTGATTCGCTGAGGTTTGGTGAGCGGTACAAACACGCATAAAATCTTACCGCACTGGCAAGACTGACGCGCACCCACATTACGTCAAATCTGGAATTTTCCAGACTCAACAGTCGCACACAGTTGACGTCAGCTCGGCTATACAAACAAACACCTCCTTTTGGTCTGAACTTGCCTACGAGGGTGAAGCCCGGGCAGTCCAGATAGGAGGCGTCTGGAGGCTCAGCTATCTGCGTTTCGGAGAGGAATAAAAGGTTTGGGCGTTGGGATTGAAGGTGATGATGGACAGAATTTAAATTTTTGTGCAGGCCTCGAATATTGGTAAAATTTACCAACATTTTTGGCCTGCACCGGGGACGCCTACTACTCGCCGTTGTAATGATGTTATTATTGTTTTGTGATTCCATGTTTTTTTTAAATTATTTTTGGGGGTTTTATAGGAAAGGGAAAGCAAGGGAAGGATTAGGTATAAAGGGTGGGTAGGAAGCTGGGGGTCAGGGTATCCAGGACTGACGGACGTATGAATCCATCCCACCGACTGCGGTGCAAGGCTATGGTTGGGAGAGTCTGGCTGGGAAGGGCTCCCAATGCGCCCCAAACGCTACTGCTGGGTCCCCTCCGGTCACGAATCGGCACAACAGCAGCGGCGGGGTTTTTACACTCGCTGGTGGGGCAGCCCACCCTCAGTCGTGAGCCTGAGGGTCGGGCCCCTGTACTATCGAGCGGCCTGGACAACGGTAGCCAGTTGTAAAGGGTCTCCCTCAACCATTCTCTCCCGATCCGACCCACCACGCAGTAGGTAGGCCAACGCATCCGCGGTCAAGACCTGGACAAACCTTACCCCATGAACCCGGGCACCCCTGCTAAGTCACCAAACGTAGCGAACCACTTGGGATGACCTATGGCAGAGGTGTTGGTCATCCAAAAAAATGGTTCCCGGGGCGGCGGTACCCATACCCGCCTCCCAAATTTGAAAGTAAACTCTCTCAAACTCTCCTGTAAAGTTCCGATTTTGAAGTTACGATACTATATGCGGAGGGTTTGATATATCGTATATATAATGGAATTATCGATTGATTATCAGAAGTGCATCACAAATATTATAATTACTCTACGAATCACAAATTGTTTTAAAAGTGCAGAATTAATTGTAGAAATCGATTGTTTGAAGTAATTTGGAATACGCATCCACTATTTGGTCTCCTAATTATGAGATTCATAATCACAGAATCGAATCCATACAAAGAAAATTAACCCGTGTGATTGCATATCGTGAAGGTTCATCTGACCAATTTGGAACGTATAATGATCGAATTTCGCACTATAAACTATAATCTCTGTCAGTCAGATATAAACGTTCCAATGTATTCCTTTTGTACAAAATTATACACCAAACATTTTATTACAAATCAGCATTAATACACCAACAAGAAAATCAACAAGGAGGATAAAAGACATTTTTTATATTAAAATCATACAAATACGGGATATTTCTCTCCTTTACCGTGGATATTAAGAAATTACAATACTATAACTGCTCTAATAATGAAATAGACATTTTTAATGACATAATTGATCAATTTAAAAAAAAAGTTTTCCATTCAAACTGATAATATGATGATGCCCTTTATTAAGTACCAAAACAGTGTTACCATCAGCGCAGGTGTTAGGATAAGGAGTTAGTTTATAAACCTACTTAAGACTTTTAAAGTTAAACTTGTTTTCGTTATGGTATTGTCACTTAAGGGCGAGAGGGACGTCCAAGAGTTATTATTTATTAATTCAAAATAATGATAATATTATTACACCATACGATAAACATAATGTTTCTAAATGGAAACATATTTATTAAATATTTTATAAATTTACATAGGCTTACTATTTATCAAAATCTAATCAGAAATATTACTTTTTCTGACCGTCCCATTGTATGTTTTACAAAACATTTAAAATACGAATATGATTTTTACAGTGGAGAAAAGTAATCCTTTATCGTAAATAAACATAACCAAAGATTTGTACTCTGCATTACAAAAAAAAAAACATTAAAGTTACGTAGTGTTCATAAACAAATTAAACCACACACTGTTCCTTTTTTTTAATTTATCTTATCCACAAGTTACAGAAAAACCTTCACAGCATTTTTTAAGGATATTCAACTTTTTAAATGTTTTTTAAAACATGCGTAGAACGGTCAGAAATGTGTAATATTTCTGATTATATTTTGATAAATGCTAAGCCTATGCAAATTAAAAAAGAATGTAATAAATATTTTTCTCTTTAAAAAATACTATGTTTTTCGTATTGCACAATAATATTATCATTATTTTGAATTAATAAATAATAACTCTCCGACGTCCCTCTCCCCGTTAAAACCTTTTAAACGATTTCAACGATTTAAACACCCTCAATTTTTGTCTACTATTAAAGTTAGACTGTGATTACGGTCAATCTAGTCTCCTTTAATGAAAGCAATCTTCCCAACAAGCCCTCCATTTATATGCTTGATGTAACCTTAAGTGACCAGCTTAGGTATGGGGGCTCCATCGAAGCCAGAGTAAAGTTAGCCTCTCAGAAGCTGGGCATATTGTACAAAGCCCGCAGATACTTTAATAGTACACAACTGCTGACCCTGTATGAATCGCAAGTGCGCCCCACTCTAGAATTTGGCAACCACCTCTGGTCAGGAGTCCCAAAATATCTGAAAAAACCCTTGACTCTCTTTAGAGCACAGATGTCAGGTGGGAATGCTGTCCTCGTTCTACCAGTATTTTAATGGAAGATGCTCTGAGGAACTAGCTTCATTAATACCTCCGGCACCGGTGCATAATTGGGAAACATGCCAAAGCGTGCCCAACATGCACACGGTTGACATTTGTCACATGAGAACGGGTCTCTTCTACGACTCGTTCTTATGTTCAACAGCTCGGCTGTGGAATGATCTGCCGGCCTCTGTGTTTCCTCCATCCTACAACATGTTCACTACTTCCTATCCTCTAAAAGACCCTCCACACAGCATCCCCAAATATGATATAGGCCTTGAGGGAAATTATTTCCCTCGGGGTCTCCTGTATGGAGTTACTGTAAAAAAATATAAATTCCAACATCACAATTTTTTTGCAGTAACCATAAATCGACATTTATTGAAATAACATTATACAGTTTCATACAATACGGCATGTTTAAATATAAGTACAATATATGTTACATAATTATATTATTGGATAGTTTACATTACCTGCCTCACTACGCGAAACCTGTTCTGAGGTAGAGTGTGTATTCTCTACAGTTTTTTTAATTTTTTTTATTATTATTTTAGAGATGTGACTAAAGGACTAATTCAAAGGGCAGAGAAAAATGGTTTTAAAGCAATTGTCCTAACTGTGGACACGCCGGCTTTTGGAGTTCGCAGAGCTGATATTAAGAACAGATTCGCTCTTCCTTCTCATTTGAAGTAAGTTGATAATATTATTAAATAACTAACTAATCATCACGCAATTTCCCCAGAAGTGTACACAGAAACTGCCACATAATTGTGTCTTGACACACAGTCTTTGCTTCATTTACATTCACACATCGTCTCATTTTTTATGTGTTTTTTTTTTCAAGTATTATAATTTATAAGTTTTTTTTATTATTATTAATTATTAATATTATGTATATTTTTTTTTTCTTTATGTGAATACTGCACAGGAGTTTCAAATACTTCCAACCGTCAAGAGCCACTGAGACTATGGCATCCTCAGATGGGGTATGTTGTGGGGTTGAGGAGTATTGGGAGGGGAATAAGATAGGGAAGAGGAAGGTGAGGAAGTACCTGGCTATTCAGATCTGGTCGCCATTTCAGGCAACATTTCAATTTTCAATGGTGATCTTTCACCAGGGCGATACTGAAAGGAACTTCCACTCTGGAACAAATATACTATATATTATTTTTAATTAATTAATTGTGAAACAAGACAAATTATGTAAATAAAATTTACTTGCGAGTGGCGGGATTTTAACCCGCGGCCTCCGGATTCGTTGTCGAGAGCCTTACCCCTGGAACACGGAGGCCTTCAGTCTCACAATATATCCCTATTTCCCCACATTCCTCTTCCCCTTCTCCTTCCCCTCCCCAATACCTTCAGCCTCACAACATTCCCCAATTGGGGATGCCATGGTCTCACTGGCTCCAGACGGTTGGGAGCAGTTGGGACTCTTGTGCGGTGTTCAAATAAAACAAAAAGATAGAGAATATAAACACTCATTGCTTCATTTACATTATACCTGCTCCGTGTCATTTTGGGGCATTCCCGACTCCATCCATCCAATGCATAACAATACCAGCGATTTTCTAACTTTGTTTTATTTAACATTATTATCTATTTTATTTGTAGGTTTGCCAACTTCGAAGGTTTATTGGCTGACAAAATAAACACTTCTAAAAAAGTGTCAGGACTGAATGAATATGTTAAGAATCTGTTTGATTGCTCCCTCACTTGGGATGATATCGCATGGCTTAAAAGGTAACTTAATTCACATATTTTTTTCACGATTTTGATGTAACACGGTCGAAAAAACCTAACGATAGAAAAATCCATTATTAGAGTTCTCCCACCTGTCTGCATTCGTCCTGGATTGATCGTGATTGATTCGATCATAAACCACCAATGATCAATTGAATCACATTATAAAAAAATTCTTTGAACATTCGGTCGATCTGCCGTCAGCTCAGCACCAGTGATCGGGGTGGCAAGCGACAACCAGTGATTTGTAATGCTACTCGAGTCGAAACCCGCAATCTCAAGCAAACTGCTTGCTGCCTGCGAATAGACCATAGATATAATACGGTACACGGCGCATCGGTCAATTCTTTTAACTGATCACTTCGCCAGTGACCGATCTTTTTAACTCGATCACTTCGCCAGTGATCAATCCTAATGAGTCAGTCACTTCGCCAGTGGGTCATGATCAACCCGGGCAGTGTATCATGATCGATTAACCCAGGATTACCTCGCATACACTACTCAGGGCATGCTAGAGGTGAATAAACTATTGTGAAACCGTTTTTACATAACCGTTTAAATTCCGAAACAGTTGTAACAGTTTCACAGATTTTGGGATAACCGTTAAAAAAAACGTGTAACTACGTCCGCAATTAACCCACGCGAAATGATTCCAATAGAGGACAATTCGTCTGAGAATTATTTAAAGCAGCTCCCTGTAACACTTTACTAAACAGATAATATATGATTATTTTTTACCCATCGTAAACTGTTGCATGGAATCGCTTTCTCGTCTCAAACACTTTCACTCGGAACTCCATCGCAGACCGTTGCTACGAAACACTTTCACTCGGAACTCTATCGCAGACCGTTGCTACGAAACACTTTCACTCGGAACTCCATCGCAGACCGTTGCTACGAAACACTTTCGCCCCAAACGTTTTTTTTCTTTCTTTCAATTAAGTAATTAATAATAATAAATATTATTTCTAATTTATTACTATTTTTAAACAATTTCGAGTAACCGTTTATTTTGAAAAACCGAAACAGTTTTGGTTATTTTGAAAAATAAACTGAATCGCCCACCGTGCGTGTGGAGGACCACAATAATAGTGTACGAATACACAATAATGAGTTTTGTCTTTTGACATCCCAGAGTGATTTTTATATAATGGAGCATATCTTATATTTTCCTATTAATACATGATGGGCTGTAATATTTGCACGAAGTATCCCCTGTGTAAAATCAGAATTAAGTGTATGATATATGTGATTTATTTTCAGCATTACCAAGCTTCCGATCATCGTGAAAGGTGTGTTGAGACGGGACGATGCGGAACTGGCAGTTAAAAGTGGAGTTGCAGCTATAATCGTATCAAACCATGGGGCCCGACAGATCGATGGTACACCGGCTACTGTAAGTAAATACTTATTATTCGCACGGGTTCGGGATTTCATATGTGGGCTCCCAGCTATTGGGTGGTATATGTCATTAAGGATTGTGAGGGGAGCTGTGATGACCTTAATCACACTGTGCGATAGTTGCAAAGGATCATGTCTCAGTAATGATTTAAAATTAATATTTAATCATTGAAAAAGATTCACATAGCCTAAATGATATATAAAACCGAAAAAAACAATAGAAATAAAAAGATATCAGTCGCATCTGGGACTCGAACCCAGGACCTCTGTCTTTCCGGGACAACCGCTTTACCAACATAACTTATGAGACCAGTTCAATTTATGTCATCTTCATTGATATCATATTTCAAATTCAAGATTTTGTCAATATCATCCTCTATTTTTTCATCCCATATTATTGGCAGCTATCTTTATGATTATTACAAAGTTACCAGATGCGACTGATGTCTTTTTATTTTCTGTTGTTTTTTTTCAGTTTCATGTTTCATTTAGGTTATGTTAATATTATCTTCTTCAATGATTAAATATTACAATGAGGTTTTTAAACTTTAATAAAATAATTCAAAATTAAAAAATTTAAATTAATATATTTATTTGGAAGTTAAGTGGTATTATTATGTCTACACCAGTCAGAAAAAAATATTTTTTCTTTTACATAGCATGTACCCTTTATTAAATTCTATCATTGACACACAGAAAATATTTTTTTCAATTTAATAACTATTAATATCATTTTCATTTAATTCCCATATTTTTTGGCTGCTGTCTTTCTGTATGACTCTACAAGATTCTACCCAGTTCCCAGAGCGCAGGTCCCGGATGAACCGAGTGGTCCCGGGTTTACATCACATATGCAACTGTTACCTTTTTATTTTCTCTTTCATGTTTCATTTGAGATTTGTTAATATTATCGTCAATGTTTAAATATTACAATGAGGTTTACAAGCTTCGATAAGTTACTCCAATAAAATTGATCTTTCAAATAATTTTTTTCAGATCGAAGTACTACCCGAAGTGATGGAAGCTGTTAAAGGAACAGATGTAGAAGTGTACCTGGACGGAGGAGTTTCTCAAGGCACAGATGTTCTGAAGGCGTTGGCGTTAGGAGCTAAGATGGTACAAACTTTTTTGCATTTATTTTTTTTATTTTTTATGTGATACTACACAAGAGTCCCAACTGCTCCCAACAGCCTTGGAGCCAGTGAGACTATGGCATCCTCATTTGGGGTGTGTTGTGAGGCTGAAGGTGTTAAGGAGGGAAAGGAGATGGGAAAGAGGAAGGTTGGGAAGTACCTGGCTATTCGGATCTGGTCACCAAACACGGCTAAAGCCATTTCAAGCAACATGTGATTCTAGAGAACATCCCAGAACATTCAGATTGTATACAGTAGATAAACCACCTCAAACTGTTTGTCCCATAGACAATAAAAGCAATGGGAGATATGGCATGAAAGCGTGCCAACAGTCCCTGAGCTACGACCAAACTGCACTGACTATCAAAGTAGCGGTGCAAGTAAATGTTATGCAGTTGGTAGAAAAACAGATAGAAAAAAGGTGAGGCACCGCTGTGTGTAGATGCGTTTTGCAGTAGTATGGGTACACGGTGTTGGCAACTAATAATGATTCATGGCCCATCTACCTTGTTTCTTTTAACTTTGGTCACCTTTATAAAATTAATTAACCTTTCTTTTGTTTTCAGGTATTTATAGGCAGACCAGCTCTGTGGGGTCTAGCAAATGGAGGTCAGGCCGGAGTTGAAAAGGTCCTTGGTATTCTAAAAATGGAATTTGAAAGTTCCATAATGATTGCAGGTATGTGAATATGTATTTTATATTCATTTATAACAGTGGTACTAACTATTGTTGCCAAGTTTCCATAAGTATTAAGGTCTAGTCCCATCTACCAGCACCGCGCAGTGCAGAACAGTATAGTGCAGACACGACAACATTAGTAGCTTACATCTGTGAACAGATTCGTATTACAATACACGTAAGCGTAACGTATCCGCACATGCACGGGCCAGCACCGGCTGAGATTGTCGGCTAGAATATTTTGACGGGACTAGTGGCTGCCGGTGTCCGTGAGTCTGCGCCTACGCAGTTAGTACGATCATATACCGTTAGCACCGCCATCTTGACATCACCGTCAGTTGGCATCAGTAGACTCAGATATTGCTAAAACCAAAAAGATGAACAACTAAAAATTGACTGAATAGGTCAGGGAATATCTATATGTATAAAAATCAATGTGAGTTTGTTTGTTTGTCCTCGATGTTCTCGAAAATCACTGGACCGGTTTCGCTGAAAATACCACAGTTTGTTTTTATTAATGCCGGGAAGGTTTAGAAAGTAGTTTGAATGAAATCCAATATGTAAAGCTATAACGTTTTAAAATTAGTATGAAAAACATTGAACCCGCCATGTTTATTTAGGTTAGCCCATAGATATAACACTCTGGTAAGCCACAAATTACATATTCAAAAGAAGGTTTTTTTGGGTAGAATATTATCAAAATGGAAAACACGAGTAGGTACCTACTTAAGAACTTTATGTTTTTGATATACATATTTTGAAAAAATAAACGTTTGGAATGAAATAAAATATTCAAATGAATGTTTCTTTATTTGAAGATAGTTACTTTCGCTGTCAAATCAATTATGGCACCCTAATGACAAGCAAGAATTCACAACTTTATAACTTTATTCCAAAAAAAAAATCCCGAGCAAGGCCGGGTACACATCGGCTAGTAGGTTATAAAATAATAATAAAATTATATAAATTTAAAATACACTTTGTATATACCACTTTACTTAAAATATATAAATATTTAAAATATATAATATTTTTATCACAACAGTCTACGTCATTGGCTGATACAATGTCAATTATATAGCAATAATTTAATACAAAAAATATTATGAAAAAACAAAATAATATTAAAATATCTTACCTCTTAGACTTAAATATTTCTATTGTTAATAATAAATTTGAATTTAATATATATCGTAAAGATACTTATACAGATATTGTTATACATAATACTTCTAATCATCCATTTTCTCAAAAATTATCAGCTTTTCATTCTATGCTTAGTAGATTAGTTAATATACCATTATCAAGTAATAATTTTAACAAAGAATTAAATATAATTAAACAGATTGCAATAAATAATGGTTATAGTACTAAATTAATAAACAATATGTTAAACAAAAAGCTTAAGAAAAAAATTATTAAATCTTATGTATATCCACAAATAACTGATGTTAATAAACAATGGAGAAAAATATTATTTTTAAATAACAATACCGCAAATTTAATAATTAAAAACTTGCCAAATACTATCCAACCAGCTTTTTATACCAATAATAAATTTAAAAAAATACATTTTAAATAACAAAGATAAAGATAATATTTTGAATAAATCTGGAGTACCTATATAAATTGATTTGTAATGATTGCAACTATTTTTACATCGGAAAGACTTGTAGAAATTTCAGTATTAGGGTTAAGGAACACCTAAGATGTTTAAATAATAACAACTATTCTGAATTTGCAAATCATATTTTAGAAACCAATCATTCGTTTGATATAAATAAAGGTTTAAAAGTTTTACATACAAATACAACTGGTTTACAATTAGATAAATTTGAAATTTTAGAAATAAGAAAAAGTGTTAATAGCGAATTAAATTTAATAAATAATCAAATATTTTTTAAAAATAGCTATCTCTTAAATTTATTTTCATATTAATATTAATAATGATAATTTATATTTATATTTCTAATTCAAATGTATTATTCAATGTTTTATAATTATTTTGTCATTAACATTTTTAATCTGTTACTTACCTACTTTAATTCATTTTTGTTTATGCTCATATTTTGTATATTCTTAAATTATTGTTTTAAATTTTTTATCATTTTTCTATACTTGAAATTATTTTTTAGTATTCATTTATTCCTGAAGATGATAGCATTGCTATCGAAACATGTAGAAATATTTATATATTTTAAGTAAAGTGGTATATACAAAGTGTATTTTCAATTTATATAATTAATAATGATGCCACAAAGTTACCAAGCATTTGAAGAAATTATAATAATAAAATCCCCAAATATGTTGTAGCAAAGATTTGCGCTCAGTTAACAGCTGTACTCGCATATGTGCTGTGCTGCAAGGTTTAATGAGAATACTCTCGTCTGTGGCGTGTCTGTCACGTTACATGTCTGGCACGCACGGTGCCGGTAGTTGTGAATAGACCTTAAATAGTTAAAGTGTTATCTTATTCCCTAGAAGTGTGATGTGTATGAAAGTAAACTGATGTCGCCAGTTTACGTGGGACATTTCGACTCCCGAGTCCCGGGCAGCTCAATGAAATGGAGGATTACATACATGTATGTCCAAGAGAGAATTTCGATATTTGAAATTGTTCAATCAACACACTATTCTATTGGTTTATCTCTTCTCTCTCTCGTACAGTCTCTTTACATAAACATATGTATATTGGATGAAGGGGGAGAGGGACATCGCGGAGGACATTATCCTTCTCCCACTTATCAATTAATTAACAGTTTATTGATATTAAATAGTGTTATTTTTCTTTCAGGTTGTTCGAATGTGTCTGAGTTGACTCCAGACTTTGTCGCCCACCAGTCGTCATATTGCAAGCTATAAAAATGGGAATTATGGAGTCCAATTTAATAAATTCAACGCACCAATCGCTTCAAATAATTATTTACGAATATATTATACAAAGACTCAAATATAATATTACCGTTTTTTTTCATCTTCTGCCACCCTCTCCTATCGGAGGTTAGCTAACATTGGAGAAATCATCGCTCTGCAGTTTGAAGTCCCGAAAATTGGAACTGCACTCGTAACAGGGGTGCGGCGCTTTCCTCTACTATTTCTTCTTTAATTATTCTGTTTTTTCATTTAATGAAATGCAAATAAATAAATAATCCGATAATTTAAAAAATATTTAAAGTAAATCAAAATTAATAATGTCATTATTAAGTCCTGCAAGTATTTTTTAAAATTTTATTATTGTGACAGCTGTTTCGGCATTCAAAGCCATTTTCAAACTGTGGTTAGGCCGCACTGATTTTATTTACCCCTGCCCAATTTTTTTTTTTATGGTATTTCGATTTATTAATATTTAAAAAAACCGATTTACTCGGAAAATAATTACGATAATTAAAATTCTTTGTGAGGTACAGTTGAAATCTGTTTTCCCTCCTTTTAATGATGGCAGCTTTTTCTTAATTGTTTCATAACCTGACAATATTTGAAAAACTCCTACTAATATTAAATATAAATCATTATAAACAGAAAATGTTACAATTGCTATGAACGGAGGAATCGAACACACAACGCTTAGGTGGGAACCCGTTGCATTTGTCCACTTAGCTACTGTAACTGGATGCTCACGCCAGTAACATTAACTGTAAATTGCCAGCTTCCTCTTGAGGGTACATTGGGTAAGGATTTCCAAATGAAACAGTAACTACGAAAGTTGTCAGATAGCTGACTGGTTGGACTAGTAGCACCCCTATTTATTGGGATAAAATTAAACATTACATTCACGTGTCAGTAGTGGTGATTATTATAATTTCCACACAGGAATGCATGGGATCCTGGAGGAATAAGGAACATATTTTTAAATGTGTGAGTAATTTAGCTCTGTGAAGCTACAGACGTGTAGGGTGATTTCATGTAAACAAACGACCATCAAATATAAGTCATCATAAGTGCGAACTGTGGAACAAATTAACATAAAATTCCTTAATTATTTCAATTAGACCATTTTAGGTATAACTTAATGCTGTTCGATTCAGTTACTAACACAGATTATTATTAATTGACTTCTTTTTGTATGTAATGCAATTTCACAGTGAAGTTTTCTTTCGATGAAGACCATTAGTCATGTACATATCTAGTGATCTATCTATAGTACCTATGTGTGATTAAACTTTGTATGACCTTTGTATGTCTTGAAAGAATGCAAGACTGGTGAAGTCAAGTGAGTTGTTAAGATAAAGACAGTGAAGTTTAGATGGTGTACCAGACGTAGCACACAAACGAACTGTAGGGGCAGCTGATCCCAATCTACGGAGAGGGCTGGGAGGGGAGAGAGCACAGCATACCGTTCCCTCTGCAAGGAGGAATGATATTATCGACAAGACCCTTATTTACGACTTTTGTAATTCTGCAGGCCTTGTCCTTGTGACGATGCTTGGTCTAGGTCCAGGGTAAGCGGTGGTCAGAAGAAAAGAAGGTGAGTAGATGAGAAGTCGAGCGGGCAGTGGAGAGAGAAGGCGTCTTGTTAGGCAGGCGATTGAAGGCTAACTGACCCAAATTAGCATCGGGAGTCGGAATCGTTTGCGAACAGCAAAACAATATTTATTATTCGATCCTACTCCCTTACAAATTACAACAATAACAATATTCTACATAAGTTGAATATAACAAATGTGAAAACTAAAATGGCCACGTCAGAACATTCTGGGAGAGCAGATGGTTTGGGCATGTATAGCGGATGAACGAAGAAAGGAGTGTAAGGAGAATATATGACGCTAAAGTTAATAGTAGAAGAAGTTGGAGACGTCCTAGGAAGACATGGCACGATCAAGTGAATCAAATACTTGAGTCGAGCCATGTCAAGAGTTAAAATAACAAAAATGTTTGAGACGATAAATATATGAATGTGGGAATGAAGCCAGGAGTGTGTGCCGAGATAGAGTTGTGTGGCGGTCTATCCTTTCTGTCTACCCCTGGTGAAACCGAGTGATGGTTAATTTGTTAGTTAGTTTCTTACATGTTATAATACATAAATATATTATTTTACTGCCTGAAAAATGGCTCATTGAAATCACCTATGATCAGGAAAGGGAAAGGGTAGTAAAATTAACAGTCGACTTTCAATAATTTGGGTTTGCAGTTATGTATAAATATAACCTAGGAGCAGTGGCAGCTTGTGACAGTGACAGGAGATGCTCTCGATACATTTTATACTCATGCATCAATTTGCGGTTGTACACATTACTTCGAATCGATGTTTTGAAAAAGTATTGTGAAGAAAGTTGAATGTTGAGTGTTATATTTATTGCACAGGGAAATTGTAGAATTTATCCTAAAGTTAGACCTGCATTCGTGTAAATGAAAAAAATCAGGCCATAATTTTAAACAATAAGATTTGATCAATTATTAAACCTCTTGTTTGAAGTGCGATGAAGTGATGTGGAATTTTAAGCATTCGGTGTTACATTACAAAGTATTAATTAAATTAATAATTTATTTGCTCAAAGAATTTACGTTGAATGCATTTCTTTTAATATGGGATTGGTGTCCATATCTGTGTGCAGTATTCTAAATGAGGGCAGTGTAATACGCAGTGTAAAGAGGGTACAGAGTCTTCATGTTGCGAAAAGCCTTTGATATGCAAATTATAAATCCCAACATTTTATTGGTTTTATTGATAACTTCATTAGTTTGTTTGATAAAATTTTCTTTCAGATCCAGTTTTGATATGGTCAAAAAGTACATATATATATACCCCAAGGTCTCAAATAAATTCTACTTCAGTGATACGTGTATCATTTATGATGTATTTAAAAAGAAATCTTTGTATTACGTGTGAATGATAATTTTCAATATAATAATAAAAAATTTGTTCATTTTTATGTGTACAAATAGACAATGGAGGTCCTCTTGAAGTTTGATGCGGTTACTAATTTATTTGACAACTGAATTTTTTTCTTTATCTTCTGCATATGCTAGATAATTAGCATTTAAAAAACATTGGTGAATATCATGTTTATATACATTAAATAAAAATGACCCGAGATGAGAACCTTGAGGTACACCGGAGGGCACGGTAAAAAAGCTAGACTTAGTTTTTCAACTGATACACATTGGTGTCTCTACTCTGGAGATATAAAGTGAGTCACCTAAGTAAGTCACCGTGGTTGATGGATTGGTTTACCTTAGTGAAGGCCTTCGAGAGCAATCTGTGTAGATTACATCTACTTGATTTCTACTGCCCATATTGCTCGTCAAATATTCCATAAAGTTTGCTAAGTTTGTTAATGCCAATTTTTTTTATTCGTAGAAAGCCATGTTGTTCACCTTATTCCTTAGACAGTAGCCCAGTCAGTTCACCAGGGTTTTCATTGGGTGTTTGTTCATATCTCCTCATAGCGGGACATTGGCACCATTGATTAATGGTGATTCTTCATTGTGTTCACATTCCATTGGTGCTCTCTACTCTAGAGGCCAGTAAAACCAATTGTGTGGATGTTTAAATAATTTATTAAAATATTATTTATGTATGCATTTGAGAAAGTACATATCAAAAATTTGATAAATATTGTGAGATTATCAATATAAATATAACAGGGAATGTTTACTTATTCTTAAACTATGCCCGAAAAAAAAAAATTTTTGTTAGATAGTCATCTAACAGATTTTACAATAACAAAAAAATATTTTTTGTAAAGCAGATGTTACATGTCTATGTATGTAATTCGTAATAATTTTTTTTCCCATATCCATATAATATTTTAATGTTTATGTAATATAATTTTTTTTCAATTTATCATATGCCCCAAGCTTTCTTTGGTGTAGATTCACCATAAATCTCAATGCACATTTTTGGTTTTCCATCCTTAATAAAGAACACCCGAGCTTTGAAATCTCCGTAAAGCATTTCTTGCGGCAGCTTGGCATAGTCAATGCTGTGGTTAACGAAGCGGGCTGTGCCCTAAAATAAACAACAATTAATTATTTGTACTATCTAATTAATTTGAATAAATTACAACAAAACTGGCGATATTACGATATGTGGGATTTTAATCTGATGAATCTGATGAGACAAAATATAAAACGAAATAATGGAACAATGAGACAGAGATTGGCTTAGATGTAATAGAATCGGACAACAAATAAAAAAGAAAGAGACAGAACGTCAAAGGAGGGAGGGATTAAGGGGAAGTGACATATTTTGAATTCAAGGGAAACATATTTAATATAGGACAGGTTATATTGATTATTTAGAATATTACCATCAATTTTATTGGCTTTCTTCATTTCTAAAGCTTCTAAATTTTTGAATCTAATGCCAAAACCATTTTCGCCCAGAATATTAACACCGGTGCTATGATTGTAGCTGATTATTACTGATTCAGCTTGGGATAGGCGAAACCCACAGGAGATAATATAATAGGAAATAACCCTCAAGGCCTATATCATCTTTGGGGATGATGTGTGGAGGGTCTTTTAGAGGATAGGAAGGACTGAACTTGGGTCTTGAAGAGACCCAAGTTATAGGATGGAGGAAACCAGAGGCCGGCAGATCATTTCACAGCCGAGTTGTTGAACACAAGAACAAGTCGTAGAAGCAACCCGTTCTCATGTGCCAAATGTCAACCGAGTGCAAATGTTGGGCACGCGTTTGGCGTGTTTCCCGATTATGCACTGGTGCCGAAGGGATTAATGATACTAGTTCCTCAGAGCATCTTCCATTAAAATACCGGTAGAACAAGAACAGTATTCCCACCTGATGTCTGTGCTCCAAAGATTGCAGTCCGTCTGTTAAGATAGGCGAATCTATCAAACGGACCGCCCATTTCTGCACAGAGTCAAGGGTTTTTTTCAGATATTTTGGGACTCCCGACCAGAGGTGGCTGCCAAATTCTACAGTGGGGCGCACTTGCGATTTGTATAGGGTCAGCAGTTGTCTACTATTAAAGTATTTGCGGGCTCTATACAATACGCCAGCTTCTGAGAGGCTAACTTTACTCGGGCTTCGATGGAGCCCCCATACCTGAGCTGGTCACTTAAGGTTACACCAAGCATATCAATGGAGGGCTTGTTGGGAAGATTGCTTCCATTAAAGGAGACTAGATTGTCATTTCGATCCCTTTTAGACGTAATCAGACATGATTGGGTCTTTGAAACATTAAATTCGACGAGGTTATTCTTACCCCAAGAGGAGACCCTCTCGAGGTAACCGTCCATTCTCTGCTTCAAAGCCCTCCAAGCCGTTGGAGTTTGTGTGCCCTTTTGGGGCTTGTCAAACAAAAAGCAATCATGGACTGTACTGTCATCCGCGTAACAATGGATTGGTGCACATGTCAAGAGGTCTTTGATGTGCAACCAAAACAAAAAGGGCGCGACAGAACCGATCCTTGTGGGACGCCAGCATTTATTGAATGCGAGGAAGAGATAAAACCATCAGTAACCGTCTGAATCGATCTCTCCCTCAAAAAGTCGGCAATCCACGTACACAAGGAAACGGGAAGTCTGTAAGAAGGCATTTTGTTGACAAGTCCTCGGTGCCATACCCAGTCAAAGGCCTTAGAAATGTCCAGTGAGACCGTTTGAATCTCACCATAACGTTCCAGGCACCGCCCCCAAACATGCGTCACATACGCGAGAAGATCACCGCACGAGCGGTTCCGCCGGAATCCGTACTGGCGGTCGTTAATGATTTTGTTCTTCTCGAGGTATGTGAGCAGTTTGTCGTTGATCACACGTTCCATCACCTTGGACAGAACTGATGTGATCGCTATGGGGCGGTAGTTGGCCGGGTTGGAGTGGTCACCTTTCTTAGGTATAGGATGAATGACCACTTTTTTCCAACCAGAGGGCACAGAGCCACATTTCAGGGACATTTTAAAGAGCTTTGTCAAAACTGGAGCAATTTCTGCAGCACACCTCTGCAATACCAGGGCAGGTATTCCATCAGGCCCAATAGCTTTATTAACATCGAGCCCCCGTAAGACAAGGAGTACATTCCGATGCCGTATCCTCAGCTTTTTCATATAGAAGCCGCAGTGAGGAACCGACGGCGGGATGGCACCCCAAAAAAAGTTAGTAATGATTTTAAAATAAATCAGTTGTTCAAACAAATTGCTTGTTTCATTTGATAAATATATCAAACCACAAAGTAATTGCTTTCTACGAAAAATTATGAATTTTGTTAAAATTGATCAATAATTATAAGCGATTAACAGGAAACGATAGTGGTCCAACCAGTCTTCATAAATAAACTTTTGTCTGTTTCTTATTTTAGTTTACGACGCTTTCACAATATTGTATACAATGTTAAAAGTTATTGTTTGCTTACCTAATATGAAAAATCAAGAAATTTTATTAAAAAATGTGGATAAATACAACAATATTTTACATACCGCCGTTATTGGACATTTTTGAGGGCGTCCGGCAGACTCCAGCAAAATCATTGCATCGTTTTTGACATACTTGAAGAAAGCCTCACAGGCATTTGTTTCATTTATGATCAGGTAGTTGGGCTTGTAGCCCCCGTCTCCCCACTTCTCTACGTTCATGTACATCTAGAAAGACATTTTTTTATTTTTTTTTATTTAATGTAAATCAAATTTAATAATGTTGTTATTAAGTTCCGCAAGTATTTTTAGTTTTTATAATTGTGGCAGCTGTTTCGGCGTTCAAGGCCATTTTCAAACTGCAGTTTATTAATCCACAAAATACAAAATGGACTTATACACACGAACACATCATTTATAAAACATCACAAGTACACAAACACTACACAGGACAACATAATAAATTGTACACGAATACAGTAAAGACTGAAAATGGTAAAAGAAACATAGACCATAAGGGTGTATATATGAAATATACAATCTCATTCCCTGAAAACGGAGAATCGAGTAAGAACATTTAAAAATGTTCATTCTCAAAATAAGTAAGCAAAATAACAATGTATAATAGGAATAATATGTAAGGTATATAAATAATGTAATGTAATATTAAGTAATATGATATATAAAATAAATATTAAAATAGGTTAAGAATAATATGTATGTATGTAGTTAATTAATATAATTTGTGTATAGTTAAGTTAAGAAAGTGAAATATTTATGTATTTCTTTTAACTTAAGGGCGAGAGGGACATCGGAGAGGAATTATTTATTATTTGGAAATATTGGTAGTATTATTACGCAATACGATAAACAAAATGTTTTTAAATAGAAAAATATGTATTTAATATTTTATAAATTTACGTAGGCTTAGCATTTATCAAAATCTAATCAGAAATATTACTTTTTATGACCGTCCTATTGTATGTTTTACAAAATATTTAAAATATGAATATGATTTTTAACGTGGAGAAACATATTTTTAATCCCTTCTCGTTACGTTTTTGTAAATAAACTCAACCAAAGATTGATAATCCGCATTAAAAAAAACATTAAAGTTACATAGTATTTATGAAAAATTAAACAACACACTGTTCTTTTTTTTTTAATTTATTTTATCGACAAGTTAAAGAAAAACCTTCACAGCATTTTTTAAGGATATTCAACTTTTTAAATGTTTTTGTAAAATATGCGTAGAACGGTCGGAAATGTGTAATATTTCTGATTTTATTTTGATAAATACAAATTAAGAAAATAAGTAATAAATATTTTTCTCTTTAAAAACGCCATGTTTATCGTTTGGCACAATAATATTATCATTATTTTGAATTTATAAATAATAACTCTCCGAAGTCCCTCTCCCCCCCCATTAATAAATATATATTTTTTTAAATACATCTATTTAAAACATTTTTTATAACATACAATATTATATTCATTAGCCATAAATGCTTTAATGAATCATCAAATTGTGTTTCATTGTTTTTTAATTAATCTCTGGTGCAGTAATATAACGATATTCCTTTAAATCTAGGGAATGTGTATATAACTATGAAAAAGACCAGCATGAGATTTAAAGAGGAGGGATGAACTCCGAATGAGATAGGCCACGAACCACCACTGTTAGTACCTACGTCTTTTGACAGCTGGGACATCAGAAAATAGCCTTCTATAGGCTACTCGGGCTCAAGGTTCTTATATTACAAGGTTCACTCATTCAGGGGGTAGAGCGGTGATTGGTTAGCATATTGTGACGTAGCTCAGGTCCAGATTGCCACCGGGAGATTTGAATTCCCTGTAATACAAGCGGCGTCAACCGACTCTAAATGCATTTGGTAATGATTTGTTTAAAATACGTTGGTAATTACTACAGCGCCCTTGAGGTGATTTTTCACAAAAACGGCGCTATATAAATCGTCCAAGTATTATTATTATTATTATTAATAATACTAGTGTCCGGAACTAAAAGAAAATCCCAAGAATATTTGTAGTAATAATAAAGAATCAAGGTTATTAGCGCCTTCAGGATATTTGGTGTCTGACGAAAAACAATAATCTTTCAAATTGCAAGTCTCGTTTATGTGACAAGGAAAGTGTTGAGAATAATTTCATTCATGCAAAGGGTCACAAAGACTGTAGATACTCTCAATATCGTTCTGGTGAAAGATCACTCAGAATCAAAACGGTGTTTGAAATGGTATGTTTGGTGACCAGATTTGAAAATTCTGGTACTTCCCCACCTTCCTAATCTCCTTCCTCTCCCCATACCATTCAGCTTCACGACATACCCCAATTGGGGATGTCATAGTCTCACTGGCTCTGGTTAGGAGAGAGCAGTTGGGACTCTTGTGTGGTTAACACCAAGCACTTTACTGAAATTTATTTTAGCTCATATTATTATAAAATAACATTATGAATACTCATCAGTCTCATCACTCGTTCTGAGTGTTTTTCAAAGCTCTTTTCAGCACAACTATATGGAATAAGACAAATTTATTTATTTATTTATTCAATACAAAACAAAATAAGTAAAATGTTATGTTAACCCCGCAGGCTTCCAGACTTAAAAAAAGAAACAAATAAAAAACACATTGTTTTGTGTATAAAATTAAAATATTATAGCCTTACTTCAGTGAAATTAAATATTGTGGCTAGATTAAGCATATTTAGAGTAACATGTAAAAATTATGTATGTAGTAAGTATTATAAATAAGCAATATGCAAAAATAAAGTTTATATTATACAAAGTGAAGTGAAACTATTTTAAGTTTAATAAATAAAAATCATGGCAGAGAGTCGCGAGTATGTTTATATTTATTTTTTTTATGGATAATATAGGTCTGAGGGAAATAATTTTCCTCAAGACCTATATTATCTTTGGGGATGCTGTGTGGAGGGTATTTTAGAGGATAGGAAGGAGTGAACTTGGGTCGTGAAGAGACCCATGTTATAGGATGGAGGAAACACAGAGGCCGGCAGATCATTCCACAGCCCAGCTGTTGAACACAAGAACGAGTCATAGAAGTGACCCGTTCTCATGTGACAAATGTCAACCATGTGCAAATGTTGGGCACGCATTTGGCATGTTTCCCGACTATGCACTGGTGCCGAAGGGATCAATGACGCTAGTTCCTCAGAGCATCTTAAATTAAAATACCGGTAGAACAAGGACAGCATTCCCACCTGGCTGTGCTCCAAAGATTGCAGTCTGCTTGTTAAGATAGGAAAATCTATCAAACAAGGGTTTATTTCAGATATTTTGGGACTCCCAACCAGAGGTGGCTGCCAAATTCTATGGGTGTGTTTTTGCGATTTGTACAGGGTCAGTAGTTGTGTACTATTAATTATCTGTGTATGTTTCAAAGATAAATTTAGTTCTTCAAATAATGCGTCAATCATGAAGATGTCGTATTAAGACTTTTCTATTATGTAACATAAATACATGTCAATATTTTAGAGAAAGTGCTGAGAATAATATATAATGAGGCAGTTTTAAAAATACTAAAATCACTTTGCGTGGACTAGAGGAGTTCAAGAATATAAGTCGATACCACATGTGATTGATAATGGCTGACTGGGTACACAATCAACCGTCGAGTGATCTTCGAGCTACGTCACGAGCTTACGAGTGGCCGGACGAGTTTTTTTTCCAAAAAACACCTATATGAGCAAACCTTGTACCTAAAAACCTTGGCTTGGGCTCTATTTTTTTAAATTATAATTTATATAACTTAAAATGTTAGGTAATTTCTCCACTACAGCTTATCTACCAAATAAAACAAATTATATATTTGATTTACTAACGCTAACTGTATCATCAAAGTCTACATCCAGTTTGACATCTGCGTTGTAAATTTCATAAGTCCTGTTTACTTTTTTCTTTTCAACCAAAACATAACTGGAATACTGCTCCGGATTTTCGCATTGCAATACTTTTTTGAGGTATATGTCAGCAGGCCCCTGAAAAAAAAAAGAAAAGATTTTGACATATTACTTACATATAAGAAGTGTTTTATTAAAATATGTCATATTGCTGTACTCATTTGTACATCACACGTGGCTGAATTCACAGGCCTACTTACCTTAAAACATTTTTTTATTTCATTTTCAAAAGTGTCTTTATTTTTATTTCATTTTCCTAATAATTTCCCCCGACTAGATAGGCCTTGAACAAATTTCACAATAGGCTAGCATCCTTCATTAATGACGGACCGGAAACTGCCATAAAGCTCAGAGAGTGGTAACTAATATTATTGTAAAACATCGGCATAATTTACAAAGTACACTTCCACTCGAGGACAGTAAAAAACTGGCGGCCCGACAAACAAAACGGGTCATAAACCGACCCTTACTCGGACCGGAACGACTTCGGGAACCGTGGGACCAGTTGCCCGGAATTCTGATAATAAATATGTAAGTTGCGGAACGGGCCTACCGGCGGCATTCAGTGGTCAGATTTAGGTAATGGTCGACACTAGCGTCAGGGAACCATGGCAACATTTCCGTCAAACGGGGAAAGGGAGAACTAGATCCCTACGACATCTCCGCCCTTCGGATAGGGCGCCCAGGCCGCGGCACTAGTTGAGTTCAGAACCCCTGCTCAGGAGGTTGTCCCATCTCCGAACTTCGTTATGAACCCTAAGATATTATAATATATAATATAATATCTTTTGGAATAATGCAAAAAGGTAGGAACTAAAACTCGCCCAGGCCACGGGACAAGTTGACTGTATGCTTCCGCCCATGAAGGTACCCTCATGCAGACTTCCGGCCAGGAAGTTACTGGTTTCCGCCCTTCGGAGACCAGCCACAGAGACGCGAGGACTCTAGATAGTCATTGTAAAAGTGAAATGCTTTTGAACTTTCATTATAATTCTCCCACCCTGTTATCCAGTGAATACTAAGATTTTCACTTAGTATACCTAAAGATAACGACTTTTCCTTAGAATAATTAAGACTTCCGTGAAAATAAGCAAAGTGAATCAGTAGTTTTAAAAATCAAAACTTCACGCAGAATTAAGTACTTGACTTTCTAATTTTAATGACATTTTGTACCTATTTAAGATTAACTCTAATTTAAGACTAACAACTTGAATGTTCGAATAGAAGAATAAAAGACTTATCGTAATACGTAAAGCGAGTTTTTAGTTCCTACCTTTTTGCGTTACTCCTAGAGATATTATGCACCCACTTAAGTAACAGAATAAGAATTTCTAGATAAATTTTTTAATTTTTTCAATTTTTTTACTTTTTTTAATAAACTCACTACCTAACTTTTTTAATAGATGTAATAAGAGAGAATTTTCACAATTTTCAAAAAAAAATTAAAGATAAAAATTGCAATAATTATGGCTTTTTTATGTTTATGACATCTTCATTTTGGTTTTGGAATATGGCGTTGTTGACGCCACGCCGACCAACGTCGGAGACAGCCGTCTTAACAGCCAATGGCGTTATCTACATCATAATGACGTTTTAGCTCGTTCCAACCCTTTCGTAAGACGTAGTTTTAGATTGTTTTTAAAATCAATCATTTTGATGAAAATACGAAAAATAAACTTTATTTCTTAAACACATTTTTAACGGCTACTATTGTTTGTGAAAACATCCTATTGAGACAGAATAATAATTCATGCGTGTTGTAGCAATTCATTTTTATAATGTACCCATAATAAAAATTTATTTCTGTGTCTATATTTTTTATATAAAGATGTACCCCCGTAAAAAGCTTTGCTTACGTGTATACACGGGGGTGGGAGGGGGTGGTGCTTTACCTATGGCACATCTGATCTGAACCACTCCCGATACTGCGACTGGTTGGATTACCTCGATACCGATGCGAAAAGGAAGAAGGAGAATACTAAAACAGGCAGTCTAATTTAAATAATTAAGAGGATAATTTGATTCGGTGTCCCGGCCTGGGTAGAGGTGGTTTTGCTTATGCAGGCGCAATTGGAGCAGGCGACCGCAGGTGTAATTGGTCCACAATCCTCCCAACTAAATCAAATGCAAAGACCGCTATGATTATTATTAAAAATACTTACAAGCATCGGTACATCACAAAATACTGCTGCCATTTGGTAAAATGTCAGCAGACACAAAACTTGTAGAAAATCTTTACTGAACATGGTGACCAAACAGAATAAACTAAACTGAATAATTGCTCAACATGCTAATATTGTCATCGTAATCTTTTGTTACTTTACATGAGCATGATGGTCACATTGCATGCACTTGTAGGTATGATTTAATATTATAATGCAAACAATGATAATTATCGAGTTAATTTACTGGCAAGCAACCTTGTACGATATCATTTCATGGTATCATGCAATTAAAAAAAAAACAAAAGCTGTTGCAAATACGAGGGGAGTTCACAATGTTTAATAATTTTCATTTACAATGTAAACCTTAATTCTCATTCTGCCTAAATTTGAGTGGCTACCTAGCCAAACGTAACCTAGTTGGGTTAAGTTTAGTTAAGAGTGTACGTGCGGATCGGCCAGATGGCAGAAGGAATGCATAATGCGATGATAATGCATGTCGACACACCTACCCAAAATGCATTTAAAAAAAAAACTACAAGTTTTTCCATGGCTGTATCGACATGCTTACGACTGCAATGTGCATACCGTCCCGTTTTTCGGTACTCTGCCCCGTTGTCCCCGAGGAGAACTTTGAAACGGCAAAATGTCCCATTTTCAGCTTTACCCCGTAGGTTTTATATACAGTCCAAGTGGAGCTCTAAAGGAATTTTATGACGAAGCTGACACGGAGTAACGAAAAATTGCCAGGCTAAAGTAAGTCCCGATGGTTTGCGCTTGTGGCTGCCATTGAATGAGTTTTGAAAATGTACAAACCATCGAAGAACTATTTTTTGAGCATCGACTAATGTCCCAACACACTGAAAAACTTTTTTTGAGAACCCTCGTTTAGAATTGTGGCTTTATTTTATGCACGCATGGTTGGCAACTTTTCAGAAAACTGTATTGAAGATTTAAAGTCATAATATTTCTAAAATTGATGCTGCTCAGGAAATCAATCGGTCAAGAGATAATTTGGCTTTAAAGCAAAGAACTCAGCTTCTCTCACACTCGGTCCGGCACCCTAAGGTTCATAGTCATGGTGTGCACACCCCTCTCCAAACCTAACCTAACAGAATAAAATGATTTGCAGGTAATTTTTTAATACCTTTCCATTGCTCGTGTGTAGTAAGAAATTTTTGGAAAAATGAACATTTTCATTTTCGTGTAAGTTTTTATATCCTAATATGCGTGAATATAATATAATTTGACGAATGGATGTTTCTTAACTTTCTTAACATTTTCTTCACGTTTTCCGGAGTATATATATTTTAATTAGTCATCATATTAATAAGCATGTAAAAATACAAAATGGTATGCTAATTATTATATTTCTTAAACTATTCGATCTTTTAGTGTTTTTTCTTAGTCCTCATCACTAGGGGGCCCTGAGCTGAGGTGGACTAGAGTTATTTACTTTGATATCATCTAATTAGGTGCTTTTTTTATGTCGTTTTTAGTACTGTTTTTAAGGTTTTTTTGTTTTACAGTAACTCCACACAGGAGGCCCTGAAGTAAATAATTTCCCTCACGAATTACTAATTGGCTGACAAGAAAGGTTTGCCGCTACGGACTAATGCAGACGATAACGCACAGGATTTTATGGATTGCGGAGTGGGTAGGCCTGAACCTAATATATTCGTAACAGATATTATAATACATCGGATATATCGATACTGGATCCATAGATATTAGTGTACTAACCGATCCGGGCGTTCCGAGTATGTAAGCGATATTTATTGAGTATGTGATTTCTGATATTAAGTGTCGGTATATTGTATATCTATATTTAACACTTGCGTCATTGACCGATCTCGATATATTCGATACAAGTATCATTTCAAGTATTCATCATTTTACGATATTGACAGATACAAGGTACCTATCCATATCGGTATTGCTGTATCAGGCAAGTTCCATGTTGAAACGCGGTTCTGCCTGCCGCCATACTCTGAAATCAGGCGCAGGTACATTATATTATATTGATATTATTTTTGACTGATCCACTAGAAATTGACAGTTTAAAAGTAATTATGGGAATCTTTTGGAAGATTTGAGAAAATGAACAATGTCGTTTTCGGTTATTAATATATAATTATAATGATAATAAATGGATGATTTATACAGCGCCGTTTTTATATAAAATCACCTCTCGGGAACTACTGTTGATTCCGAAAAAAGCACATTTCAGTTCCTATACTTATATTTAATTGGAGTGTTTATAACGCGAAAGTGAATGGTAGAAGAAGTCGGTGACACCCAAGGGTGACATGGCACGATCAAGTGAACCAATTAATTAAGTCGGATCATGTCAAGAGTCAGAACAAAAGTAGAATATATTTGAATGATAATGGTAGTTGAAGTTGGTAACGCCCAAGGATAATAATTTATATGCTGAAAGAATTTACGTTGAATGGATTTGATTCTTTCAATATGGGACTGGTGTCCATATCGGTGTGCAGTATTCTAATGAGCGGTGTAAAGGGAGTACAAAGCTTTTCATATGCAAATTATAAATCCCAGCATTTTATTGACTTTATTGATAACTTCATTAGTTTGTTTGATAAAAATTTGTTTCATACCCAGTTTTGATATGGTCAAAAAGTATATACATATATATATATATATATATATATATATATATTTAATTGGAGTGTTTATAACGCGAAAGTGAATGGTAGAAGAAGTCGGTGACACCCAAGGGTGACATGGCACGATCAAGTGAACCAATTAATTAAGTCGGATCATGTCATATATATATAATGGTGTTTCACACTTGGTTCAAATAAGACTTAATTGCGTTTCTCTGCAATAAACAAAAGACTTTTATTCATAATAGGTATTTACAATCTTAAGAATAACAAAATAAGAAATTTAAGATTATCAAAATATTCACTCACCTGCAATAAACAAAAGAAACAACATTTAAAGCCTCTATTTCAGGTGTTTTTATCTTGTTAAAAATTATAAAGCATATTGCTACAAAAATAAAATTTCGCTCTCGTTAAACGTCACCGCCGTTTAGTGAGTAGTGACATCTAGCGGGCTACCAACTAACCTGTCGGTAATGCGGAAATTACAGAATTAAGAAAGCGCTAAGATTAAGTAATGTGGTTTTCTTTACCCCAAGGTCTCGAATAATTCCACTTCAGTGATATGTGTATCATTTAAAATGTAATAATAAAGAATAATCTTTTTATTAAGTGATAATGATAATTTTAAACATATTAATAACTAATTTGTTCATTTTTCTGTATACAAATAGACAATGGATGTACTCTTGAAGCTGTTGTTTAGCAATGAGTTGATTTGACAACTGAATTTATTTCTTTATCCTCTGCACATGCTAGGTAATTAGTATTTAAAAAAAAAACATTTGTGAATATCATATTTACATAAATTAAATAATAATGACCCAAGGTGAGAACCTTGAGGTATACCGGAGGGCACTGTAAAAAAGCTAGACTTAGGTTTTCAACTGATACACAGATATGAAGTGAGCCCCTAAGTAAGCCACCATGGTTGATGGATTGGTTTACCTTACTGAATGCCTTAGAGCAATCTGTGTAGATTAGATCTACTTGTTTTCTGCTGGCCATATTACTCGTCAAATATTGCATAAAGTTTACTAAGTTTGTTAGTGCCAATTTTTTTTATTCGTAGAAAGCCATGTTGTTCACCTTATTCCTTAGACAGTAGCCCAGTCAGGTCACCAGGGTTTTCATTGGGTGTTTGTTCATATCTCCTCATAGCGGGACATTAGCACCATTGATTAATGGTGATTCTTCATTTTGTTCACATTGCATTGGTGCTCTCTACTCTAGAGGCCAGTAAAACCAATTGTGTGGATGTTTAAATAATTTATTAAAATATTATTTATGTATGCATTTGAGAAAGTACATATCAAAAATGTTGAGCCATGTTGTTCAGCTTATTCCTTAGACAGTAGCCGGTCAGTTCACCAGAGTTTTCATTGGGTGTTTGTCCATATCTCCTGGTTCCACGACATGGTTCCTCTAGTATCTGAACCATTTTCCCATCATAGCGGGACATTGGCACCATAGATTAATAGGTGATTCTTCAGTTTGGTGCTCTCCACTCTAGTTAATTAAATAAGGCCAGTAAAACCAATTGTGTGGATGTTTAAAAAGTATATTAATAATATTACTTATGTATGCATTTGAGAAAGTACACATTAAAAATTTGATAAATATTGTGAGATTTTGAATTTTAAATATAACAGGGAATGTTTACTTATTCTTAATCTACGCCCGAAAAAAAAGATTTTGGTTAGATAGTCATCTAACAGATTTCACAAAAAAAATTGGAACGAAGATGTTACATGTATATACGAGTACGTATGTAATTCGTAATAATTTGTTTCCCATATTCCATATAATATTATTAATGTTTATGTAATTTTTTTTTTCAGTTTATCAAATGCACACGAGGTTTCTTTGGTGTAAATTCAGCATACAACTCAATGCACAATTTTGGTTCCCCATCCTTAATAAAGAACCCCCGAGCTTTGAAATCTCCGTAAAGCATTTCTTTTGGCAGCTTGGTGTAGTCAATGTTGTGGTTAACCAAGTGGGCTGTAAACTGAAATAAACAACAATAATTTGTACTATCTAATTAACTTGAATGGTGACATTATGGTATCTGAGATTTAAATCTGATGAATTTTATTAAATAAAACAAACACTTTATTTTAAACCACCAATATATTTTTAATTCATTACCAACCGGTTTTATTTATCCCAAGCTTCGTCAGGGTAAAATTTAAAACTAAACACAAATACATAGAGTGAGCAGATATGTATAGGTGAGACACACAAAAAATAATAAGAGGGAGACAAAATATAAAACGAAATAATGGAACAGTGAGACAGAGATATGCTTACATGAATGAGACAACATATAAAAAAGAAAGAGACATAACGTCAAAGGTGAAAGGGATTAAGAGGAAACCATTTTCGAGCAGAATATTAGCGCCGGTGCTATGATTGTAGCCTCGGCGAAGCGATTATTGCTGATGAAGCTTGGGATAAGCAAAACCAGTTAGTAACGATTTTTAAATAAATTAGTTGTTCAAAACAAAGTGCTTGTTTCATTTAATAAATATGTCAAACCTGATGAATTTTAATAAGATTGATCCCGGCACTGGACGTGGTAATGAAACTTTTTAGAGTGTTACTCTGCCTCTGGCTGTGGATGGTGTAGAAAATCTAGATTGCTCCCGGCGCTGCACATGGCAACGAAATTTTAAATGGAGTTACTGCGGCACTTGCAGCAGTTAGTTTTGAACTGGCCAGTGTTGAAGCCAGGGCGGGTCTCGGTATAGCGCCATGTGACGATAATTATAAGCCTTGTTAGGAGTTACAAGCAGTGGCGTAGCGTGGGCCATCGTCGCCCGGGGCGGAATCATAATTTGCCACCCTCGTGACGTCATAAAAATAATGATGTTGGTGTTGGTGGAAAAGGAATCACATGAAGGAGCGAAAAATATTTATTTCAAAACCAAAATAGTAAACTCATGTTTAAAATTTGACTCTTCGGACCTTACGCGCAGCAAAATCATTAATAACATCATCAAAGTCAATTTTGTCCATCACATTTTTTTCGATAGATAAAATCTTCAAATCGCTAAATCTTCAATCTTATAGAGCTCAAATTTGCTGCCCTCTTTTGTCTTTTTCTTATTTTACGACGCTTTTACGATATTGTATATATATATACACATATATATTTTTTTAATCATTGAAGAAGACAATATTAACACATCCCAAATGAACCACATAACCGAAAAAACAATAGAAATTAAAAAGATTTCAGTCGCATCTGGGACTTGAACCCAGGACCTCTACCTATCCGGGGTAACCGCTTAACCAACTTAGCTAATGAGACCAGTTCAATTTACGCCATTTACACCGATATCATACTTCAAGTTCAAGACTTGTTAATATTATCCTCCATTTTTATAAATCCCATATTAATGGCTGCTATCCTTATGATGATTGCAAAGTTTCATCCCGAACTCAATTGCAATCGGAATAGAGTCTCGGATATACCTACCCGATTTTTATTTATATGAGACATCTATTGACTTATTTTACAAGTCTGGAAAGAAATATTCAATTTATTTTTTAAAAGTTATTGAATTTTAACTTATTGTTTTATCGGTTTCGTGGTTCATTTGGGATGTGTTAATATTGTCTTCTTCAATGATTAAATATTACAATGAGGTTTACAAACTTCAACAAGTTATAAAAAATAAATTGAATATATTTTTTTAATGTGAATACCTCACAAGAGTCCCAACTGCTCCCAACCGTCTGGAGGCAGTGAGACTATAGCATCCCGAATTGGGGAATGTTGTGAGGCTGAAGGCATTGAAGACGGGAAGGAGAAGGGGGGAAGAGGAAGGTGGGGAAATACCTGGCTATTCAGATCTGGTCACCAAACACGGCTAAAAGCCATTTCAGGCAACGTTTCAATTCTGATTGGTGGTCTTTCACCAGGGCGATACTGGGAGTATCTTCCACTCTGGAAATATTAATGTTATAAGTTAGTGTTTGCGTACCTAATACGAAAAATCAAGAAAGTTTGTTCAAAAATATGGATAAATATGGCAATATTTTACATACCGCCATTATTGGACAATTTGGAGGGCGTCCTGCAGACTCCAGCAAAATCGTCGCATCGTCTTTGACGTACTTGAAGAGAGCCTCACAGGCATTTTTTTTATTAACGATTAAGAAGTTGGGCTTGTAGCCCCCATCTCCCCACTTCTCAATGTTTACGTACAAGTAGAAAGACATTTGAATGAGTTTTTAATTTGGGAGACAGGTATGTGTACCGCCGCCTTGGGAACCATTTATTGGATAACCAACTATATCTGCCATAGGTCACCCCAAGTGGTTTTCCACATTTGGTGACTTAGCAGGGACGCTCAGGTTCATGGGGTAAGGTTTGTACAGGTCTTGGCGGCGGATTTGTCTACCCACCTACTATGGCGGGCTGGATCAGGAGAGACCGATATAGGGAGACCCTTTGACCTCTCCAGTCGGACTCTTTATACCCATCGCCTTACACTGTAGTGGGAAGATAGATTCATACGTACGCCACTCCTGAACACACTGACCTCCAGATTCCTACCCACCCTTAATACCTCTTTCCTTCCAAGAACTTCCTCTCCATCCTTTCTTTAAAAAAACCTGAAAAAGTTGATTAACAATTTATCAGCATTCAAAAAAGTCCATAGCTCACATTTGATCTAACTTTTTAAGACCTAAACTGGACGACTAGGTCATGACTTAACATGTAGGTAACAGAAATACGTATACGGGTCCACAGATATTATCGTTCTGACCGTTCCGAGATATTAAACTATATTTTGTTATTCGTATCTATTGAATAATGATTTAGTACGTGATAATAACAATAATAATATTTTGATGATTTTTATAACCTCGGCGAAAATCACCTAAAGGACGCTGTAAAAATGTTTTTTTTTTTCCTATGTTTTTTTTTCATCATTGAAATTGAATATAATTTTATTCATCACAATATTATACTTCTCTTTTAAGCAATGCTTGTGTAGAGAAGCGGAGTATACATATTGCGTTCAGATCATTATACATTTACACAGTAATGATTCCCAAAGTATTACAAGAAGATGCTTAAATTAATGAATAATAATAAAAATTAAATATTTTACATGATTATATTACAGAGTTGGTGGTTTACTTAATAGAAAAAATAGAGTGCGTAGCGACAAATTTTGATTAAAAAGTTAAAATCATAACATAATATATGTAATGTACAATGTGACGTAGGATATTTAACATATAGCATAACGGTACTAATGGTATATTATGATGTCTATTTTATCACTAACTATAGGCTCCACACTCGACTACAAATCCGGAGGTTGTGGGTTCAAATCCCAGCATGTGCATGTAAATTTGATTTAATTCATCTGCGTCGTTTTACAATTAATTCGTTAAAAATAATATATATTGTATATTTATGGTGCGTTCCAAAGTGAAAGATGCTTGAAATGGCTATAGCCGTGTTTAGTGCTTAGATCTGAATAGCCCGGTACTTCCCCACCTTCCTCTTTCCCATCGCCTTCCCCACCCTATACCTTTTACCCTCACAACATACCCCAATTAGGGTTGTCATAGTTCCACTGGCTTCGGACAGTTGGGACTCTTGTGCAGTATTCGCATAAAAAATAGGAGTGGCAGGAGAATTCATAAAGCGAAAATAAATGGCAGAACACTTAATCAATTAACGCAAAAATGATACGAAAAAAACCTTATGAACACCCACCATGAATAATGTAATACCGACAGACTAATATATCAATATTAAGTAATATCACAAAAGAACAGGAGTGATACAAAACTATTCTAGATGTCAACAAATCTCGAGAGCTTCTTTAATGCTTGAATTATGTATGAGGGGGAAATTAGAATCGCTTGCGTTGATAACAGATTAGATTACATTTTGTATTTCGTGAATAGTCGCCTCTCTGATAGTTTTCTGCGTAGCGCATGCCCCTGTCACGAACTTGACAAAGAGTCCGTGACAGTAGTTTTGCGAGCGAAATATGCTAATATTAATAGGTTTGAAACATTGAGGTACATTTAATGGCTTGAAATAAAGATACAAATATTATGCATTATAAGAAATAATAGGTTTGAGGTATCATTAGAAATCCCCCTCTTCCAGAGTAACCGAAGAAATAATCACCATAGAATTTGCCGCCAACGACGTCGTTGTAATATGGAAGGGGTATAAATTATAACGTAGACAAATTCGTTAAAATTCGTATGAATATATTGTATTTTCAAGCAAAATCTCTCAAGTAGTCGCAATAAATACACATAATAATTTTACGAGCAAAATGAACACTGTAAACAGCGAAACTATAAGCCATAAGCACGATAAACAGCGCATGAAACCCGTACATAGTTTTATAGTTGGGCTCGAAAACTGCACTTGTGACGTCAGAAGCAGCGGTACCAACAGAACATGGTGTTTTGATGGTATGGTATTTAATTCACTTTTATATAATGATTTACAAAATCTACGTATAATTTTATATAATAAAAGTAACATATACAGATTTGGCGTTTGCTGATCTATACGAATATGTATTTTTAAAGCCATCCGATTTTTCACTGGAGTTTCTTATTAATATTCTAAACTATTCGAGTGACTCAGAGATACGAGTATATGCAGAACAAAGCATTGAGAAATCAGTGGTACCAAACCTAAATTATATATTGAACAAGCACAAGCACAATCAAATAAACATTGTAAATAATTCGCCGTTTTGCTATTTAAATTTTTGTTTCTTGTGATAATATATATAACGTATGACTGTTCAAACGTCTACGAAGAACACTTTTTCTTAAAAATGTTAGGTAATTTCTTCACTACAGTTTATCTGCCAATTTAAAAAAAATATATAGGTATTTGGTTTACTAACGCTAACTGTATCGTCAAGGTCAAAATCCAGATTCACATCTGCGTTGTAAATTTCATAAGTCCCCTGGCCCCTGAAAAAAAAGAAAAGATTTTATAAAAGTATGTAAGAAGTGTTTTATTAAAAATATGTCATTTCTATATTAATTTTTCAGATTTTTTATTTTTTAATTTTTTTATTTTTTTATTTTATTTTTTTATTTTTTTATAACAAAATCATTACCGAATTAAAAAAAAAAAAGTAATAAGAGAGTATTTTGACAATTTTCTTTAAATTGTTTAAAAGAATTGCAATAATGATGCCATTTTTATGTATATGATTGCCATTTTTGATTTGCCGCCAAAACAACAAGTTCACTTTTGTTTTTGAATATTGTGTTGTTTACGTCACGCCGATCAACGTCAGTGACAGCCGTCTTACCAGCCACTAGCGTTATCTACATCATAGTCATGTTTTAGCTAGTTCAAACCCTTTCGAAACCTGTAGTTTTAGATCATCATTTTCGATGAAAATACGAAAAATAAACGTTATTTCTTCTACACATTTTTAAGGACTTTAAGGCACAATTGAAGCAGGCGACTGCATGTGTAATTGGTCCACAATCCTCCCGACTAAGTCAAATGCAAATATCGCTATGCTATGTCCATGATACTAGGAGAATACTAAAACAGACAGTCTAATTAAAATAATTGAGAGGATAATTTGATTCAGTGTCCCGGCCTGGGTAGAGGTGGTTTTGCTTACGCAGGCACAATTGGAGCAGGCGACTGCAGGTGTAATTGGTCCACAATCCTCCCGACTAAGTCAAATGCAAAGACTGCTATGATTATTATTAAAAATACTTACAAGCATCGGTACATCACAAAATACTGCTGCCATTTGGTAAAATGTCAGCAGACACAAAACTTGTAGAAAATCTTTACCGAACATGGTGCCCAAACAGAATAAACTAAACTGAATAATTGCTCAACATGCTAATATTGTCATCGTAATCTTTTGTTACTTTACATGAGCATGATGGTCACATTGCATGCACTTGTAGACTGATAGGATGATTTAATATTATAAAGCTAGCAATGATTATTATCGAGTTAATTCACTGGTTAGCAACCTTGTACGATATCATATCATGGCATCATGTAATTTAAAAAAAAATAGCAAATACGAGGGGAGTTCACAAAGTTTAGTAATTTTTATTTATAATGTCAACCTTAATTAGCATTCTGCCTAAATTTGAGAGCCTACCTAGCCAAACCTAACCTAGTTGGGTTAAGTTTAGTTAAGAGCATACGTGGAGATCGGCCAGATGGCAGAAGGGATGCATGATGCGATCATGAGCATGTCGACACATCCACCGAAAATGCATTAAAAAAAACTACAAGTTTTTGCATGGCTGTATCGACATGCTTACGACTGTAATATGCATACCGTCCCGTTTTTCGGTACTCTGCCTCATTGTCCCCGAGGAGAGCTTTGAAAGGCCAAATTGTCCCATTTTCAGCTTTACCCCGTAGATTTTATATACGAGGTTTGTTCAAAAGAAAAGGTGAATTTCAAATTTTTCGAAAAGTATTTACTTATTCATCAATATCCATTTTCTCCCCTTCAAATTAATCCCCCTCAGATATAATGCACTTATGCCAGCGATTCTTCCAAACCTCGAAGCACTTCTGGAATGCGCTTTTCAGCTCGTTCTTCGATTCTGACTTTATCTCATCAATTGTGGCAAAACGCTTTCCTTTCATTGGTCTCTTCAGTTTTGGGAATAGGAAAAAGTCGCAGGGAGCCAAATCTGGTGAATACGGTGGTTGAGGCATGATTACGGTGTTGTTTTTGGCCAAATAATCACGAACAAGCATTGATGTGTGAGCTGGTGCATTATCGTGATGCAAAATCCATGATTTGTGTTTCCACAATTCCGATCGTTTGAGCCGTATTGCTTCACATAAACGTTGCATAACTTCCTTGTAGTATTCCTTATTAACCGTACGACCTGTTGGCATGAACTCATGATACTCCACGCCATTGTAATCGAAGAAAACAGTGAGCAAAATCTTCACATTTGATCAAACTTGGCGTTCTTTTTTCGGTCTTGGCTCTTCTGGCCGCTTCCATTGGGATGATTAGGCCTTGGTTTCGACGTCATAACCATATATCCACGTTTCATCACCAGTTATAACCCTTTTGAGCAAATCTGGATCGTCGTTGACATCATTCAACAACTCCTGAGCGATACTGTTGCTTTTGCTCAAAATTTAGCAATTTCGGAACAAACTTTGCTGCCACACGTTTCATGCCCAAAACATCCGAGAAAATTGCATGGCATGAGCCGATTGATATGCCAACATTCTCTACAACTTCCCTAATAGTGATTCAACGATTTTCCAAAACCATTTCCTTCACTGTTTAAGCGCTAGTACCACTTATAAACACTTTTTTGAGATGACGTAGACTCGCGGAATGCCACAGTCAACATTTTAAGTGCGTTGGAGCACTTTATTCCATTTTTAACGCAAAATTTAATACATATTCTTTGATCCATTTTTTTCAAAAGTAACAAATCGAAGAACACACAAAAATGTGACTAACCTTTCCAGTTGTCAAAAACAAGCCACTAATCCAAAATGGGTGATAATGCTAACATATGATAAACATATGTGTATCAACATAACAAACAAAAAAATCGATAATCGAATGTACACAGCCCGCGAAAATTCAAATTTCACCTTTTCTTTTGAACAAACCTCGTATGTACTCATTTTTTAGATATATTCACAGTCCAAGTGGAAGCTCTAAAGGAATTTTGTGACGAAGCTGAATTGGAGAATCGAAAAATTGCCAGGCTAGGTTAGGTTAAAGTAAATCCAGATGGTTTGCGCTTATGGCTTCCATCGAATGAATTTTGAAAATGTACAAACCATCGAAGAACTGTTTTTGAGCATCGACAAATGTCCCAACACACTGAAATCTTTGTTTGAGAACCCTCGTTCAGAATTGTGGTCACACACAGTTGGCACTTTTCATCAAACTGTATTGAAGATTGAAAGTCAGAATATGTCTGTAATTAATGGTACTCAGGAAATCTTTGTAATATTTTGTAAACTATTCGGTCTGTTTGTATTTTATCTTAGTCCTTCCCACTAGAGAGTCCTGTGCTGAGGCGGACAAAGTTATTTACTTTGATGTTATCTAATTAGGTACGTTTTCTATGTCGTTTTTAGTGCTGTTTTTGAGTTTTTTTTACTATAACTCAACACAGGAGGCCCTGAGGGAAATAATTTTCCTCAAGGCCTCTATCATCTTTGGGGATGCTGTGTAGAGGGTCTTTTAGAAGATAGGAAGGAGTGAACTTGGGTATTGAAAAGACCCATGTTGTAGGAGGGAGGAAACACAAAGCCCTCCAGGCCGCTGGAGTTTGTGTGCCCTTTGGGGGCTTGTCAAACAGAAAGGTATCATGGACTGTACTGTCATCCGCGTAACAATGGATTGGTGCACATGCCAACAGGTCATTGATGTGCAACAAAAACAATGTCGGCGACAGAACCGATCCCTGTGGGACGCCAGCATTTATTGAATGCGAGGAAGAGATGAAACCGTCAGTAACCGTCTGAATCGATATCTCCTTCAAAAAGTCGGCAATTCACGTACACAAGGATACGGGAAGTTCGTAAGAAGGCAGTTTGTTGACAAGTCCTCGGTGCTAAACCCGGCCTTGGAAGTGTCCAGTTAGACCGTTTGAATCTCACCGTATCGTTCCACCCCCCAAAATGTGTCACGTACACGAGAAGATCACCGCACGAGCAGTTCCGCCGGAAGCCGTACTGACGGTCGTTAATAATTTTGTTCTTCTCGAGGTCGTTGATCACACATTCCATCACCTTGGAGAGAGCTGATGTGATCGCTATGGGGCGGTAGTTGGCCGGGTTGGAGCGGTCACCTTTCTTAGGTATAGGATGATTGACCGTTTTTTTCCAACCATAGGGCACATAGCCACATTTCGGGGACATTTTAAAGAACTTTATCAAATGTTTAAGTGACTCGGATGTGTCTGATTCGCTGAGGTTTGGTGAGCGGTATAAACATTCGTAAAATCTTACCGTACTGGCTCTGGCAAGATTGACGAGCACCCACATTACGTCAAATCTTGAATTTTCCAGACTGAACAGTCGCACACACTTAACGTCAGCTCGGCTATACAAACACTCCATTGGTCTGAACTTGCCTATGAGGGTGAAGCACGGGCAATTCAGATAGAAGGCTTAGCTATTTGTATTTCGGAGAGGAATACAAGGTTTGGGCATTGGGATTAAAGGTGGTGGTTAAGAGATTTTAAATTTTTGTGCAGGCCTCGAATGTTGATAAAATTCATCAACATTTTTGGCCTGCACCGGGGACGCCTGGTACTCGCCGTTGTAATGATATTGTTATTTATATTTTGTGATTGCATGTTTTATATTTTTATTGGAGGTTTTAGAGGAAAATGAAAGCAAGGGAAGGATTAGGTATAAAGTAAATGTATCCAGGAGTGACGGATTTATGAATCCATCCAACCACTGCGGTGCAAGACGATGGGCCGGGAGAGTCTGGCTGGGAAAGGATCCCAATGCACCCCAAACGCTACGGTTGGGTCCCCTCCGGTCATGCTGTTTTACGCTCGCTAATGGGGCAGCCCATCCTCAGTCGTGAGCCTGAGGGTCGGTCCCCTGTACTACCGAGGTTGTTTCATTGACCTCTTTGAGCAAGACTTCAGTTTTATATCTGGGAGAAGGATATTATTTTTTTGCGGAAGTTTTGTTGCGGAGTTTTGTTGCGGAATATGTGTAGTTGATTTGTCCAAAAGTGGTTTTATAACAAGGAATGTTTATTTTTGTCATTTTGATTCAATCCAGTGTCATGAATATGTGCTCTTAGCGGGGGATTCCATTTTTTTATGAAAAGTTTTAATGGTATATTTTTGAGATAAATTTGTAGTAGATTTGGTACCTATGTCAAAACTTTTGAAGATTTCTATCAAAGGCGTTCTTGTGGGTACCTTAAGTATGGTCTTTATGATTCATTTTTGTCGCAGATCCCCACCCTCCAAGTCCAAATTCAATTCGAGAATGACATAATGCGTAGTATACTTTTTCATACCCTTTTTATTTACTACATTTCTTAGAGATTTAAAGAAATGTATAAGACTTGTGAGCTTTTCCGTAATACCTTTAATGTGTAGGTTAGAAATGGGCAGATTCATTTGCGGTAGTGAATCGATTCAATCTGTTTCACGTATTCTTGTGAATTTCTTCATTTAATTCATTCCCAAGGGAATGTCAGGGGAAGGGAAACAAGATTCATAAAAAAAAAATACATTTAATAAAATTTTTTAAATAATTGAAATTGGGTAATTTTTTCGCATTACAAATTGCGCTTGCATTGGAAATAATATATTTAAAAATAAAATGAACATGGAAATAACAATCTTACTCAACTAAATAATAAATAATATGAAAAATATGTATACACCTCAATTTAATAAATAATTTTTTCGTTTTTAAAGACAATATTACGAGCCAAACATAAATGCTCCCCACGGAGTACGGATTACTTCGTAAATTCCCATCCGACGACCAGACTAGTGAAAGTGACAGCTTGGCCACGCCGCGCTGAAAACCTGAAAACCTGGTGTGGACAGACTCGATATCGACGAACTAGACGCTTCATAAGTGAATACGGAATACATTTCTTAATTCCTTGAATTGGGGAATACGGACTGCAAAAGCAAATATGCACTGCTCGGAATTAGTAACTGGCTGACTAGAGACTGGAGGCCCTAGAGGGGTTTGCCGCTACGGACTAGTGCAGACGATGACGCACAGGCTTTTATGGATTGCGGTGTGGGTAGGCCTGAACCTAATATATTCGTAACAGGTATACGTATTATAATACCGCCATACATCTGATATATCGATACTGGCTCCATAGATATTAGCGTTCTAGGCGTTACGAGTATGTAAGCGATATTTGTTGAATACGTGATTTCTGATATTCAGTATCGGTATATCGCATGTCGATATTTAACACTTGCGTTATTGACCGATCTCGATATATTCGATACAAGTATCATTTCAAGTGTTCATCGTTATACGATATTGACAGATACAAGGTACCTATCCATATCGGTATCGCTGTATAAGGCAAGTTCCAAGTTGATACATATACATATCAGTGTCTACTCTGGAGATATGAAGTGAGCCACCTGAGCAAGTCACCGTTTTGCCTAATTATTTTTTTTTAATAAGGATGGATTGGTTTACCTTACTGAAGGCCTGAGATGTAAATTACATCTACTTGATTTCTACTGCCCACACTGCTCGTCAAATATTCCATAAAGTTTACTAAGTTTGTTTGTACCAATCTTTTTGTTGTGGAAGAAATCCATGTTCAACTTATTCCTTAGACAGTAGACCAGTCAGTTCACCGGGGGTTTTCATTTAGTGTTTGTCCATATCTCCTGATTCCACCACATGGTTCCTCTACTATCTGAATCTTTTTCCCAACATAGCGGGACATTGACACAATAGATTAATAGGTGATCCTTCATTTTGTTCACATTGCATTGGTAGAGGCCAGTAAAACCAATTGTGTGGATGTTTAAATAATTTATTAAAAATATTATTTATGTATGCATTTGTAAGTAAATATCAAAAATTTTATAAATATTGTGAGATTATGAAAGTAAATATAACAGGGAATGATTACTTATTCTTAAACTACGCCCGAAAAAAAAGATTTTCGTTAGATAGTCAACTAACGGAGTTCACAAGAATGATTTTCTCCCAAAATTCCATATAATAATTTAATGCTCATGTATTATTTTTTTAATTTATAAAATGCCCCAAGCTTTCTTTGGTGTAGATTCGCCATAAAACTCAACGCAAAATTTTGGTTGCCCATCCTTAATAATGAACACCCGAGCTTTGAAATCTCCGTAAAGCATTTCTTGCGGCAGCTTGGTATAGTCAATGCTGTGGTTAACCAAGTGGGCTGAACCCTGAAATAAACAATAATAATTTATACTATCTAATTAATTTGAATAAATTACAGGAAAACTGGCGACATAATGATATGTAGGATTGAAATCTGATGAATTTTGAGACAAAATATAAAACAAAATAATGGAACAGTGATACAGAGATATGCTTACATGTAACAGAATGGGACAACATATATAAAAGAAAGATACAGAACCTCAAAGGAGGGAGGGATTAAGGGGAAGTGACAAATTTAGAATTTAAGGCAAACAATTATTTTGATTATTAAGAATAATACCATCAATATTATTTCTAAATGATCTAATCTAATGCCAAAACCATTTTCGCGCAGAATGATTGTAGCACCGGCGAAGCAATTATTGCTGATGAAGCAAGCGAAACCGGTTAGTAATGATTTTAATATAAGTTTGTTCAAAACAAAGTGCTTATTTCGTTTAATAAAGACTTTAAACCACAAAGTAATTGCTTTCTATGAAAACCGATGAATTTTGATAAGATTGATCCCGGCGCTGCACGTGGTAACAAAACTTTTTAGAGTGTTACTCTGCCTCTGGCTGTGAATGGTGTAGAAAATCTAGATTGATCCTAGCCCTGCATATGGGATCTAAACTTTGTATGGAGTTACTTCGGCACTTTCAGCAGTTAGTTTTGACCTGGCCAGTGCTGAAGTCAGGCCGGATCTCGGTAGAGCGCCGTGTGACAATAATTATAAGGCTTGTTAGAAGTTACAGGATGGGATTCCAGAACACTAAACGGTAGTGGCCCAACCAGTCTTCATAAATAAACTTTTCTCTATTTCTTATTTTAATTTACAACGCTCTCACGACATTGTATTAATGTTATAAGTTATTGATCGGCTACCCAATATGAGAAATTAAGAAAGTTTATTAAAAAATGTGGATAAATACAGCAATATTTTACATACCGCCATTATTGGACAATTTGAAGGGCGTCCAGCTGACTCGAGCAAAATCGTGACATCATTTTTGACATACTTGAAGAGAGTCTCACAGGCATTTGTTTCATTTATGATCAGGTAGTTGGGCTTGTAGCCCCCGTCTCCCCATTTCTCTACGTTTACGTACAACTAGAAAGACATTAGAATAAGTTTTTAATTTGGGAGACAGGTATATGTACCGCCGCCTCGGGAACCATTTGTTGAATAACCAACTATATCTGCCATAGGTCACCCCAAGTGATTCGCCACGTTTGGTGACTTGGCAGAGTTTCCCAGGTTCATGGGGTGAGGTTTGTCCAGGTCTTGGCGGCGGATGTGTCTACCCACCAACTGTGGTGGGCTGGATCAGGAGAGGCCGGTATAGGGAGACCCTTCGACCTCTCCAGTCAGACTGCAGTGGGAGGGACGTCCGTCACTCCTGGACACACTGACCACCAGATTTCTACCCACCCCTCATACCTTTTTCCTTCCAAGAATTTCCTCTCCATCCTTTCCTTAAAAAAACCTTAAAGAATCCCCAAAGATGCCATAGGCCCTATGGGAAATTATTTGCCTCAGAGTTTCCTGTGAAAAAAAATAATTTTAATCGATTTTTTCACCGAGAATACTAAAATGCTACAAAGGGAATTTTTTTTAATATTTTTTTTTTATTAATAATTTATACATATTTATGTTTTCAGCTTGTGATGTCACTATTTGAAAATGATCTGGTTTGTTAAAAAAACATAACTTGATATCAGTTATTATGAAGTTATGTTTTTTTTTCGTACCAGTGGCAGTTTTCTCTAAAGTGGGCTTACGCAGTAAACTCCCACAAAAATGATATTCAAATTCTGTGCTCAAAAATCCACCTGTTCATGTCAATACTGCCCGAGAGCCAGTCCAAAATGATTCCCATACGTTCATTATGAATTCAGCACCTATGAAACTTCGTGCTTTAAGAAATAGTTCATTTAAAAACATGCTCGTGGTACATCAGTGGCAAACCTTGGAAGCATGTAAACCTTCGGAATCTGTTAGCTGACCGGGTGCGCAGCGACTACGGGATTTGTTAATGCCAAATTTGTACGAAATAGTTTTTTGCAAGAATCAATCAGATTTTTTCTGTGGTTATCGTGTTTTAAGTTGTTATTAAAATAAGTTGATTATTTAAAATGTTACCCTTTTCACATGTAAAAAAAAAACAATCATCGATTCTTGCGAAAATTGTGATTTACATCATGAACCGTCTACATCTAAATGTAGAAGAGAATAAGCGCGTAAAAAGGTTTGATAGTGATTTTGTCCCCACAGTTCATAATTTTGACTGTAGCCAATCTGGTATACGTGACGATATAATTGATGTAAATGAGAATTCGAAAGAAATTGAATTCTTTGAACTTTTTATGATGCGTAATGTTGTGGAAATAATTTCTAAAGAAACAAATAGATATGCAGAAGTCATAAAGAACAGGACTTCAGGATCCAAATCAAAAATCCATAAATGGGTGAATAGCAACATTGGTGAAATTTATATGTTCATCACAACAATAATGCTGATGAGTTTGGTCAGAAAGAATTCTCTAAAAAAATACTGGTCCGACAATAAAGTCATTGAAACTCCGTTCTTCAAATTATTATTTTCTCAAGATCGCTTCTTTCTTCTCCTACGAGCTCTACACTTCGTCGACAATGCGATGCCAATAAATGATAAATTATACAAAATTAGAGAATTGTTTGAAGAAGTAAAGAAGAATTTTAAAAATATATTTTACCCATATAAAAATTTATGCATAGATGAAAGCCTTTTGCTCTGGAAAGGAAGACTCTCCTTCAAAATATACATTCCTTCAAAAAGACCAAAGTGTCGAAAAGACACAAAATTCATGTGTGAAGTGTGCAACGTCGCTTTTTGTATACATCCATGTTTCAAGGACTACCACACTATAAAACATTATTAGTCATGTTTAGTGTTTCATCTGTGTATTTATATGAGTTTTTAATTATTTTGTAAGTGTAAGTTTTCAATTACTTTTAGTGAATTGAAGATTTTTTTTACCAGTGTACGAATATTTTGACACCGCAACCAATGGTTGAAGACACCTGAAATAATCATACGATTTTTCAATAAAAACTTTGAAAAATGTTAAGTTTAAATTTTTTTTTTTTTACCCGATTATTGTGTCGGAAGTCGTCAAACGTAATACTTTTTATTTTAAATTTTTATATTTAAAATAACTCACTCCGTATAGGTATGTATACCATACCAAAACTCACTACCATAGAGGTTAAAACATTTTTTATAACCTACAATAGTATGTTCATTAGCCACAAACGCTTTAATGAATCGTCAAATTGTGTCTCATTGTTTTTTTGCTAATCTCTAGTGCAGTAATATTATGAAAATCCTTTAAATCTATGGAATGTATGTATAATTATGAAAAGACCCGCATAAGGTTTAAAGATGAGGAATGATCTCCCAGTGAGATATGCCACGAACCCCCACTAGTAGTACCTACGTCTTTTGATAGCTGGGACAGCAGAAAATAGTCTTCTGTAGGCCAGTTGAACTCTATTTAAAAAAAAATTATTATATATATATATATGACTGTTCAAACTTCTATAAAAAACACTAAAAATGTTAGGTAATTTCTCCACTACAGTTTATCTGCCAAATAAAATAAGTTAAGTATTTGGTTTACTAACGCTAACTGTCTCGTCGAGGTCTACATCCAGTTTGACATCTGCGTTGAAAATTTCATGAGTCCTGTTTACTTTTTTCTTTTCAATCACAGCATAACTGGAATACTGCTCAGGATTTTCGCATTGCACTACTTTTTTGACGTACATGTCAGCAGGCCCCTGAAAAAATAAAGAAAAAAAATTGAGATTTTACTTGGATGTAAGAAATGTCGTATTAAAAGTATGTCAATTCTATATTAATTTTTCAGATTTTAATTTTTTTTCTTACTTTTTTTAACAAAATCTTACTCACTACTTAATTTTAAAAAAAAAATTAATAGGAGAATATTTTCATTTCAATCGTCAAAAAAAAATAAGAAAACTATTTGAATAATGATAGGATTTTTATGTTTACGATCGCCATTTTTGATTTGCCGCCAAAACAACATGTTCATTTTTGTTTTTGAATATGGCGTTGTTGACGTCACACCGACCAACGTCGGTGAAAGCCGTCTTACCACCCAGTAGCGTTATCTACATCAAAATAGTGTTTGAGCTAGTTTGAACCCTTTCGAAACGTGCAGTTTTATATAGTTTTTAAATTCAATCATTTTCGATGAAAATACGAAAAATACACATTTTTATTCGATATTCAGAATCAGAAAAATAAACTTTATTTCTTCCACACACTTTTAACGGCTGAAAATATCCTATTGATACAGAATAATAATTCATGCGTATTGCAGCAATTCATTTTTAATAAATATCATCTTTTGTATCTGTATTTTTTATATAAAGATGTACCCCCGTAAAAAGCTACGCTTATGTGTATACGCGGGGAGGAGTAGTGCTTTACCTATGGCAAATCTGATCTGAACGACTCGCGATGCCGCCGACTGGTTGGATTACCTCGATACGGATACGAAAGGGAAGAAGGAGGTTACTAAAACAGGCAGTCTAATTTAAATAATTGAGAGGATAATTTGATTCGGTGTCCCGGCCTGGGTAGAGGGGTTATGCTTATGCAGGCGCAATTGGAGCAGGCGACTGCAGGTGTAATTGGTCCACAATCTTCCCGACTAAATCAAATGCAAAGACCGCTCTGCTATATCCATGATAATTTATAAAAATACTTACAAGCATCGCCACATCACAAAATACTGCTGCCATTTGGTAAAATGTCAGCAGACACAAAACTTGTAGAAAATCTTTACTGAACATGGTGACCAAACAGAATAAACTAAACTGAATAATTGCTCAACATGCTAATATTGTCATCGTAATCTTTTGTTACTTTACATGAGCATGATGGTTACATTGCATGCGCTTGTAGACTAATTAAAGCGTGATTTAATATTATAAAGCGAACAATGATTATTATCGAGTTAATTCACCGGTTAGCAACCTTGTACGATATCATTTCATGGCAACAACCAATTAAAAATAAAAAAAACAAACAAAAACATTGTTCCAAATACGAGGAGAGTTCACAAAGTTTAGTAATTTTTATTTACAATTTTTTATTTTTTTTTATTTACATTTTTTATTTTTTATTTATTTATTTATTTTTATTTCAAAAGAAAAAAAATACAAAAAACTCCCGATAAACTACTTTTTTGTAGTTTGTCTAACGGGAGCTTGTTATTGATAACTCAGAACTTACAGATAAGGTTATAAAATATATATATATATCTTTATGAAATAAAAACATTAAAAAAAAAACACATATAACAAACATATAAATATTTCTCAAGAATCTTACTCAAAAATATTTCTACAAAAACATATTAAAAAAAAAATTTAAAAGTAAAAACGTAAACGACAATAATAAATAATACATTAAAAAAATCCTTATGATCTTATACAAATTGCTTCTTTCAACTAGCCAAGTTTTCAATATATTTATTAATTGTTTGGTTTTAATACAGTTTTTATTTTTTATTTCAGTGTTTAACATATTGAAAAAGCTAGGAATCATGAGATCTAATGTCCTTTGTCCATATTTGTTTGTATGCTTAGAAACCATTAATCCTTCATTAAAATTGAGACGAGTATTGTAAGTGTGCTGAAATATAATTTTGTACCACAGAATTGATCTTACTGAAAGAATTTTGAGACTCTGATAAAAGTATGGAATATTATGCCTTTGTTCGTATAAACTTTTATGAGCTAATAATTTAATCAATGAATTTTGCACTGATCGAACATGATCGATGTTTGTTTTACAGGAAAGGCCCCAGACTGTAATTCCATACATTATAACAGATATTGCTAATCAAAAATAAATTATTCGAAGCGTACAGATTGGAATAAATAATTTTAATTTAAATAATCTACTAAGAATTGATCTTAGTCGTACACAAACCTTATTTATTTTTAAATCCCACATGAAAAAAACAGTCAATAATGACACCCAAATAAACATATGCTTTCACAAGTTCAATATTTTCACATGTACACAATACAGTAATTCCATCCTGTAAACAATCTGAAGAACGTGTTTTTATTTCAGGTGTAATATATACCTTTGTATTGGGGATCTAATGTGCATCAATTTAGTTTTTTTTGCATTTATAATTAATCCAGAGTCACGAGACCATTTTAAAAGTTCCACCTTAATTAGCATTCTGCCTAAATTTGAGTGCCTACCTAGCCAAACCTAACCCAGTTGGCTTAAGTTTAGTTAAGAGCATACGTGGAGTGCGGCCAGATGGCACAATAAAAAAGAAGACGGACGCTGTTGGGTTCGCCTAAGGGGAGCATGCATAATGCGATCGTGAGCATTTCGACACCCACCCAAAATGCATTAAAAAAAATTGCAAGTTTTTGCATGGCTGTATCGACATGCTTACGAATGCAATGTGCATACCGTCCCGTTTTTCGGTACTTTGCCCCGTTGTCCCCGAGGAGAGCTTTGAGACGCCAAACTCTCCCATTTTCAGCTTTACCCCATTGGTTTTATATATGTACTCATTTTTTTAAATATTTACACAGTCCAAGCTCTAAAGGAATTTTGTGACGAAGCTGACACGGAGTGTCGTAAAATTGCCAGGTAAGTCCAGATGGTTTGCGCTTATGGCTGCCATAGAATGGGTTTTAAAAATGGACAAACCATTGAAGAACTATTTTTTGAGCATCGACAAATGTCCCAACACACTGTAAAACTTTTTTGAGAACCCTCGTTTAGAATTGTGGCTTTACGGTACATAGTCACGTTATGCACACCCCTCTCCAAACCTAACATAACAGAAGAAAATGATTTACTGGTAATTTTTAAATACCTTTCCACTGCTCGTGTGTAGTAAGAAATTTTTAGAAAAATGAACGTTTTCACTTTCTTGTCATTTTTTATATCCTAATATGCACGAATATAATATAATTTGACGAATGGATGTTTCTAAATTTTCTTAACATTTTCTTCACATTTTCCGGAGTGGTAATAATACATTGAAATATAGGTATATCTTTTTTGTTTCCATTTTTATAGATGGGTGGCTTTTTTAAGACAAGAGGGGAATTAAACCGGTAAAACCGATTGTGTGAATGCTGAAAATATTAAAATTAATAGTAAAATAATTATGCAAGTGCAAAAATGATTAGATATCTGAAACTTAATATAATACATTGGATCATTAGAAGATGTATTTATTTTTATTTATTTATTCTTAAATTTAATTATAAAAACAAAAACATTAGCCATCTCAATAGGACAATCTTGTTTTGAGATGAATGGCTTTACAATAATAATAATAATAATCAGTAAATAGTAATAAGTAAATAATAATACATGAATAAAAATTAGTAAATATTAATAAGTAAATAATAATAAATAAATAATTTAAATTAGACAATATTAATTAAATAATAATAATAAGCATATAATAATAATAAGTAAATTAAATAATAATAATAAGTAAATAATAAGATTGCAAACACACAATTATTATAAAACACAAAAAGTGTTATTTTTTTTTATTTAATTTGGAATATGTTCTAATAATCGAGCCTTTACTGGTGCACTCACCCAAATGCCCTGTCATTGACAGTTGGTTACTGTAGTATTGTGTAAAACCTTGTTGTGTTGTATTGTATATATGCAAACAATGTTGCTAAAGGCCTTCATACCAAAACAACGACGATCCTTCAAAACACCCTTTCAAGAAATTTCATGGATACAATCTACGTCATCTTCATACTATGTAGCAAGTGATCATTCTACTTGTCTCAGTAATCACTTCGTAGACTGTACTCACTTTATGGACCTCTCTCAATACAGCGGAGATCTAAATTCGAGCGGTCACATCCTAGATTTGATCCTGTCTAATTTATTAATCTACGCCGAATCTAATGACGACCCGCTGGTAACTGAAGATATAAATCGTAAAGCTACTATCTCTACCTACCAAATAAAACCAGCTCTTGAAAATACCTTTATCCCACTCGTATGTTCCCCCCCCCACCCTCCCCTCCCCAAACTGACAGTTAACCTCTAGGAGACGGCCAACTACAATTGTAGTGTCAGAAAAAATCTCCCACAGAACGGCGCACTGCAAGTGTAGTTTTGAGCATTTGTCATGTTCATCGCTAAATATTTAGTAAATTTAACATTAAAACGTCGAAGTAAAAAATCTGTTGCATAAAGTTGTTCATTTTCTACCACATCCTTATAACAGATTTTCCTTTTTACGTATAGTTTGTTTTTAAAAGAACTTTTAGTAAGTTGTATCTCTTCTCACATTATTCATTTCTTTCAGCGCACGCATACACGCGCATACAGTCTTAGTTGTCCCTTCGCCGAGTGAGTGTCGAGTTGCTGGCCGCTCAGCTATATACCGTTTATTGTTATATTAGGGTGTCCGTTTTTTTATTACTCTTGGAGTGTTTCTGTGCAAATATTTACTTTTATGAAGTGTTTCGTTAGCATTTATTGTGCGTATTATTTGTGAATTTAATATTATTGTATTGTTTTGCATATTTGACTGTTTGTTGAAAATACGTATTTAGATTAGATTTTTAATCCTTTAAAATGAATGAAGAAGACATTGAAAACTTTGTGCTAGATTGCGATTCAGATTTTTCGATGAGTGATGATGAAGATTATATACCTGAAAATTTGGAGAGTTTGGAGGAATCTTCAGAAAACAACGGAGATGATGAAATTGAAGATTTTGAACGCTTGGACGAAGATCCCTCCAATAATATAAATTTTACAAATTTCTCTCCAACATGGGGATGTGGCAACAACTTCCAGCCAGATGTACATAGTTTCAATCAGCAATCAGGATTAAGAGATTGCGAACTAAACCAAGAGAGTTGTGAGGCTGATTATTTTGAGCTTTTTCTAAATTCAGATGTCGTGACCATTGTTGTAATCGAAACAAACCGATATTTTGATACTCTAAAATCTCAAAAAACATTTGCTCCAAATTCTAGATTGCACAAATGGAAAAATGTTACTGTTAATGAAATGTACGTGTTCATTGCCTTGACGATGCTTATGGCGCGAAGTAAAAAAGGCAAAATCCATCAATATTGGTCGGTAGACAGGTTAATTTTATCACCGATATTTGGAGAAACAATGCCAAGAGATCGATATTTATCTATCCTAAGCATGCTCCATTTTTCAAACAATGAAAAACAACAGAAAGGTGACACTACACATAAAGTTAGAGATTTTGTGGATTTGGTATGCAGTCAATTCAAAAAATATTTTGATCCTTATGAGAATTTGTGCATTGACGAGTCTTTGGTTTTATTCAAAGGCAGATTGTGCATAAAGCAGTATCTTCCGGCGAAAAGGCACAAATTCGGCATAAAACTTTTTGTTATATGTGACTGTAAAACTGAGTTCGTTTTACAATTTGTTATTTATTGCGGTGCTAAATCTAACATAGAAATACCAAATATGGCAGAAAACATATCCGGGCAACTACTGACTTCTGGGAAAGTGGTTGTTTCTTTACTAACGGATTATTTACAGAAAGGTCATACAGTTTATAATGACAACTGGTATTCGAGTCCCTTTCTATTCACCTATTTGCACAGCAAAAAAACGAATGCCTGCGGTACTGTCAAAAAGACCCGAAAAAATATGCCGCCATTTGGAAACGTAAAAAAAGGAGATGTAGAATACAAAGCATCTGGCTGCCTACTTGCAATCAAATGGCACGACAAGAGGGAAGTACATATGCTGACTACATCGCACAATGCATCAATGAAAGAAACAGGAAAAAATAGCTGGAAAACCAAAGATCCAATAGTTAAACCCAATTGTGTAATTAATTACCATAAGAATATGGGAGGTGTTGATAGGTCAGATATGTTAATTACATTCGTGCAAAGTGTTCGCAAAACTATAAAGTGGTACAAAAAAATTGCTTTTCAGACAATTGACGTAGTTTTAATAAATGCCCACGCAATGTACAAGTTACAAACAAAAAAAGAAGTGAGCTTAACTGATTTTCATTTGGAAGTAATTAGGCAACTTATTTCAAAACACCATGTTCCTGAGTCAGCAAAAAAGGTAAATCGAGTTGGCGATTATCCACTGAGGCTAACTGCCAGACATTTTCCTTCGGATGTTCCACCATCTTCCAATTCAAAGAGAAAATCAATTTATCGGGAGTGTCACGTGTGCAAACATTCATCGCTAAATCCTAAACGTCGAGTCCAGACACGTTATTGGTGTTACTGTTGTCAAGTTGCCTTGTGTCCCACTACATGTTTTCGAATATATCACACTGTAGAAAAGTTTTAATTATTAAAAGTGTCCGTCACGCCGAACAATCTCGTGGTCGCCCTTTCTAATGCAGACAAGTGGCTTTGCGTAAGTGTGTGCGTGTCGGCCGAAAAATTTTTTGTCTTGTACTAAAACAATTATCATAATTACTGTGTAAATAAAACTCATCATAAAATTTGATAACATAATTGCCAATTGTACATTCTTCATGTGAAAAAAAGAAATTTTACGACTTGATAATAAATAAACAATCTGTTAGTGTTCCATTCGGGGAGTTGGTCATTTGAAGGTAATTTTTTTATTCACATTTCATCTAACACATAATAACCCAGGAAAAATATAATATTGGGTATACAAAACTAATCTTACAACATTTAAGAATACTGTAAAATAAATAAAAATATTTTAAAACCTTCAGGTACAGCTAAATAATATTTCAAGCCTGTAGTGAGCGTTAAAGGTAATTTACGAAAATCCTGCCGTTTCAGGCAACCAATTCATACAAAATCTGCTCGTCTTCTAAGGGTTAAGCTAACTGAATTAAAACTGTATATTGTTACACTTTACTCATAGTATTTATCATCAGCAGTGGAAAATTTATAATTGGCATGATTGTTTTTATTATTATACAGGGTCTGTCGCAAAAGTATCGAGAAAAAAAAATTTCAGACAATTTATTGCCAATAAACGTACAAACAATTAATATTCTTCAAAATTCGCCCCTTGGGCGTCAATACACTTTTGGTAGCGTTTCTTCCACTCTTGGAAGGCACCTTGGAAGCCAGAAGACGGAACCCCCTTAAGGCACTGCGTCGAAACAGTTTTCACCACATCCAACATCTCCAAATGGTGTCCCTTTAGGCTTCGCTTGATGCGGGGGAACAAAAAGAAGTCCGGTGGTGCAAAAACAAAAAGAAGTCGGGACTGTACGCTATGCTTAGCGAAGAACTCCTGGACGACGAGAGCTGAATGTGAGAGGGCATTGTCGTGATGCAAAATCCAGGTGTTGGCAATTTCCTTTCGAACGCGGCGAATCCTTTCGAGCAACCGTTTAAGGACGGACACTCAGACTGTAACACTTCCCTCATTTTCGTGACGTTGTCATCAGTTATGGAAGTTGACGTTCGTCTAACGCGCACATCGTCTTCAATTGATTCCCGGCCGTTTTGGAATTGTTTGTGCCACTCGTAAACCCTTGCCTGTGACATGGCTTCATCTCCGAAGGCTTCTAGAATCATGGCCAGAGTCTTGAAACTGGTTTTTTTCAGCTTAACGCTGAAAAATTCTGCCCCAATACGCTGCCTTCAGCCTCACAACATACCCCAAATGGGGTGCCATAGTTATTAAAGTTATTAACGTGCAAGGAAGACGTGGCACGAATGAAATACTTGAGTCGGGCCATGTCAGAAATCGGAATAACAGAAGAGAATGTATGAGACGTTGTATGAAAGTGAATGAAGCAAGAAGTGTATGCCAAGATCGAGTTGTTTGGCGGTCCGTCCTCTCTGCCTACCCCTGCGGAGAAACGGCGTGATGGTTAGTTAGTTAGATAGTTAGATAGTTAGTTAAGTTATTAAAGTTATTAAAGTTATTAAAGTTATTAAAGTTATTAAAGTTATTAAAGTTATTAAAGTTATTAAAGTTATTAAAGTTATTAAAGTTATTAAAGTTATTAAAGTTATTAAAGTTATTAAAGTTATTAAAGTTACAAAGTTATTAAAGTTATTAAAGTTATTAAAGTTATTAAAGTTATTAAAGTTATTAAAGTTATTAAAGTTATTAAAGTTATTAAAGTTATTAAAGTTATTAAAGTTATTAAAGTTATTAAAGTTATTAAAGTTATTAAAGTTATTAAAGTTATTAAAGTTATTAAAGTTATTAAAGTTATTAAAGTTATTAAAGTTATTAAAGTTATTAAAGTTATTAAAGTTATTAAAGTTATTAAAGTTATTTATTAAAGTTATTAAAGTTATTAAAGTTATTAAAGTTATTAAAGTTATTAAAGTTATTAAAGTTATTAAAGTTATTAAAGTTATTAAAGTTATTAAAGTTATTAAATTTATTAAAGTTATTAAAGTTATTAAAGTTATTAAAGTTATTAAAGTTATTAAAGTTATTAAAGTTATTAAAGTTATTAAAGTTATTAAAGTTATTAAAGTTATTAAAGTTATTAAAGTTATTAAAGTTATTAAAGTTATTAAAGTTATTAAAGTTATTAAATAAACTCCCAACCACTTTCGTTGTAATATTCGGAGTTTGCAAAAACGTCGATGAATTTGTACTAACATTAAATCTTCTTAAAACACTACCGGACCTCTTTGTGTTAACAGAAGCGCATTTGAATATAAATTATTCTGCCGCACCGTATGATATACTTAACTACACATACCACACGTCTACAACACCTATTAACAAGAGCAGTGGAATCGCGGTGTTCTATACTAAATAAACACAACAATGTTACAATAACAGAAATTGCAATGCAACTAGAAACTGTTTTAAACTGCGTATAAAGGTCAAGAAAATTATTTACCATGTTATCGCCGTCTACCGGACGCATGGATCTGATCGTAAAAAAATCATAATAGAAATGGAACAATTATTACTGAATTTAAAAGATACTTGTAATATTGTCATTGGCGAGATCAATATAAATATTGGAGACAGTGTATATAGCAGAGCGAAAGAACACTACGTAAATGTAATGACGTTACTAAATTATAAATCATATAAAAATAATGCTACACGAAATGTCTTCGGACAAATCCCTTCCTGCATTGATCATATATGGTGCAACTCAAATAATACTGAAAAAAAAACATATCAATATTATGAAAAACCAGTATTACTAATCACTGCATCTGTATATTCGCCCATGACATAGTTAAAAGAAATACCAACTCTAATTGAATCGCCGGTAAAAAAAAAAAAAAAAAATTATAAATATATATATATATTTAAACCTGGAAATTTTAGGAACAAAACTTAAAATAGAAACTTGGGCATCAATATTTGAATTGTGCATTAAATTTTGAAACAATTCTCCAAAATCATGTAAATTTATCTACAATAGTAAGTGCTTCTCAACCAAAATCTAAATATAGATTAATAAAGCCATGGATAACCCATGGATTAGTAATATCAATCCGAAAAAAACAAAAATACAAAAAATTCCCGAATAATCAAAAAATCTACTTTTTACAAGAAATAACGAAATAAACTTGCTCTTTTAATCAGACTGACAAAAGAAAAGTATTTTTTTTATAAAATAAAAGATGCTGGTCAAGACAGCAAAAAATTCAGGAAAATCATCAATACAATAACAAACAAAACAACAAAACAAAAATTACCAAAAGAAATTTCCTATCAGGGAATCACTTATAAGACCGAAAAAATCTCTCAATTTTGTGGTATTGTATTTAATAATTATTTTGCAAATGTCGGTACCAATCTTGCCCAAAATATTATCTTAGACAATAATCAAACAAACCAACCAGAACAAAATCCAATTTTTGATGAAGGTTTTTAGACATTTTCTTCAGTAACTGACAAAGATGTGGAAAATGCTATAATAAGTTTAAGGGGATCAGCAAGCCCTGGGTATGAGAACATTACTGTGACAACATTTAAAGCCATCCGGGAGCTAATCAGCAAACCAATTGCTCATATAATAAAAATCAGTCTAAATAAGGGTATATTCCCGAACAACTACAAGAAAACTATTGTCACCCCGGTTTTTAAATCTGGTGACGAAAAAAATATTTCAAACTATCGTCCCATAGTCCTCACATCGAATATAGCTAAGATTTATGAAAAAAATTCTGAAGAAACAACTCAACAACTACATAAAAGAGAGGAAGATGATGAGTCCAAACCAATTCGGTTTTAGGGACAATCTCAGCACTCAGGATGCGATTGCTAAATTAACATCAACAATAATGCAAAATTTAAATAATAGAGAAAAGTGTCTTGGTATATTCATAGACCTCCGCAACGCTTTCGATGGCATATCACATTCCAAACTCATCGAAAAACATGTCAAAATTCATAACGCGTTAATTGAACCCAAAACCGCATCTTTCGGTATACCACAAGGTACTGTCATCGGTCCAATCCTTTTTATTAAATATGTAAATAAAATGTTCAACCTCCCCATAATTGGAGACATTATATCTTATGCAGATGACACTGTGGTGATCACAAAAGGAAAATCATAGAATGAAACAATGAGAATAGCAAATACAAATCTTAATATACTCAAAACATGGTTCGACCAAAATTGTCTGTCACTAAATACTGACAAAACATACTTCATTCCATTCTCTTTAGAAGAAAAAACATTGAAAACAATATTTGCATCAAAATCCACTCATCACAGTGTTCAAATAAAAAAGAATGCGACGATGCCAAATGTTTACCCATCATCGGCAAAAATAGCATAAAGTATCTGGGTGTTTTAGTAGACAGTCAACTAAAATGGAAAGAACAAGTACAAAATACTGTAACCGGAGTAAGAAAACTTATTTACATATTCATTAGATTGAGAAACATCCTATAATCCAATATGATAAAAACAATACATTATTCCCTTGCGCAATCCATTTTACAATATGGTATAATTGGTTGAGGGGGAACCTTTATAACTAACCTCTTACATGTTGAAAAGATACGGAGATTGACTTTGAAAGTCATCCTACGAAAACCATCGATATTTCCAACTACACAGCTGTTTAACTCATTTAGAGTCCTTAGTTCAAATAAAATCTTCGAAAAAAACAGATTGTTACAAATTCACAAAAACCATTTGAATTCAAAAACTTCCACAAAAATAAGTAACCGACCAAGATCACGTGGCAACTTAGAAATCCCTAAATTTAAAACTAGTGCTTCTCAACTCCATTATCCATACTCCATATTAAGGTATAACATTTTGTAATGCTCTCCCGTATAAAATCAAAATCAGATTTTTTTTTTTAATTCTTTCAAATCACAAATCAAATAATTATTAGATAACTCCAGTAGTAATTAGAAGTTTTAATTTTTCCTAAAAATTTATAAAATTCTTAATTGTAAATAATGTATTTAAATTTTTAAAAAAAGGTAACATATCCTCTAGAAATATTTGATCAGGTCTTTCGAAATATGGATGTACTATGTTTTTATCTTGTATGCGCTTTATTGTTGCATTTCTAGTTTCACGTACTTTTAGTCTTCTATTTTGTAGTAACTATCGTGTGCAACAACACCAACATTATCTATATTACATTATTGATGTACTTTTATTTCTACTACTTTTATTTATTCACTACTGTCGCTAGATGGCGGTGCTTCCCAACTCAAATACGAAAAATCTTTCTCCATTGAGTTGGGTACTTTTTGTTAATAAATTAATACTTTTTAGTAATTAGCTATTAAGATATATCTGTACTATTAAATATTTTATATGTATTTATATTAAATAAAAAATGGGGCGATGAAAAGATCGTGTCGGAGTATAGAGTCGACCGCGAAATTAAAGTTATTAATTTAGTCTGAAAGTGGACGGTTATACAAAAAAGTTTGCAACCATTGCTCTAGACATATTAGATAGGTCTACAAAATATTACTAAAATTAAAATGTATTACATATATTTATTTTGCATTGCTATTATCATGTACTTAGTTACAATTCTACAACAATTGTTGCAAGATATACAGGGTGGCGTAAAACTACCATTGTGGTTTGAATGTTTAATAACTTTTTAAATTTATTTATATTTTTTATTTTTATTTCAGAATTTTGCGAAGAAAACTTGGGAAATTTCAAATGGAACACTACACAACAGAACAGCGATCAATGATTGTTGAATTTTATTTTGAAAATCAACGGTCAATTGTTTTGACGCAGCGTGCTTATCGTCGTTTTTTTTAATGTGCGTACTGGACCTTCAGCACCAACACTAAACCGCCTGGTTGCAAATTTTCGACAACATGGTACAGTAAGACACCTTCCATGTACCGGAAGACCACGTACGGTCCACACGGAAGAAAATATCCAACGTGTTGTGGATAGTGTGCAGGACAGTCCAGAAACATCAACAAGAAGATGTTCGGCACAACTGGGGCTATCGCGGAGGTCCATTCAGAGGATTTTGGCCACATTGCATATGTTCCCATATAAGGTTCAGCTTGTGCAAGAATTGAAGCCGATAGACTACCTATAACGGCTTGATTATGCCATTTCATTCCGACCATAACGGTAGTTTTGCACCACCCTGTAGTAAGTTATTATCATGTATAACACAATATTATAATACTATTTCAGTTTATGATTTATTCAAGTTGTTTCTATATATTATATGTACCGTATTGCTTAAACTACGTTACCATTACTGTCACTAGATGGCGCTGCTCCCCAACTCAAAAACGAGAAATCTTTCTGTATTGAGTTGGGTAGTTTTTGTTGGAAAAATTCATTCTTTTTGTAATTAGCTTTTAAGATATATCTGTATTATTAAATCTTTTACATGTAAATATACTAAACTTGCTGAAGTACCCGGCGTTGCATTATCCCGAGCTTGGTGAAATTTTCCACACTTGACTTTCAAAACAAGAGAAAGGTCACTGTCTACATGAGATTTCGAATCCCCCCCTCCCCCTTCCCCCTTTCCCACCCTTAAAACAGAATTTGGTACACCTTCATGAAATTTTGTTCACTTGACGTTCAAAATTAGAGGAAAACTACTGGAGAGGGGTAGAGGTAGGGGTGGAGGTGGGAGTAGTGGTCGTTATGGGGGTATTGGTAGGGGCAGGGGTAGAGGTGCGGGTGGGGGTAGGGGCAGTCGTAGGGGTAGGGGTAACACATCACAACCTGAAAACTTTCCTCCAAACCATTCATAACCCCGGACAACGCCGTGTACTTTAGCTAGTTTTTAATAAAAATTGCAACACCTTTTTTGTTAATATTTTTTATTTATATTCAAATAATCATTGGAACAAATGTCGAAGCTTATAAAACTCATTGTAATATTTAATCATTGAAGATAATATTAACAAAACTCAAATCAAAACTCATTAATAACTAAAGAGATACATTTTTCCAAAAAAATTGATGGCATCTAATTATGACCATCAGTATTGAAGGATAGTTCTCACAAGCAAAATTTTAAAAAGATAACATATACAATTTTACTATCCCAGATGCGACCGTTATTTTTACATTTTCTGTGTCTTTTCTGTTTCATATTTCATTTAAGATTTGTTAATATTATTTCAATGATTAAAGATTAATGATATTTTTTATTAACCGGGTCAAAATATCTTTGGTGTAGTTTCAGTACAAACCTGAACGCACAATTTTGGTACGCCATCCTTAAAAAGGAACACCCGAGCTTTGAAATCTCCATAAAGCATTTCTTGCGGCATCTTGGTATAGTCAATGCTGTGGTCGACCAAGCGGGCTGATCCCTGAAACAAACAACAATAATTCATTCTAATTCATTTATATTGAACAAATTTAGACAAAGCCGATTGATTAATCTGCGTTGGATTCAAATGTAATGACTTTTGATGAGGTTGGTCCAGGGGCTGGAACTTCAATTGCCTATAGTGAATTTTTTCAACTGATGTTGGAAAACTCGATATGGACGTGGAAATGGAACTTTTTGCAGTGAGTTAGTTACTCCGGCTCTTGCAGCGGTTTCTTTTGAATAATGATATTTATTTTATTTATTTACGTATTTAAACGCCCTGTGGAATATTTTTTATTATCACATATAAAAATAAAAATAAAAAACATGCCCATAAGTTAAAATAAAAATAAACTGCATCAAATCTAAAAATGCACAGGAATATAAAGGAACAGACAATAATAAATAAGCACAAAATCCACAAAATCCACAAGGTCGACATTAACAAACAAATAAATAAACAATGCATACTTTTTAGAATTTTTCCAAGTTATTGTCAATCCATATCATTTTAGTATATGTTACGAAATTACTGTTGAATTGGGGAAAGTAAGCTGTAGTTGGAACGGGATAAACATATGTAAAATTTTAATAAAAAAATTTTTTTAAAGAAAGACAAATATAACCTGACAATATTTGAAAATCTCCTACTACCATTACAGTAAGATGTTGCTTGTGTCGTAATGGAGGACCTAGCCAGCCTAGGAATTGAACTCACGACGCCTGGGTGAGACCCAAACGCGATGCCAACTCAACCACTGACCGGTCAAATGTTAATGTTTGTCTAATAATTCGTTTAGGTGTGTGTGTGTAGGCTGATTAAATGCAGGAGTTCAGTATAATTGAATTTACTCTTTAATAATTTTAATAAAAAATGTTAGTTTGTTTATTTTTCGTCTGTTTTCTAAAGTTGGAATATTTTAAATATTCATTAACGATGAGTAATTTATGTTAACTTTAAAATTTATAAAACGTAAAAATTTTCTTTGAATTCTTTCTACATTAAGTATTATATGAATATGTATTTCGTAGAAGGGCGACCCTACTATGGAATTATATTCTATTAGACTTCTAACTAGGGATATGTACAACAATTTTATTACTTATTATATTTTATTCAAAAAAATATTGTCCTTAATTTGATTCCTAAATGTTTTTCATAGTCTTATTTACAATTTGTTGAATCTGAGCAGTGAAATTTAGTTTCTCATCCATTATAATGCCAAGATCCCTCATTTCCGTAACTCTTTCTAAATTTATTTTATTTATTGAATAGTCAAAAGGAGAGACATTTTTTTCTGGAAAAGGTTATGGAAAAGGTTTCTGGAAAAGGTTGATGATTAACATTTTGATGTAAATTGTTTTTTGAGCACCGGTCATTTAGCACGTCTACAATAAAGTTAATAATTTTGTTAAGTATGTTTGAATCTTGGATGTACAAGTATGTTATTGGCAACGTATTTTATAACATTTTAAATTTAATATTGTTATAATAATAATAATAAGAGTTCATTTCTATAGCGCAGTTTTGTGAAGGTTCACCTCAAGTGCGCTTTATACTAACTAACCTAACCTAATATAATTGTAAAACAACAGATATACTGCATAGCATATCTGTTATATCTGTTATTATACATGCAAATTAAAACTATGACATAAAATGTTCATGAGCAAGTGTTATAATATAACAATTTAGAAACTAAGGGTGTAAATAATAAAATATCAAGTAGGTACAAATAACAACAGAGGAAGATAGAATTATATGATATTACATACATAGTTTTTCACTGGATACTAAGGGAATTAAATAACTAGGGGATAAAACCGCAACTAAATAAGCTGTGGAGGATTAACAGAAAAAATGTCCTGAAATTCTGTTTCTACGCACATGAATTTATGTTTTATATCGGATGGGATTTTTTGAATAATTTTGTTTTTAATACCCGTTTGAACTCTGCTAAATTCTGCATGTTAGCAATATTTGGGGGAAGCTTATTCCAGATGACCGGGCCGGATATACGAAAAGCGCGATCATAGTACACGGGTTTATTTGACCGAGAGGGTTCAACTAATCGGTTAGCAGCATTGAAATCTGCTGACCTCAAAGAAAGCTGTCTATCACCTGGGTTTTGTCGGACACATAGGTCAGATATATAGGCTGGTGCCTTTCCCTGGAGTGCTTTGAAGGTTGTTAAGCAAATCTTGAATTGATGTAATGTGGTAAATAAATAGAGTTCATTTAGAATATGGATAAATATCTCCATTTTTTTACATACCGCTCTTATTGGACATTTTGTAGGGCGACCGACAGTTTCCAATAAAACCAGTATAAACAATAATTATTATTCTCGTGATAATCAGACATTCATTAGCAACATTGTACAAAATAATTATTTATTGTATTCAAGCTTAATTTGTAGAAATCCGTTTTTATTTAAAGTTTTTTTTTAATTTAAAAATAACTATTTTTATTCATTTTAAAAAATAATTATTATTACGCGTGACAGCAGTTTCGCCTTCCAAAGGCATTATCAGATTGAGGAGAAGCCACTTACAGGCGGTCTATTTATATTATTTCTGCGTAGACTTATAATGAAACTCGTAAAATGTTTTCATTTTTTTTTGTCAATTCTCTCATTAATTTCTGAGTAAATTTGTATTACATTACGCAGTAAAGTTTCCCTACTTAAGGGTTATAATTTAATATTGTTTAAATCTAACCAGAGGTCATTAAGATGGTTATCATTGGCGTTTCCGAATTAATTAAAATTTTAAATTTAGAGTTTTTTTCCCCGCATAATTATACTAGCTTGTATCATGCTCTATAATTGATCTCGATGTGAATCTGTCCAGAAGAAGTGAATTCAATTCAGCCTCGGGGTTTACAAATCCTAAATATCAGTGGCGTATATTCCATAAAGGCTGAAAAGCTGTGCTTACCCTAAGAAAAACGAAGCGTAGTAAATTTTTAAAATGCATTTTTTCTATGACAGTCAGCGGAAAATGGTAATAATTTAGGCATTTTCAAATATGTAATACACGGATACGTAATTCAACTTTACACGGCCTACATTTGGTCATAGAGCAATGCACGCCACTGCTAAATACGACCCTGCTAAATTAAATTATAATGAAACGCGAACAAAAGAATAGGATCACCTGTCAATATTTCCGTCGTTCTTTGTGCAGCTAACGCTTGCAGGCAAAATGTAAATATTATGTATGTAATATGGTTTTATATTTCAAAGCAAACAATGAGTATTGTCAAGTTAAATTAATTAACGCTATTGTTTCATTGATGCTATCGAAACATGGTTTTAAAGGCATAATTATATTAGGGTTGTGAAAATTGCCATAGCAGATCTGTTTTTTTGATTTCTACGGAATGATCGCTGGAGTTAGCAGGGTGTCGCGGTGCGTTCCGTACAACAACTGCGTTAGCTACCATGGCCTGTTTCATACAAAACTTAATTTTGAATTTGAGGCCAAAATACTCACCTAAACCTAATGATTTTTGTTTTTTATCAAAAAAGTATAGTAAATATCTGGTACGGATTAAAAGTAATTTATTAATTTTTGTTTTACATTATGAAATATAGGCAATTAAAGGAAATGATTTTCGCGATTTTATAGGCACCTTTAACAATTATTTGGTGGCTAACGGTGATAAAAAAAAGTTTTACCCCGTCTGCATTGAAAATATAAAATAAAAAAATATATTAAAATAAGCATTATGGTGGACTTTTTAAATTAAAAAGGACCAATTTACGTTGGAACACAATTTTGCCGTACATAATTTAAAATATCGACCCGAAAAAACGTTTTTTTTATGTTTAGTTTTTATATTTTTATTATGTAATCGTATTTATATAGCAAATATAATAAAAAAAATTTAAATACAATAAACCCGCAAATAATTTTCTAAGTTGCCTATAAAATTATGAAAATTGATTTTTTTCCATGGCATATACTGTATAATTCGCACCCTGTGAATACTCATGTAAAAACTTTCACGTAATATCACACCTGAATATAAAAACTTTTCCGTAAAATTAAGCGAAGTGACGGCCGACTTGGCGGCCTCCATGGTCGAGGGGTAAGGCTCTCGACTACCAGTCCAAAAGTCGCGGGTTCAAATCCCGGCGTGCGTAAGTAGATTTTATTTAATTAATTTGTGTTGTTTCACAATTAAATAATACATAATATATTTGCGCACGTTCCAGAGTGGAAGATACTCTCTGTATCGCCCTGGTGAAAGACCACCATTCAGAATTGAAACGTTTCTTGAAATGGCTTTAGCCGTGTTTGGTGACCGGATCTGAATAGCCAGGTATTTCCCCACCTTCCTCTTCCCCTTCTATTTCCCCTCCCCAATACCTTCAGCCTCACAACATTCCCCAATTGGGGATGCCATAGTCTCACTGGCTCTAGATGGTTGGGAGCTGTTGAGACTCTAATGCGGTATTAATGTAAAAAAAGTGAATCTTTAATTTTAAGAATACAAACTTTTACGTAAATTTAAGAAAAGTGAATCGCTAATTTTAAAAACAAAGACTTACAAGTAGATTTAAGTACTTGACTTTCTAATTTTATTGATATTATTGATTAACTCTAATTTAAGACTAACCCCTCGAACAGAAAAATAAATGCCTTATAGGAAATACATAAATTGAATTTTAGTTCCTACCTTTTAGTGTTATTCCTATAGATAATATTACCCAGCAAATAATTAGCGTCTTATCAAAGGGACGATACTGACGATCACTCAGCATGTGATCGATCCTTATACGTTTTGTCTATGATTTTAATAGAGTGACGTATTTCTAATTTCGTAATTTCTATGCAAACCAAACTGTCATCAAAACAACTCAAACATCAACAACTTACATTTACTTTTAGTAAATTTTTGCAATTTTCTAGTAAGTATTGCACTAATTTTTGTATAATGGTGATTTTAAATGCATTATTTATTGTTGTATAATATTGGGCCGGTATTTTAGTTGCTTTTTATTCTCGGTTTGAAAGATGTTTACGTTCGTCAAGTTGCCCTCTGGTAGGAACCCTGACGAGATAAGCTCACTGATAACATTCTGGAGTATACTGAAATACCGACCCATAATATAATTTGCTTTAGATTTAATTTCGTCTAAATATTGCGTGTTTTATGTTTAATGGTAATTTTGAAAGTTCACTTTATTGTTGTGCAATATAATATTATTTGTTTACCTTACTTTACATTCATTTCAGAAATGGATCATAGATCACGAACCCCAAACTTCTCTGAGAGGGAGGTGATTTTGCTAGAGAAGTTGGTATCACGCATTACCCCCATTTTGGAGAACAAGGCGACGAATGCGGTGAACTGGAAGACAAAGAAGAATGAATGGAAAAAGCTGGCAAGCCAGTTCAATGCTCAAAATTCTTTTTTCCGCTCGGCTGAAACACTGAGAAAAAAATGGGATAATACAAAGAAGATCAGACAAAAATTAGCTCAAGGTGAAAACAATAATACACAAACAGGAGAGGGGCCCGCTGCATCCGAACCCAATAGTAACCAGATCAAAGAAGAATGCCCTGCAGAACTGCCGAACACACGTGTGACAGGACCAGAATCGGTGTTCGATTGCGACGGAGACTCTAGTAACGTATTTATTATATATTTAAAAAGAATTATGATTATTGTACAGTTATATATATTAGAGTAGGCAGCCCATGACACTTGAAACTGTCTTCCATTTGGTTTGGGGGAGGTGATATCCTCCAAATGGGGGAATATTGTGGGAATTTTCATTGAAATGGCGAAAAACACATTAAAATTTATTTTTAAAAATTCAAATACAGTATAATACATTTTTAAACCAATCAATTAATTTTAAATCCAGCACACAAAATAATATAATAACACTTTCATTAATGACAAATCACTATCCAACCCTATACCTTATTATTTTATCAGTGCGTTATAGTAAATCATATATCAAGGCTGCCATATCAAATCAATTTGATGAAATATACCTTAAGACTCTATTACAAATTTCCATTAGGTTACATTTAGAGCATGCTGAAGACAGAACTTTTTAAATTTTTCGTAAACACTGAATAGTACCGAATATATATTAAAAATGTTGATATTTGTGGCTGGTCGATAAGACAGTGTGATGTCACTGTACATACCATGACTGGCGCAGCAGTACTGCAGCACTGCCATTCAAATTATGAATTATGTCTCGTGTGACATCACGAGACACGATTTTATACATTTTACCCAAGTTCACTTTGAAAGCTCATAACTTTGTCATTTTCGGAGATACCGAAAAACTGTTATACTGTCGTTATTAAATCTTTAAATGTAATACATTTTACATCAAAATAAAACTAGGAAACAGTCTCATTTAGAATAACTTTCTTAATAAATAAAGAATTTCCCGACTTTGTTTAATTTATATTAGGTCGGGGATATTCTCGTAAATAAACGTATGTGACAATTGTTAAGTTGAACTTATTTCAGGCTTATTTTTCGCTTCATTAGCAGTTATTTTAATGATATAAAAAAACTTTCCTGGGTAAAGTTACTATGTCGACTTGGCAAATATTTCAAGTTGAAAAACACATAAGTTTTAAAAAAGAAAAACACTTGATTCATATTAATAAAAATAAATATTTGCATATGCGGAAATACAAAATAGTGCACTTCATTTTTAACTTTCTTTACATAAAAATTATGCGTTTTATATATAAGAAGAATTAATGCCATCTTTAATATTAGTATGATATGACGTTTGTCGAAAGTGCTAACTGCATTAAATGGATTTAAAAAAATAGGTGGTCAGGTACTTAGTTTGGGTATTTTCTTTTTTAAAAAAACCCAAACTAAGAACTTGACAACCTATATAGAATATTTGATATTTACAGTTGGCACTTTGCATGGAACTATTGTCTAATGTCATATTATAAAAATTGTACATGACGGCGTCTACTCTCCCTCAATATCTATATGTATTTATTTAAATACGGTGCAACGTAATTATTATCTGTGATATGGATGCAACATTGCGATTGTCTATCATAGAATGTCTTTACGTGTCTATGGATGGGAGATCCGGTAGACGCGGCGGTGCAAGATGGCGGGAGACATAACCTGACACGTGCAGTCGAGCTCGACGTGTTTTTGTTGGAGTAGTTATAACGATATTTCTTATTTTATTTGACGCCGGGGTGCGTCCATTGGAATTACCCGAAGTGGGTATGGTTTTGATTTTTTGTTAGACGGGGGAAATGGGTTTAATGTATTGATAATCAAATATAAATAAGGGTTATGAAACCCAAACCGCGCGTGTGCTTGTGCGTTGGAGAAGGTCTGCAGAGTGATGAGTGGACGTCGAGGGTCAGTTGCTGTATCTACGTCGAAACAGTGACGTAAGGTAGCATCCTTACATACTATTGTCTGAACCCCACAGATGCTGTGGCGGATGGTGCTTCCGAAGAGTCGTCCTTGTCTTTGTTGAAGGTGACCGTGGGAATCGGTCAGGACTGGAGCGGCCTTGCTTTATGCTGAGGGGAAGAATCTGACCACAAGAGCCATCATTTATTATTTAAACCGTTTGTTTAAACTTAATCCTTCTCTTTACTCTTCTCTTTCCTCCACCATGATAATCGGGATTTTAGAGTCAATAAAGACCATGTTTTCTTGTGAATAGGGTTTTTATTTATTGTATCGTGTTTTGCATCACAACATCCCCGTACCTCATCCATCAGTCTCACCCCCGAATTCTGAGATACAGTCTAGCACGCAATCTGCGATGCTACATTTTAGCACCCAACGCTACAACGGTAAAAAATGAAGTGCATTTTTTTGGATTTCAGCATATGCAAATGTTTTTTATTTATTTTTATGATTCTAACAATCTTTTTCTTTTTAAAAAATTGTTATTTTTTCTACAGAGTCCCAACTGGAAATATTGACCGTTGAGTTTACCATACTTTATGGCGCTGTCTTTGCAGTAACACAAAACACTGCCTAAATTCATTTCGATATAGACATATGTTGAACGCCGACGATTGTTGTTTGTCAACTAAAGTTATGGGACAGGTGGAAGTGCACAACTTCCGACTAAGTCACTTTTTTCGCCAAGTGTCTCATTTAATTATATATTTTTTTGTCGCTTTCGACTCGTTTTTCCCATTCAGGTAGTAAAAATGTAAAATATGGCGAATTTCTTCCTTTGAAACCTCCATACTCGATGCACGATAGTTCACGACTGAACCGACCGAGCACAATACTGCCAAAGAAGCGTTTGTAGTATACACTCACACCTTTACAACGCCTTATCGTATGAGCCGATGTAACCGATAATGAACGAGATATACGTTGAAAAAAAAGGGCGCCAAATACGAAATTACTTTTTCCCCAACCTGATATCTATGATAATAATTTGCATTCTACATCTTCTAATCAATAGTATTCAAGTGTAAGATGTAAAAATAGTTATTAGTTTATTTGTACATAAACATTAATTTACAGAAGATGATGTATACATGATTGAAGTCCCTGTCATAGCTGAGTTGGACCCATTGAGTCCAGGAAGGGAAGACTCCAATAAAAAGGTACTTATTCACACACACCGATCCTAATTTTATGGCGGAAGACTATAAATTGCTATTTGATATTTCTATATGAATATTGGGTACTTGCAGATTATCACCCACCACATATGTTTTTAGGGTTAGGTTAAAGAAAATAATTTAATTTTGCTAATTTTCTTCCTAACTGTAAAAATGCGATGGGCGATTATTCGCAAGTATCGAATATTGTATATCAATATCTTTGTAAAGGTCCTAAGTATATGAATATGCTTATGAAATGTGATTCAAGTCTGCCTCGTCTTGTCTGTTGCGCATATATTGAACCCGTCGATCGAGTAATAAATCCTTACACTTTACTTTTAGTGCACCGAAATTATGCATCCATTGGGTAATTAGTAACACTAAAATTAATGGGAATTTTCGTATTTTTTATGCGGTATTCTGGTATTTTAAAATAAGATATTAATATTATATGTTCCAATATTTATTTGTCTATGGTTTGGACAAGCTTTAATAGCCATAAAATGGAACGCAAGAAACTTTATGTCGATAACGCCGCATACTGTCATTCCTTTTTTGATTTTCAAAAAACAAAAAAAATATCATAATAAAAAAGTAATTTTCAAACTTTAAAATAACCGATAAAATTAAATTAAAAATTATAATAAAAATACATACCCACTTATGTGGCAGATACCAAAAAGGGAACATAACACAATTTTTATTGCAAAATACCACCACTTTTACTGAAAAATAACACAAATTTCACCAAAAATAATGCCAAATTTTCAGGTCCCTAATTAATTTATTGTGTTTTCAGTTTGGGTATAGCAGCTCAGAGGCCATCCATTCTCCTGTGAGTCATGCCCCCAAGCTAAGATTATCAAGCTCAAAGGTAATAATAATTTTAATAAAAATAAAGAAATTTAATAAACTGTAACAAACCATCTTCGTAATATCCATATTTCCGTCCGTATTGGTCAGTTAATTTTCAATCTCAAATACTTTCTCAGTCCCGTATCGCTTCGTCCCTTACTAATTAGGGTGAGGGATGCTATTGGTTAGGTTTTCACCCCCGCCACTCAGGCTCACAGATGTGACCCCTTGGAAGGGAATGTCTCAGCTGTAATGACTTCTAAATGGTAATGTTTTAGCTGTAGAGAGCAAATTACTTCCCGGTGCCCAGTGCGCTCGTTCAGCCACCTCTGGCAGGTCTGACACAAGAGGGGCTTAGTTAATCGCCTGCTTGGAGTTCAGCTAACCCGCAGGGAGAACAAATTCCTGGTGCCTCTCGCGCCCCTTTAAATTACCTCTGGCAGGACTGATACAAGAGATGCTTAGGTAATCGTGTGGATGGAGTTCAGTGACCCATAGGGAGAATACTCATTAGAACCCTTGTGGTAGGACTGGCACAGATATATCCTGGTTTTCAGTAAACCAAAGGGTGGAGGGAACCGATAACGTTCCCTTTGAGAAGATAAAGACAGGTGTAACCTGGTTCTCGGTGAACCCATACAAGTGTATGTTAAGATTGTCACATTACCCCTTATTGTTGAACTGTTAAACTCGTCATACTTGCAGATTGACTGAACACAAAATAAAGACTTATTGTGTTCACTGTTAAAATTGGGCATTTATTTCATTAACCCGTTAAAAAAACAATTTTTTTGTTGCTATGGTGTGGCTGCACATATTTTGGAACAAATATTAATATGTACATTTAAATGCGAGGTTATGCCCGATTCACGCCGAATATGACACTTTGATTTTGATATGTACATTTCAAAAATACAAAACAAAAACTTTTCCATCCAAATCGTCTTGCTAAAAAAGTTTGAATATCACATTTCCCTAGAACATGATGTAGAATCATCTCCTTTTAGGATTTAGCTACACATTGTCGGTTTGCAAGAAGAGCGTTCCAAGATTTCCAGAGAAACTAACTTTTTAGAGTTATGTCACTCTTTTACAAACCGACGATATGCACCACTCATTTCTGGACACCGTTTGATGTTGATGTGAAAAATATTCGCTCGGACCATATTGTTTATTTTAATTTACATTATTTCCCTTTAAACCACCTCGGGGTTGTCAATTAAGGCGATGCAATGGGAAGTAATGCAAAATCATGTGTTTTAAGTTTGAAAATTTGATGGCCTAGAAATATCGTGATGATTTAGTTAAATACTGCAAATAGAACACACAACCTTTCATTTAACCGGACATTTTTTTGGCGTATCTTTTTATAAGCCTAGAAAAAAATAAAGTATTAGACATTATAAAAATGTTTAAAGCTCAAACTCTCCTACTTACGAACCCCTTTTCGGACGTATTGTTCATTGTGGTAAATTCAGTTTTTTTAGAATATGACCGTAAAACATTTTAATAAATATGTCTGAGCTTTACAGAATATAAAAAAGCATGCATTTTGGTGATGATTTTTTTGTGTAAATCGAAACATGCGGCCGATGTTAAGCCGGACTTTTAACCTTGCAGCCACCTGCATAAGGAGCGTGTGATTTCGTTGGAATTTTAGCCGGTGGATCGCCTTAAAACCATTTAAACAATCGCAGCACCCTCCTTTTTTTCTAGATTTTCTTGACAAACTGTAGCTATAAAGATTTTGTAATTACATATGTTTATCTTTGTTTTAGCATTCTGACATTGACAACAATTGTGATTATACCCCTACAATGCTGAGAGAACCTGTCAAATCAGTGCGAGTTACAGAGGTTTGGAAATCTCGTAATATTGTGACAACACATTTTTCAGTTTTTTTTTTTGGTAATATATATATATATATATATAGTAATAGTAGTCCACAATGAAGTACTATTATATCAACCCTGGTGTATGGCAGTGAGGCATGAAACTGACAGAGGAAGGATGAAAGTAGACTGAATGTTGTACTGATGTCAGAATTAATAGATTTGCCTTAACGTACCATTTTGACGGCCTCCATGGTCGAGGGGTAAGGCTCTCGACTACGAATCCGAAGGTCGTGGGTCCAAATCCCGGCATGTGCAAGTAAATTTTATTGAATTAATTTGTGCTGTTCCACAATTAATTTCTAGATGGTTTGGGCATGTAGAGTGGATGAACAAAGAAAAGAGTGTAAAGAGAATATATATCGTGAAGGTAAATCGTAGAAGAAGTCAAGAATGTCCGAAGAAAACATGGCACGATCAAGTCAATCAAATACATGAGTCGGGCCATATCAGGAGTCAGAATAGCAAAAGAGAATAGTTGACATTTGCCACATGAGAATGTGTCGCTTCTATGACTCATTCTTGTGTTCAACAACTCGGCTGTGGGGTGATTTGCCGGCCTCTGTATTTCCTCCCTTCTACAACCCAGGTTCACTCCTTCCTATCCTCTAAAAGACCCTCCATGCAGCATCCCCAAAGATGATATACTCTTTGACGGAAATTATTTCCCTCAGGGCCTCCTGTGTGGAGTTACTGTATAAAAAAAAAATGCGACGATGTATGAATGCGAATAAAGCATAGAGTCTATGCCAAGACTGAGTTGTATGGCAGTATATCCACTCTGCCTACCCCTGCGGCGAAACAGTATGATAGTTAATTTTTATGCTAATATTATGAAGATTTTTTATATTACGTATATTCTTCTGTTTCAGAATAAAAGAAAAATAAATATCCCTGCAACTACTAAAGCCAAGTGGCGCAATCTGGCTGAAATAAAAATAAAACTTATGGCGGCCCGACTCCGACATGAGCGGGAGGAGCATCTCCTGAAGATGGAGGGCCTCAAGGCTAAACGGCGTGAGGAAGAGAAGGAGCACCTGCTGCGGGTGGAGGAGGCCCGCTTCAGAAGGAGGTGCCTGGAGGTCCAGCACCTGGAGGGGCACCAGGAACACCTCCGCAGGATGGAGTGTGTCAAGAAGGTGGACTGACATCCGGACTAGTCCAGTTACCCAACTCCTACTACTATAAAAAAAGACTGTCCGTAGCGTCATTCAGAAAGAAGTGGAATGCGGGAGGCGAGGGGGGCGCAGTAAGCCACCAACGACTACTAAAAATTCTATCCCTTTCTGCACCTGGCAAGAGACGTGCACCCGCGTACCTTTTGTTTGTGGTCTAACTATAGACGCCTCGCGCCAAAGAGGTTCCGGGTGGCGCAAAAGGATTTGGAGACCACAGTTGATGGTTGGTGTCTGACAACGGCACTAAACCATTCCTCCAGAAGAAGTCTATCTACCTCATGGATGATAGAAACAAGGGAGATGGGCCATGAACCATTATCAGTTTAAAACAGCGTGTTGCCAACCTTGTTCACCCATATCACTTCAAATCACATCAACGTTATAACATAACTTTCGTTGGCTGCGCCACTTTGAGTTCATGGAGTTGGATCGTAGCTCAGCGACGGCCGGCATGCTTCCATGCCATATCTCCATTTATTTCTATTATCTATGATCCAGCTCAAACTGACTTCTGATACTAATGTTGATGTATCGGAAGACTTACTAAAATATTGTGTTGAACCAAGAAGTATGTAACTAAGGACTTTTACATAATATTTTGCCAATGAATTTTGTGATAATGTGAAATCTTATGCGATTTTTGGATTTTCACACAAATAATGCCAATTTTCGTATTTGTAACATGGTATTCTGTCATTTTAAAATAAGAAAGCAGTATTGTACATTCTAAATATTTATTTATCTATGGTTTTGACAAGTTTCAATAGCCATAAAATGAAACGCATGTCGAAAACGATGCATACTCTTATATTTTTTCTTGATTTTCAAATATAAATTATATTACAAAAAGACAACATAAAAAGTTAATAAAAAATGTACACTTTTGTTGAAAATATCAAAAAGGGTACATAACACCACTTTTATTGCAAAATACTACTGTTATTGCGGAAAAATAACCCAATTTTCCAAAAAATAATGAGAATTTTGCCAATAATAAAGTGAATTTCATTGAAAAATAACACCACTATCATTATCCGTCCTCTCGGTTTTGGCAATATCTGTGTCTAATGACGCCAACTGATGAAGATAGCCGTGCTAACGGTATGTATTCATACTAACTGCACAAGTGGAAACATCACAAGCGGCCACCAGCACGTCAAAATATTCTAGCCAACAATCTCGACCGGTGCTGGCCCGTGGATGTTCGGATACATTACGCTTACGTATGCTGTAATATGAATGTGTTCATAGATAATGTAGGCAACTAATGTTGTTGTGTATGTACTGTACTGTACTGTTCTGCACGGTGGTGGTATTTTTTAAATTGAAAAAAAAAAGGTTTTATTCATTGAGCAATAATAATAATTGGATAATTTGTACAGCGAAGTTTTTGTGAAAAATCACCTCAAGGGCGCTGTACAAGTATTATTTCCTCATCTCTATCTAATTATGTACAAACAGATACAGAAAACATGCTTACCTGGCAGGTCACTTCAGAAAAAACAAATACCTAGAGGCTTATAACTGTTAGTATAAACCTAATAGCCTCTTTAAATTTTTTTCATGTATGAGCAAAATAAGCAGTAAAGTCATTTATGTGGGTTACATTATATTTATTTTATAAATTTTCAATTTCTGTTTTATTTAAAAATATATTTCTCAAAAAATCTATTAAAAAATATGAAGAAAAAAAACTATTTGTACATCTCAGGCCGCTAGAGGCGCTAGTGTAGCATGTTCTCATCAAATGTCAGAAGCTGGACGTATTATCATTTTTAAGGTATTTGGAAAAACACAGTTTTATTAGAAAATTTAAGCTTGGAGAAGAATCAATTTTTACAGTTGCTATTTTATCCTTTACATTTATTAGAAGATTAGTGGCAGTGGTATTTATTTGAAATATTAACAACTCTCAAAATTAAACATGAAACCGAAAAGACACAGAAAAGAAAAAGGTAACAGTAGCAGTTGGGACTCGAACCCAGGACCTCATAGTCTATCCGGGACCTTGCACTCTTATCCACTGAGCTACAGCTACCCCAATCCATCCCGTCATTTTTATCAGTATCATACTTCGAAGTCCTGCTACTGTTACCCTTTTTCTTTTCTGTGTCTTTTCAGTTTCATTTTGAGAGTTAATATTATCTTCAATGCTTAAAATATATTAAAATGAGGTTTATAAGTTTATAAGCTTATTTAAGTTATTCCAAAATTACATATTTATTGTTCAATTTTTGAAGTGGAGAATTTTTATAAAATGACCTTTAAAGGCTTAAGAATTCTATTTAGGTTTAAATACGAAATTATCAGTATTATAACAAATTTTTCACATTTAGTTATTTACAATGTCGTGGACTTGTAAAAGTTTCTCACTTTTTGTATAGCAGTAGCTCGACGTATTTGCGCATCAGCGTGTGAAATAATTTACTTATCATATAAGTGACTTTAGTTAAGTACTAACCGGTTAGCTCAGCTAAGAATGTTGTGTGTGCATTTCTTCCATTTATTGATATGACAGCATTACTGCGAATACGTCACTCCAGTTCTATCTTGTTGTAAGGTAAAAATCGTCATTTTTGACTAACGGTGATGGCGTAAGGCCTTAAGACTTGATATACAACTAATTGTTGTTCTGCGTTGTATTTCTCTTTGTCATATGTGCTAAAAAGTCTGTACATAAGTATAATCAAATCCATTTATCCCCATATTAATACAACAATGACTTATTGAAGCTTATAAACCTCATTGAAGAAGATCAACAAAGATTTAACAAATCCTAAATGAAATATGAAACCGAAAAAAACCACCTTTTTATTTTCTGTGGTTTTTTTTTCAGTTTTGTATTTCATTTAGGATTTGTTAACACAATAAAAAAATAGTTGTTCAGTTTGGGTTCCCATTTATTGTTCCATTTTTGTCCACTATCGATGCAAGTGAAATACGTGTTCACTGTATATTTTTATACAAAGCATAGTTTACAACAGAGATTATTATTACCTTATTTTCTGGACATATTAAAAAAAGAATGCCCCCAGAAAAAAATATTCTAAGTGACGGCTTGTATTATATATATGTAAAACTTTCCACAAATTGATTCATACTACTGTAATCACTTGCGGGGCCAATGACTTGATGCAGTCCGTAGTGCAACAGATTCGTAAAAAAATAACCTATGAAAATGTAAAATTACGGATTGTAGTTCAAATATAATGAAAATTCTTTATGAATAAATTTTTTTTTTTTTAAAAACAAACATTCCCGGGTTACGAATAACCAGTAAGTGGAAGATGTTGACGAAGACAATACTGCTGGTGATGGACTATTCTTTGTTCCATATAATCAAGTAAAGCAATTGATACACAATCAAAATTATATACTTAACATAAAGCATAATGTAAACACAGATTCAACATCGCTTGTAGAAAATAAATGTCCAAAAAAAAATCATGTACGTGAAAATTCTTCTGAATTTTCCACTAACTTTATTTTTTTAAAATTCAGTTTACAGCAGGAATCGATCAAAGGAGTGTGTGTAATAATAATTGTGTAATTTGTATAGCGCTGTTTTTGTGTAAAATCACCTCAAGAGCGCTGTTAGGATCTGTAAATCAATGAAGTGACTCACCAATGGTTAACAGAAGTTGATTTATTTGTATGACGGTTATAATTATGAATTTAATTTACACAATATAAATAAGAACACGAGATAAGAAGTAAATTGAATTGAACACAGAACAAAGGGAGATAGTCTAATCTAGCCGAACAGGAAGTGAATAATGCTATCAGGGAAAACCGGTGACTATATAGGAAATATGGATGTCACTAGTGTCGCCATTCTTCATGTGTTTGACTGCTGTCGAAATAGTAAATCTTAGTGGCTAGTTCAGGAAGTAGAAACGGGTAACTAACTAACCATCACACCGTTTCCCAAGCAGGTAGCTACAGTTAGGATAATATGTTGTGAAACAAGGTTGTTTCATTTCATACAAATAATTTTCCATAGTATTCATATTATTGAGTGTAAGATAGGAATTTTCCCTTGAGGTAATTTTTTTTTCACGAAAACGGCACTTTAAAAATCAGTCAAATAATATTTTTATTGATGGGTACTGTAAATTGTTTTTACACCTCACTAGGAGAACCTGTGCCGAGGTGTTCATTTGTTTTTGATACTGTATTTATATGTGAATTAGTTATTTTATTTGGTTAAAGAATACAAAAAATACAGATTATCATTTTTCAATGTAAATGGTATTGCATTATGTTTGGTTTGGTGTTATTAAATTTTGAAAAAAATTGTACCTTTAGTTTTGATCGAGACTGAAACTTTTTGTTTGATTTTATGTTTTTTTTTTTATGTGAAACCTCACAAAAGTGCCCCTGTACAAAAAGAGTCAGTAAAACGACCCTTTCTCATGAAGCGAACATCAACCGTGAACGGATGTTCCGCTCGTGTCCGTCGAGTTTCACGCACGTCCACCGGCGCGGAGAGGATCAACATTGCTAGCTCCTTCGAGCAGGCTCCATTCAAATATCTGTAGAACAGACTCAGCGGACCTACATTGCGTCTGTGCATCAGAGATGGCAGTCGGTCTGTTAACAACGGATTGTCAATCAGACACACCGCCCTCCTTTGCACAGAATCCAGCAGGTTTATCAAGTATTTGGGAGCCCCAGCCCAGAGGTGATTTCCAAATTCAATTGTTGGACGTACTTGAGATTTGTATAGGATTAGCAGTTGATCACTATTGAAGAATCGGCTAGCCCTATACAAGAAGTGTTGATGTATTCTCTGCAGGTTGTTTCAATGAGGTAAGCATGTGGTTATAAAATTAAATGGCATAGTACTGAAACTGCCCTTGTCCTTGGGTGGTATTTTTTTTTTCATAGTGAAGTTTGTTGAAGACCTGGCTATTATTGAGGGTTGGAATTGTAAGGCTGGTGGTACACTATGCAGCGAGGATGCGGCGGCCACGAGTAACGTCTGGCTGCCGCGTGGGGTCTAAGGCAGCCACATACATTTTCATATGTCACAGTTGGCTGCAAGCAGTCATGGCTGCCTGCAAAATCGGCATGTTTCGACTGGCTCCCGCAGCCAATTATATCTGGCTGCCTAGTGCGTTCGATTGAATACATTTTCATACAAATTTGAAGATCTATTGACCACCGCAGCCTTGTTGCCTACGAATATAGGAATGTGTAGTTTGGATTTGAAGAGGTGAAGGATTATGAATTTAGCGTAAAGTTATCTGATTATCATAACATTTAGAAGCTTGAAAATTTCAGCAATCAGTATAGTACTTGTAAAATTAGTTTAATTGACGCCTTTTGTTATATTACTATTGGGTCTATAGAAAAATTGGTTCCAAAAAAACAATAAAAACCTGGTTCAAAGAAATCAAAGGAGAGGAGTTATCCAGCATTTTGAAAATAACTTAGTAGATTACTTTTTAAATAAAACCTAGTTCGCCTCAGCACAGGAACCCCTAGTGATGAGGACTATGAAAAACATCCTGAATTGCCTTGTAATTTGTCATGTAAATAGAAAAATAAATGTATTGAAACTAATTTAAAAAATTACATTTCAGAACTGTGATGTATCAGCTCACTTTAGAAAAGTGATATAAAGTCATTAAGAGTATGAAAAAAAAACTAACCTAAAAACCTTAGCCTCAGAACAGTTCTCACTAGTGAGGAGGACTGTGAATGCTGTGACTTTGTACTTTTATTTTAATTATATACTTTACTTACTTACTGATCTTATAATTATACTTTGTAATTTGAAATTATTACTAAACTCACATACATGTAAAACCTTCAAATAGAAACTAATAAAAAAATTTGAAAAAACCTAATCTAACCTAATATAGTTAACCAATCATTTTTTTCATCGTTTTTCATGACTTTGTATCACTTTTCAAGAGTGTGCGGACTTATCACCGTGCTGAATTGTCATTTTACCGAAAAATTTGTTACAAGACTTACGATACGTGATTATGAATCGAGAAAGAACAAATATTATGTGTGGGAATGTAATTTTTTTAGTTTGATTTTTACATAGTTTATGTTTTGTATTTCTAGATATAATTTTTTTTACACTTTTGATGGTCACATGACTTGCTGAAGTGAATAAATTGTGAGCCGTGCAGTTTCAGTTCGAAGCTTGAACGACTGACCTATTTGTATACTGTGTGTTAATTTATAAATATTAACTTAAAAATCATTGATTTTGTTTTTATCACTTCGTTACCCCAATAAAAAGTTTCACTGGTATTTTAATTTTTTTTTATTAATAAATAATTCTATTGTTTTAAACGTTGAAACTGTTTGAATTTCGTGGTGTAATTTCTTTTCAAATCAAATAAAGTCGGATGTAAATCCGAGACACTGTTTAAGTTTGCAATTGAGTTCGGGCAGAGCTTTGTAAACATCATAAAAATAGCTGCCAATAATATGAGATTAAAAATGGATGATAATATTCACAAATCTTGAATTTGAGATATGATATCGATGAAGATGACACAAATTGAACTTGTCTCATTAGCTAAGTCGGTTGAGCGTTGCCCCGGATAGGCAGAGGACCTGGGTTCGAGTCCCAGATGCGACTGAAATATTTTTAGTTTCTGTCCCTTTGCCCGGTTTCATCTTTCATTTAGGTTATGCTAATATTATCTTCTTCAATGATGAAAAAATATTATCCTGTCATTTTGAATCTCTAAATTATTTAATAATCTTCCGTCTTCTTCTTCTTCTGTCTTCTTCTATTATATAAAGAAGAATGTCCTGAGCGGGCAGTGTTTGTTTTATATACGTATTTACAGTTTTATCCCCAGCTTGATGAAATTTTGAACACTTTTATTTTTGAAACAAGAGGAAGGTCACTGTCTATGCTATGTGAGATTTCGAAACCCCCCCCCCCATCCCTTTTCCCTTTTCCCTCCAGTTAAACCCGAATTGTAAGTGTGACAGGCAAAGGTCACGTGACACCCATCTTGGCACCTGCTTAGTTCTCTGCTGTCTCGGTTTGTTTCGTGTGATTTTGACTGCGGTGAAAAAATTAAAAAAAAACATTTATAAAAAGAGTAAAAATTATAAGATTTTCGGTTTTTGTAAACAAGCCGTACATTTTTACTTAGTTGCTCCTTCCTTGCGTGTTAAGGCATCTCTATATATTATTTACTCTGCGTGAAGAGCAAACTGTTAAAAACCATAGATGTTTCCAAGCCCATACAAACATGAATTCAGAGTGTTTCATTTCGTTGTGGGGAGGTGTGTGGTGTAAAGCGGGGACCATAGGTTCGACACGGCGCTGCGGAGTATGCTGCCTTGCTGTGGCGGTTATATTGAAACCAAACTTACTGGTGTTGTACTTACAATATCTAAGTACACAAGCGGGTTGGTCGCATTCTGCCGAAAAATATAATATTTGACAAAAGACCACAGAACTTGATATTACGGTGGGTAGAGCAGTGGGTATAATTCTAGGAATAACGCAAAAAGGGAGGAACAGAAAAGCAATCTTAGGTAGTTACAAGTAATTTATTTTGATAGTCGTGGGGTTAGTCTTAAAACTAGAGTTAATCTTAATTAGACATAATAAATTCAATAAAACTAGATAGGCAATTACTTAAATCTACTTGTAAAGTCTTTGTACTTAAAATTAACTAATTACTTCGTTAAATCTACATAAATGGTTGTATTCTTAAAATTAGAAGTTCACTGGCTAATTTGTAGGAAAAAGTTGTTTCTTAAAGTTAGAGATACACTTGGCTGACAGGGTGGAGGAATTATCATTAGAGTCAGAGGCACTTCCCTTTTTGTGATGGCTGTCCAGGGTCCAGTGGCTGCTTTGTATGCAGAGTCCTCGCGTTCGCACTAGGTATTGATGTACCTCCGGATCGGGCGTAGGTACAACGCGGTGATAATCAGAGGCCTGGGCGGTCTCCGATGTTTGATCTCCGAAGGGCGAAGATCAGTTACTTCCTTCTGGGATGGAAGTATAAAATTCCCTCGTCGTCAGAAGACCTGGGCGGCCTCTCCAAGGAGCGAGAATAGGAACCTTCCTGGGCGGAAGGTTCAAACCTGACTGTCTGTCCTGGGCGGACTACTGCAACCGACTCCCCGTCCTGGGCGGACTCTGGCAACCGACTCGTGCTTCCTCGGTGGAAAACTGCACCCGACTGTCTCCTAGAGCCCTCTGTTTGTTGTCTAGCTGTAGGTATTCTTTTATCACCCGCATTGTTCAGCGTGCCGTCCGCCGGGCGGCTTAATTCCTTTGAGGTGTTTATTGACGTCCCATAAAATCTCAAAGGAATTGCCGACTTTCCAAAATAGCAATTAAGATAATTTTATTTTATGATGTAGTAGTTACTATTTTTCTAACAGTAGGCTCGGCTAGCCTTTGTACTAAATTCATTTTATGGCCGGTCTAGTCTGGGAATTTATTATTTAAAATGCACATTTTAAAGCTAAGTATTTCTTCTGAATTCGGTCATTTATTTTAGGTGATTACAAAAGGCTATATCAATTGTCCCTACAGCTTTTCGATAGCTGTTGCGCCTGTTTTAGTTCCACATTTTATTTTTGTAAATATTACATTTTATACATTTATATACATTTTATTTGAGCCCATCTTGTATTGATTGCAGTGTAACAAAATATAACAACTAGCCCCGAATATACATCGTTGGACGTGCATTTCGCCAATGAGGTGATTTTTCATGAAAAACGGTGCTATGCAAATTATCCAGCTATTATTATTATTTGCATAATGCATATTTGGGCATTTATTTGGACGTTAGTTGCAAATGTGAGTATTTTTTCGTCAATATAAACATAGTTCAGTCATGTTTTATTTTCCGCACAGCACGTCCATCAGGATCGCCTGCCGAACATCGATTTCACGGCCAGGAATATGGGCAACGGCCTCCATATACTTACAAAGTCGCCGCGCGACCATCACGAGGTTACAAGAAATCTTATCGCGAGGAAAGTGGAATTCCACTCGTTCAGACTCCCCGAGGAGAAGCCCCTGAGGGTAGTCTTCAGAGGCATCCCAAATCAAGGACGAGCTAATACGCTCATACCCAGTAATTTCAGTCCACCGCATGAAGGACGGTAGGACAAAGAAACCAATCCCTCTCGTCCTCATGACGCTGACGAAGAACGAGGAAGGAAAAAATAATAATAACTTAACTTCAATTTTCAGACTAAGAATAGCAGGTGAGTCACTGCATAACAAGGCCAGAGTTGGCCAATATTTCAGATGCCAAGCGCACGGACACTCGGCCACTTGCTGCCACGGGCAAGAAAAGTGCGTAAAATGACAAGGTCCGCATCGCTCCTCGGAGTGTACTAAGGACCGGAGCATACCAGCTAAGTGTGCTCTATGTGACGGGGCCCATACGGCCAATTACGGAGGGTGTCCCGCCAGACCCCGAATGCCTAATTTCAACAGAAACAAAAATAACAATTATCAAAAAAATTATAACTATAACAAAAAAAAATTACCGCCAAAACTACCAAAACCAGCCACCCACTAACTGAAGTTGGCCCGAGCCTCATTTTTACAAGCCCCGTGCCCCACAAAGAGAAAATAGGTCTCACAAAAACCCAACTCCCAGCCAAAAATACCGGCTGGAGCGTGAACCTGAAGCTCCGCAAGCTTCACAGGAACACACCGTTCCTCAGCCCCCTCCGCCCGCAGCGGATCCCGTGCACATCCGGGTGCTAATTGAACAAGCCACCGCACTTCAATTCACCATTCAGAACGCCACCTTGGAGCTCGCCAAAATCCAGTCATATTTAAGAACTCTAAATGTCTAGAAACAATGTCAAACCTCATAACCTACATACGGCCTATTGGAACGCCAATGGCCAGGTCTCGTCTCACAAGGAAGAGATAATAGAATTCTTTCACGATTTTGATATCGAAGTCTTCCTCATTAATGAGACGTGGCTTAAGCCATCACGCAAGTTCAGAATACCAAATTATATCACCTATCGTGACGACAGACTTGCCAACAAAGGAGGCGGAACCGCCATCTTGGTTAAGAATAACATTGATCACCGTCTAGCTCATTCCTTTTCTAATGAAAACATTGAATCCACATCGGTAATAATAAATACCTCTTCAGGACCGCTCAAATTTATTTCAGTCTACGCACCCCCAAAACGAAAACTAATTCCATCAGAATTAGATAAACTCTTGGCCGAAAATGTCCCCACTATAACATCTGGTGACATGAACGCAAAACACGGATCGTGGCATAGCCAACGAGAAAATTCTAAAGGGAACGTACTCGCAAAGTACGCGAGTACAAACCCCATCGTAGTCGATGCTCCGGATAGACCGACGATACATCATCAAAACGGTAGGCCGGACGTGATCGATATCGTCATCCTCAAAAATCGAGTCATTTACACTCCCTCCGAGTACTCAACGAATTAACTTCTGACCACGATCCAGTCCTCCTAACATTAACAGGAGGCTCAAACCCTCTGGTCCCCGATAATCCTCCACGTACAAAAATAAAATGGAATAAATTCAACGAACTTCTAAGCAAAAACATAATAATATCTACCTCAATTCCCGACGAAGCCACTTTAAATGTTGCCACTTCCAATTTAATTAAAACTTTAAAATCATGTATCACCGAAGCGTCCGATGAGATTCCCAACGACACAACATGTCACGGAATACCCGAAGAGATCAAAGATCTTATTAGGGAAAAAAATCTTGTGAGAAAGGAATGGCAGAGATCTTGCAATCCTATCGTTAAACAACATCTAAATCGTTTAAACAGAGAGGTACGGAATGCCCTCAGTGAATTTCGCAACGAACGTTGGCACGATTTTATCACATCATTAGAAGACGACAAAGCAGCTTACTGGAAGCCCTCCAAATCGCTCAGACGCCCGACAACAAAAATCTCTCCAATTCAAGGCCGAAACGGACTAGTATACTCCGCTGCGGATAAGTAAGAAGCCTTCGCAGATAGCCTTGAAAATCAATTCAGTCCCAACACGGAACACGATAACCCAGCTTTGGATTCTAACAAGACTAAACGCCTTTACTCAGGACAGTAAATTCCTGCCAGATTTTCAACATGGTTTTCGAGCAGGTCATTCAACCTCTCATCAACTCCTGCGTGTTGTCGAACACATCACGGAGGGCTTTAATACTAATAAAAAAATAGTCATTCTTTCACTCGACGCTTTTGACAAAGTCTGGCATAACGGCCTATTATATAAAATGAATGCTCTAGGTTACCCTTTAAGACTTACGCAATTGATAGCTAGCTACCTAAGAGATTGATCCTTCAAAGTCAGAATAGAAAATATTTACTCCGCAATACGGCCCCTCTCAGCCGGGGTCCCTCAAGGCAGTCAACTTTCTCCATCCTTGTACAATATCTGTTCTATCGACATCCCAAAACCTATAAATCACAATATTAAAATCACCCAATTTGCGGATGACACTAACACATCTGTTCAAGTTCTACCGAACTCACCGCCTCAAAGCGGGTTCAGCAGCAAGCCGCTTTCACCGAAGAGTGGTGTAAAAAGTGGAGAATATCAATTAATCCAACTAAAAGCGCCGCGACCGTTTTCTCAAAGACATGGCCGAAACGGCCCCCTTTCATTAGACTGTTTGGGGAAAAGGTCCCTTGGGAAAAGTCAATCAAGTACCTAGGTGTCACGCTTGACTCAAAGCTCACCTGGAAGAAACATATCACTGAAAAAGTTAAATCTGCAAATAGATACCTCTCCGCACTCTACCCGATGATGGGCAAGAAAAGTCGTCTATCAACGGATAATAAACTTCTACTATAAAAAACAACAATAAGGCCATGTTTCACGTACGCATGTCCAATTTGGGGATATGCTACTGCAAATCACATAAAAAAATCCAATTATTCAAAAACAAAGCCATTAGACTCGCGCTAAATGCACCCAAGTGGAGTAGAATCTCTACTCTCCACAACAATTCCAACATTCCGTTGATAAACGATTTCTTTGTCACTCAGGCTTCTAAATTTTACGGCGGCCTAAAAGGCCACTCAAATCCAACTATAAATACGCTCGCAAATTATAGCGAAAATGATAAATTCAAATATATGAAACCGAAGAATGTCCTACGTAAGGAATAAATTAAAACCTGCATACAGCCGCAGTATAGTTTTTAGTTCTCAATCAACAAACCCAAATTCATTAAAATCATCGTAAAGTATCAATAGATAATCTTATATAATTATGTTAGAGCCAGTAAACTCGTTGTTTAGGATCTCTGTGAACAAATAAATTCAAAGTTCAAAGTTCGAGCACTCGTAACTCGTAACCAGTCACATCTCGTAACCAAAGTCTTTCATTTCTCCTGCCTCAAGAATAGTCGGCCTCAGAAGCAGAGAAAGTGGCTTAATCCAGCACCTACATGTTTACAGTCTTGTAATCGACACTGGTCGCTTACACCTCGGTCTATATCTATGTGAAAAGGCGGGAATTCCTTCGTTCAGTTTCTTGGAAGAAATAAACATTTTTATGCTTTAAGGGGGAAGACTCAAATAAGGCGCTAAACGTCACTTCGCAGTATGCTAACGTAAGCAATACAACACATAATTTATCTGCAAATTCTTAACAGAAAGTTACGAAAGTGTCTAAGGTTTTCAGTGACGTAAATTCTTAAACTGTAACATTTTATATTATATTTGAAATACCTACAGTAATTTTAAGTAAAACGCTCGACAGTGCCTTCGCCGTTATGTTAACTGCACCCATTACAAACATATTTAATCAAAATCCTTCCACAATCTCAGAGTAAATAAGATCAAGAACCAAAAGCGTTTTTTTAAAATAATTCAGTAAATCTAGATTTTCACTGTAATTCCCTCAAAGTTCAGGAATTTTTAAATTCAGTTCCGTCATACAAAAAACGTATGACAATTTCTGGCCCGCGCGATTGTTGATAAAACGATTTATTTCGCCGGAGTAAATCAGTTGTGAGAAGTCCTTCAGAGCGAGCGGACGTCGATTTGAAATTCGATATTTCTGTCTGTTTTATGACGAATAGCTGGGAAGAGAGGTGTTAAACTGCCACCGGAATGTAGGAATTGCGTATTTTCGATTTTTTTTTGTTATAATCACTTTTATTTGCAACGTTCTTTAAGATGGTCCAAAAAGTGATTAATTTATTATACGGCACAATATAAAGGACCTGCGCACTGGAAAAAAACTGACAGACGTGGTACAGATCTACAAGATTAGATCTTTGCAGGCGGTCAACAGTAAAACTAATGAATGAACGATTTATTTTTAAAATCTTAACATTTTTTGTGCCCATATAATTTACAATCTTGACGCCCCTGACTGCATATATAAGTATGCCGATCTGTGCCTATCAAAATCCATAGTTTTAGCGGCTATTTTGAATTTCTAGATATTCACACCGATTTGGTTAGAAAGCGGCGTAAGTCATGTTAGGGGGGTGCTGAAGTCAAATTTAATGTCAACCTGAGTAATTTCGATGGTCATTTTTAATTTTGAGTTCTCTACCGATTTGGTTCAAAATCGGAATTAAAGTGTTTGGAAGTGAACTGAAATCAAATGCGAAGAATGATAACAAAGAATGTTTTTCTTCATTTTAAATTGTAGAATCTTTATCCTACTTTAAGAAATATTAATTAACCTTCACCGAAAAATTACCCCTTAATTAATAATTTAAAAAAAAATAGCGAAGTTTGTTTTTTTTTATTTCTCGCTATTTTTTTTTAGTGTTTAACCAATTTTGACAGTGAAGGGGTAATTTTTCGGTGAAGGTTAATTAATATTTTTTAAAGTAGGCTAAAGATTCTACAATTTGAAATGAAGAAAAATATACTATGTTATCATAATAACATAGAATGTTTTTCTTTATTTAGAACACCTGTATTTCGGACGATATTAGGTCCTTGGAGACCAATTTGTTTTCAAATTGTACCATATTTAGTCTACTTTAAAAACAACAGATTAACCTTTACCGAAAAATTACTCCTTCACTGTCAAAATTGACCAAAACACTAAAAAATAGCGAAGAATGACAACTTACAAAAAAATTGAATAATTTAGAACCGCTGTATCTCGGACATTATTAAGTCGTTAGAAACGTATTTGATTTCAAATTATAGCATATTTGGTCTACTTTGCTTGGGGGAGGGGCAAGGGGAAGATAGGAGACTTTTGTGAAAATACTCCCTGTTATAGGTATTATTCACCGGCAAAATATCAGTTTTTCTTATTGCCTTCATTGACTTGGTGAATTGTATTCAAGCTTATTGTGTGCGTCTGGAGTGGGTTGTAAATCATCGTTATCTACCTATGTTATATTTTTACTGCTGTTTAGTATACAATATTGAAGGGCGTTTCTAAATCCCAAAAATTATCAAAAGACAAATAATTCTTATTCCCGAATAATAAACGGGATCTAATTCACATCCTCCATCTTGGTTCCCAATTCAAATGAAATAGTAGAATTACTTAACCATTAATAAAAACCAAAGCCACTAATAGAATAGCCATATAAAAAAGCATCCAATTCATTTCAACCACCTTGAATCCCCTAGTGGACAATCGAAAAACGGATTCCTTGATTCAAAATCCATGAAAATAATTCCCTGTGTCAAAAAGCTGTGCTTATAAGTATTTCTGAGCAGTTGGTCCACGTTACCCATTTCTATAATATTTCCGAAGCTAAAAAAAAAGATTATGCTGTGAAGAAATAAATATGTAAATAGTAACAAAACAAATCTTTTGTAAAAGGGAGGCACTTTGTATGGCTACTGACAATAATTAATATATTATATATAAATTGAAAAAAACATATTCTCATCAGTTACCCTATCCTATTACCAACAGATGCTAAGTTAAGTCTGTCAAGCTTCTATTTATTTATTTTTATACAGCGAATAAACGAAAAAAATATAGAGCAAATGTTTTTTGTTTCGTATTGCATCAATACGCTGAACATTTTTTTTAATCCGCCGTGGTCTACATTATCCACATTTCCCCAATCCTGCTGCCGGATCGCGGTGGTTCGTGGTTTTAAGTTTGAGGCCTAAAATTCCTAACGGCGGTGAATACGCGGTCTTATACTGGACCCTTAAATGAATAAAAATTTCATAAAACATTATTTTTTAGAGCTATTTTTTATTTTATATATATTTTTTTGTTTGAATGACATTTTTTTAAAATATCTGTCTTGTTTTATTAGTTAACCCTTACCACTCCATTATTTTCTAATATTTGTTGTCAGCCAACTCTAATTTAAATAATGTCAAAATATTAATTTTTTGATAGGCAGTTACAAAAAGGTTATTTTATAGTAAACAAAAACGGAAAACAGTCAAAATCTTATTAACGTGAATTTAAATGTTTTTTTATCGAATAATCACAAGAAACAACGTAACGTGTCAAGTTTTGAGCGTGAAAATACACCGCGCACGCACGTCTTATCTTGTCGGCCGCCAGCCTACAACTGAGTTGTAGCGTACAAATAGTGATGTCGGCTGGCACCCGACAAAGGAGTGGTAAGGGTTAAAGTCATAATGGGAAAACCTTAAATGGTTTTAATTTTGATGTACTAATAAACTCGTGAGATGTTTTTAAAATGATTTTTTACGAGCATGTCGAATCCACGTTTGTTCTGTACGTAATGTTAAATAGATATCTATGTCATTTTGTTCGTATCTCATCACTTTTTCGAAAAAAAATACGCCTTAAAAATGTGTTACTAGATAATATGCAATAAGGGTCATGGACCCTCAACACGATTGGCCATCAGTTGGCCCACTACAGATGGGCCATCGTGTAGAGGATGTAGTGGCGTCGAATGTCTTATGGCGCGGTTCGATGGTGTGGGATGGCCTCAGTCCAGGTTTTTCGTCCGTATATCAACGGATAGTGGACCAGTGATGGCGGTATGCCTCTACACGTGGCCAACTGGTCAGTGTCCTCTGGAACGTACTCCTGAGTTGACGTCCTACTTAGTTGTATTTACGTAGCTATTAAACGTAATAGCGGTAGTTTGGACATGTGATAAAACTATAAAATTCACCGAATTGTATCTTGATGAATGATGAATGTATATGAAATTTACAATTCAAAAATTAATGCTAAATAGATATTGTTGTATTTGTGTATGTTGTAATTGTGGCTTTTCAAAATTTCCATTCAAATTAAATAAGTAAATGCATTTCAAGTTAACAAATCAGAATTTATTTCCTATTTTTATTGGGTTAGAGTTATTGAAAGAGTGGAAAACAAAATAATAAACACAAAAGGTAAAATAAAAACATTCCTTATTCTGAATAACCGAAATTAATTACGTTAATGATATTAGGTGGATTATTTTTAAATATACCTAATATCATTAAATTACCTTTAAACATCATCTGTTTGTAATGTCATTGCCTAATATACTAATTAAAACTAATCATCTCGTTTTTTAACAAGGTATATTGCCGCAGAAGGATATTAATCCGGGAATACGTTGAATATAATCAGAACTGAACGTCGCCACCGTGTAGATGCGTTGCAAATATCGCCGGCCATCGCGAGGCCATCCCACCGGCCAGCTGATGGCCCATCGTGTAGGGAACCTAGTCAATCACCACCAGTAGCATGATATATCCTTTGTAATACCTATAAGTAATAACCGAATTCACAGACATACTTAGTTTCTAAACATGTGCATTTCAATTCTTAATAATTCCCAGACTAGACAGGCCATAAAAAAATTGAATAAAGACTAGCCGCGTATATTGTTGTTCAAGCCGGAAACCATTGTAAAGTACTACATCGTAAAGTAAGTACCCTTAAATACTATTTTAGAAAGTCGGCAATATTTTACAAAAGGACAGCAATAAAACCTAAAAGGAAATAAGGGTGTAATAAATGAGTGGCCCGCCAGATAATACGGGTCATAAAAAGATCCCTATAGATGGCCACAGGAACAGGGCTCTCTGAGAACAGTTGGGTTTCAGGTTTCCGCCCAGGAAGGTATCTATTCTCGCCCCTCGACGACAGTGAGTGTTACGCTTCCGTTCCAGAAGGAAGTCTGGTCTTCGCCCTTCGGCGATCTACCGTAGAAGTCGCCCAGGCTCTGCACTGCGAGTCTCGACCCCCCCCGCTTCTGCCCAGGAAGTTACTAATATTCGCCCTTCGGAGATCAAACCCGGGAGATCGCCCAGGCCTCTGATTATCGCCGCGTTTGTACCCACTCACGATTCGGAGGTACTTGGATATCTAGTGTGAACGCGAGAACCCTGCATACCCAGCTGGACCCTGTATAGCCATCAGTAAAGGGAAGTGCCTCTGAACTCTCATACCATATAATTCTCCCACCCTGTCACCCTGTGAATACTCTCGTAAAGACTTTTACATAGGATAACAAAATTTCCCGTATAATTAAGCCAAGTGAATATCTAGTTTTAAGAATACAAACTTTTACGTAGATTTAAGAAAAGTGAATAGTTAATTTTAAGAACCGTAGAATTAAGTACTTAATTCTAATTTTAATGATATTTTTTACTTAATTAAGATTAGCTTTAGTTTAAGACTAACCCCACGATTATAACAATAAATGCCTTATAGTAAATACATAAATTGCTTTACAGTTCCTAACCTTTTTGCGTTATTCCTATAATTATAACCAACTGCACTAATTAGCGTCTTATCAAGCATTATAATTCAAAAACAAAATTCTGCACCATTCTATTCATATGAATCTCAATGGCGGAAAAGTACTTTCCCAAACTATCTAGTCGTGAATGGTATATCTATCTATTTTATGCATTTTTCTATGTACTCTATCGTACATTTTTTTTTATCCGATTTCGTTTGAAATTAGGAACGTTTTATTTTAAAACATTGTCAAATAATTTGGTTTCCCATTGTTTCTTGTGCAGTTATTGAACAGTTAACAGTTTTTGTTTTGAGCAAAATGGACGAAGTAAGTCATTAGTCATATTAATCGAGTTTGTATTATGGTTTTTACCCCTAAGTAATATTGTTCTAGAAGGGTTATCGTATTTTTTTACTTCACTGGTGCCAATTAGATTCTAATTTCTTGTACTCATTATAATTTATATACGGTCTATACTTAACTTTATTGTACACGCAATGTCAGAAGGGGTTCCATGGTGGCGCCAGCAATGGCGAAACCGGCGTGTGAAAATTTGTAACTAACCAAACAAATTAAATCCATTCGAAATATACCTAGTATGACTAGAGGGTATTTTTCGTCTGCCCGTCGTCCGTAAGAATTAATAATAAACGACTTAAGGTCTATTCATATGTACCAGAACCGCACAGTACAGTACAAACACGACAATATTAGTTGCATACTTTATCTATGAACACGTTCATATTACAACTTACGTAAGCATAACGTTTCTGCACATGCACGGGCCTGCACCGACCGAGATTGTCGGCTAGAATATTTTGGCATTGCAATTGGCCACTAGACGTCTGCACCTGCGCAATTAGTATGAACACATAACGTTAGCACCGGCATCTTCGTCTGTTGGCTTCATTAGACGCAGATGTTGCTATAACCGAGAAGATGAATAATGATAAATGGATTGACGTGTTCAGGAAATTTAGGTTATAAAATAATAATAAACATGGGAATTGGATTATAAAATCATGTGGCAGACACTAACGCTCAGTTGACAGCCGTACTCGCCTCTGTGCTGTGCTGTTCTGCACTGCCCGGTGCTGGTAGATGTGAATAGACCTTAAACCATTATATGACTGGATATACTCTAAATTTGAATAAATATATATTTCGTTTGACATTGTGACTTATTGGACAAATTGACTTTCAATGATGATTCATAACATTTGTGCAATTATTGCTAAAAATATGGTCTTACTAAAATTAAATTATAATTATTTTGAGTGTAAGAAGAACATGCGGCGTGAATGTGAATGGAAGAAGAAGCTGGAGACGCCTGAGGAAGATATGGCATGATCAAGTGAATCAAATACTTGAGTCGCCCTATGTCAGAAAGTTAGAATAACAGAAGAGACTGTATGAGATGATGCATTAATGTGAATGAAGCAAGAATTGTATGTCTAGATTGAGTTGTTTGGCGGTCCGTTCTCTTTGCCTACCCCTGCGGAGAATGGCTTGATGTTTAGTTAGTTACATTTCGCACCCTCCTATGAGATGCGCAATTAAATATAACAATATTATTGAAATTCTTTACTATTCTATTATTGTACCAGTTTTTCTGCTGGGCTTCAACATTCGTTTTCAAATATATTCATATTGTTTATTTTAATAATACCGGGCTTTTAACTTTTAGTGCTCTGAAATTAACCATCGCACGCAAAATTTGTATCCATTGAACGCCGGCATATCCAATTGGCAATGTCAAAAAAATCTTTTCGCTCAATATAAGCAGCTGTTCTGTGGAAACTATTTATGATATATTTTTTTTGTAAATATATGAATATGTTGTCTGTTAAGATGGTACAATTTACTACAAGAAGTTATTACGATAAAAGGCCATGCGCAAATTTACCCTCGGCACACTGCAGAAGTATTAGACCGCCGCAGGCGCCTGGCGTTCCAAAGGTTAATAATATTGCTCTACTCATGGACTTTGTTTTATTTTGATTTCAGATAGATAAATCCAAATTACTGTCAGATACTGGTGAGAATTTACAGATCTCTTCTGAACCAAAGCGTCACTTCACAACAACGCTTCCTACAGTTGTGGAGGATGGATCAGTTTCCTATATTCTGATAATTCATCAACCCGAACGAACCATTTCCAGTATTGAAGATGCTGACGAACATCGGGAAAACCACTGCCAAATAACCGAACGACAGTTGGACATCTATGAAATAGATCCCGAACAAACAGAAAATAATCTCAAAATAGGCAAGCTAGACTTGGACAGCTGTGAAATAGATATTAAGCAACCAGAAAATAACTCGCAACAAATAAAAAAAGCATTCAACAATTATGGTTTTGATAACGCACAACCGGAAAACAATTCCCAAATTATAATACAATCATTAATAGATTTTGAACTATCAGAAAATATCTGTCAAGTAATTCAACAACCATTCACGAATCAGTCTGAAAGTGAAAATATTCAGGATGAAGGGGAAGCCATTTCTCAGTCATTTGATGATGATGACAAGTCAAAAATAGAAAAAAATGGAAATAAAAAGTGTAAAGAAAGAATTAATTGCAGTATATGCAACTATACTACTGATCGCAGGTAAGTTTAACCTTTGGAACGCCGAGGTCTCTCGGCCTAATATTCCACAGTGTGCTGAAATTATATTTTTGTAAATAGTTCCATCTTACCAGATAATGCTTATATATATTTATAAAAAAGTTGTAACGTTGGGTGCTAAATGTAGCATCTCCTGCTATTGGTCGACTTTATCTCAGTATTCGTGGGTGAGTCTGATGGATGAAGTGCGGGAAGATTTGGATATAAAGCATGATACTGGAAATAAAACCCCATTTACATTTAAACATGGTATTTATTGGCTTTAAAAAATCCCGACAACATGTTAGAGAAAAGATAAGAGTTGAGAGGAGTATTAATTCAAAATGAAACAGTTTAAATGATAAATGATGGCTCTTGTGGACAGATTCTTCTCCTCATCATCAGGCAAGGCCGCTCCAGTCCTAATGTTCACCGATTCCCACGATTACCTTGAGCGAAGTCTATGACGATACTTCAAAAGGGCCATCCGCTACAGCATCTCCCGTGGGGTTCAGTCAATAATATTTGAGGATGCTACCTTAGGTCCTGTTTGGTCGTCGATATATCTACCGACTCTCTTGTCCGTTCATCCTCAGCAGGGATTTTCTCCAACTCACCAGGCACGCGCGGTTGGGGTTGATAAACTTACAATTTGGCCATCAGTAAACTAAAAACATACCCACTTCGGGTAAATTGGGTAGACGCACCCCGGCGTCAAACAAAACAGAAAAACTAACACATAATCACTCCCTTCAATCACGTCGAGCTCCACGGCCCGTGTCAGGTTATGTCTGCCTCCATCTTGACCCCGCCTCTCCTTCTCTCTGTCGGATGTGTCGTCCATAGACACGTCATGAAATCTTGTCATAGACAATCGTAGTGCTGCATTTATAACGGGGTCAATATTTACGTTACAAAGTATATATCAATCATTAGTAGTTTCCCTAGAAAGGCTACCTATATTATATATACTCGTATATATCTATGTATATACATGAAAAGAAAGTTGTTTTTACGTTGCCCATTGGATACGCCGGCATTCAATGGATACAAATTTTGGGTTTCCGATGGGCAATCTCGGTGCACTAGTAGTTAATATAATTGAATCATTGCTAGGTTGGGTTGTTTCAACTTCCATCACATTTGGTCGATGATCAGTGCCATTTAGATTTTTTGACATTCGAATAATCTGTTGTATTAATGATTTTCGACCCATTCCAGCGTTTGATCAAATTTTGGTCAGCCGCCATGGATCTGTTATGCTTAACTTCTTCGTTAAGCGCAACAGATCCATGCTTCATTCGCATTCATGCATCGTCTCATATATACTCTTCTGTTATTCTGACTCTTGACATGCCTAACTCAAGTATACATCGAGGTCTGTATTAGTACTCCATTGTGGACTGCTAGCCTTGCTTCTTTGGCCAACTTTTTTTTATTAGCGATTACCGCTTGTCCCCCATCAATGGAGTCTCCTGCATTCACCCTTTAAATATCCTCATAAGTCTTTCCATTTATATCTATGGGCACTACCGAAATAATGTTGTGGTTTCAGATACCTGCTGAGCAGACACCAGAGATCCCATTCCGAAGAGAAGCCTTTCAGATGCAGCATCTGCGAAAAGACTTTCAAAACCATATATTCTTTGAAGAGCCACACCAACACCCACTTCGCCACCAGGCCGTACAAATGCCGTTTTTGTGAACAAGCCTTTAATTCCTCAGGTTTCCATCTCTTTACATACTTGCCATGGATGTTTCCCATAGATAATAGAAACAAACGGAGACATGGCACGTAATGAAAGCATGGCGACCGTCTTCCAGCTGTGACCAAACACTACGGGCTATTAAAGCGGCAAAACCAGTGAAAGTTATGTACGTTCCATTTTTCAGCATGGGTACAAAGAGTTACACCCAACTGCAAGCAAAAGAAGATGCATGGACGCACATTTTTTGCCATGATCATAAAGGGAAGATCATGATTTATGAGTAGTTTGCCAGGGTTCGTCTGGAGCTTGTGACACTGCACTCGCCTCCCACCAGTGGCGTGCATTCCTCTGCGACCAAAGTTAGGCTGTGTGTAGTTTTTCAAGTTCGGGTTATTGTTCATTGAATATTTATCATCTTCTGTCAATTGTTATTACCAACTGAATAAATGAGTGTATAAGTTCCTTAATAAATTCACGAAAAACATAATTTCTTTTATTTATTTTTATAATTTCTCTAATGGTTCGTATTTCTTAGGGTAGGCACAATTTTTTAAGATTTTATGCCGCCCGCATTGTGCTTCATTCCGATCGACATTAAGGAACAGTATTTATGCCAAACTATAATTTTGTTTTTTTTAATTTTGGGTAAGGTTAGGTTAATTAGTCGGTAGATTATTTATTTTCTCAATCTATCTAGTCCTATTAATAAATTTGTAGGGCTTGGCAAACTAAAGAATGGGCTTGACCCTTCGTGTATTGCGCAGCTTTATCGAAGTTATTCAGAAATCCAGAATGGTGATTTTTCCCGTTGACCCCGCCTCCTACCAAAATAGGTTTCTGTGCATCGGCTTTCAGTTGCATTCTCTTGTTTGCCAAGCTCTAACAATTAATTTATTGTAGTTTGATGTTTTCTGTATGAATTAATATATTTATAATGATGACTAATGTTTGTTTGTTGTTTTCTGTCAAACAGGAGAAGTGGTCAGACACACACGGTACAAGCACACGCTTGAGAAGCGCCACAAGTGTGGTGAGTGCGACCAGGCCTTTGTGGAGCGTTCTAAGCTAAACCGCCATGTAAGAAGCCACTCTAATGAACGTCCGTACCAGGTGCTTGTTTGTCTATGACCCATACCACCATCCCAATCTTATTTTCATACCAATCAACCGCGTCCCCCTATCACAAATTAACCAACTAATCATCATGCTGTTTCTCCGCAGGCAGAAAGGTTCTACCGCCATAGAACACACTCTATCTTGGCACACACCCCTTGCTTCATTCACATTCATACATATTTTTCTGTTATTCTGACTCTTGACATGACAAAGTATTTGATTCGTGTCTTCCTCGAGAGTCCCCGATTTTTGAAAATTCACTCCGCGTCATATATTTTCCTTACACCCCTTTCTTTGTTCATTCGCTATACAATGTCCAAACTATCTAAGCGTTCCTTTCTTAATCTTATTCCTTACACTGATATCACACTTTCACGCCTTGCACTCTTTCCGAATATCCACATTTTTAACACTTAACCTCTAGAGAGCCAGATTTTCAGCCGAAAATTTCCTAAAAACCCAAGCGTTTCGGCGTTTGCCTCGCCCTGCGCCAGCTGAGTGTAATTTCATGATTACGGACTTGTTTTTTTTTGCAAAATGATGTTTTTGTAGATGGTACCATCTTACCAGAAAATGTGTTTTATATATATTTCATAAGTAGACTTCCCAGAATAGCTTCATATCTTTAGAGAAATGATTTTTTTTCTGTCACGTGTTACAAAACATAAAATATTTTTGAATTTTTGCTATATTTTCCATAATGTTGAATAAGTCTCATTCACAATAAAAATATTACAATAGGAGAATTTCCTGTAAATAAATACAGAAAAATGACTTTGAAGAACAGAAATATTTTTCTTTGTGACGGGATATTATTTAGTTTTCAGTTGTCACATGTATGACAAACGAGAATATTTTAAACGTAGTACTATTTATTTGCCGATCGAATAAAATTTATTTGAGTTTTGTACCAGCACATTTAAAGCTCAAAATCCCCTGAGAACGTGACCATTCCGAATCGGCTCCATATTGCGCGTTGGCGTTCAACAGAATAATGGGGATGCGCCATATGGCGCGTTGGTATTCCACAAGTTAAATAAACACTAAAATAAACACATCACGATTGCCCTGATTTACGCCTCTCATCCCACCCTTTCCTGGATCGTTTGAGAGAAATTTCTTATCTATCTCTGACCAAATCGATTTGCTCTGCATAATGCTACTAATGAACCATTGCTGGTGGTTTTTCAGTGTCCGGATTGCACCTACAGCGCAGTAGATAACTTCAAGCTGAAGCGCCACTTTCGTGTGCACACTCACGAGAAGCCGTACCAGTGTCAGCTCTGCGGTTCTACCTTCACCCAGTCGAACACACTCAGAAGTCACGAACTTATCCACAAACGTAAGTGACCTTTTTTTTTTATTTCTTTATATTTTATGGTCACTATAGGGTTTAAGGTTGTCCAAAGAAGTAAGGCTATCAGTTCACAATGGAGTGCTGATACCTGATACCAACCATGATGTATGGGATTGAGGCATGGAACCGGCAGAGGAAGGATGAAAGGAGTGTTAGCTGCATATTTGAATATTTCCGCTAGTCGTTTGGTTTGCAATCCGCCCACCAGAGGCACTGGCACTGGCTCTGTCGACCAAGCGGAGAGCTACTCGACCCATATGTCACCCAACGGCTGCATTGGATTCGAATGGAAGGAAAAACATAACCTTACCGAGTACTGTTATTACAAGCGTGCTGACTGACTATATTGAATTCTAAATTTTCGACGTTTTATTTATCGCTAACAGTAGACTGAATGCTATAGAACTGAGATCTTGAGGCGTATGTGTGGCAAAACCATATTTGACCATGTTTGACCATGTTGCAGTTATTCTGAAGCCCAACAAACCTCTAGAGGACCCTAAAAGCTATAGACCCATCTCCCTGCTCAGCACGGTGTACAAACTCCTAGAAAGAGAGTATTACCGCGTAGACTCACACCAACAATACTAGAAAAGGTTATCCACCTGAACAAGCAGGTTTCCGGCCAGGACGCAGCTGTTGTGACCAAGTGTTAGCACTTATAAGCCATATAGAGGCAAGTTCCTAAAGGAAACTCAAAACTGCAACTGCTTTTAATGACTTAACAGCAGCATATGACACTGTCTGGCGAAAAGCCCTACTTTTAAAGCTCTATAATTTTGCGTGAAAATGGTAAAATGGTTAAAATTATTGAATCACTGACTACAGACTACATCATGAAAGTCCACATAGGAACTCGGAAAAGTAGGAATTATAAAATAGAAAATGGACTCGCGCAGGGATCGGTACTTGCATCTTCCCTTTTCAATTTGTGTATAGTGGACCTTTCAGAAACCAAGGGAGAAAATATATTTATGCAGATGATATTGCTATAACAGTCCAGCATAAGTACCCTGACTGCTGAAAATGACCTAAATGCTGACCTAACTCATGGAACAATACTTAAAAAAAAAATCATTGTAACAAAAACAGTTGCAGCTGCTTTCCACTTAAGCAATTCGTTTGCAAGTGCTGCGCTTAATGTACAGTTTGGAGGAGGTACTGAAGTTAGTGGTAGTCCGTGAGGGGTCCAGGGTCAGCGGTGGTCAAAATAAAGAAGAAGGCAAGTCAGTAGAAGCAGAGCGAGACGGGTCAGTCGAGGTAGAGATGTGGCAGTCGAGGTAGAGAGTGGCTTGCTGACCGACAAATAGCTGTTTTTGCGTTTTATTTGTACCCCAAGCTAGGCGCTATTCTGAGCGCTCTGGTTTGGTTTTTGCGACACTATCGGCACATTTCTGTGCCGGTAGCCACAAAAGTTTATTCAACAACACCTGTCTCCCTCGCACTGCGTTTCCTCGCTTTTTCGTTTTATTTGGTTATTCATAATTAGCAGTGACGGGACACTCCCCGCCACCTGCACAATATATTAACAAGTTTGCACAAAAGGACAACGTTTCTTTTGGCTAGGGGAGCCAGACCAGTTACGAAAATCAAACATTTATTTTCTGCTTGGCCCCGGCCCCGTATAAGTGCCGACAATATAATTAATTAATATTTATTCTGGAATAGACCAAGAGGCCCAGACGTCCGACACAAGTAGTATTGTTTTAGAGTATAATTTTTTTATTGACATAATGTTGGGTTTGTTGAAGATTTCGTCAGTGCTAGTTCTTACAGGGACTTTAAAAGTATAATTTTCATGATGGCGTTTTGTGTTCTAATAAGTAAATTAATAATATTATCATTAGCACTGTCCTCTCCGATAATACCATATTCTAATAGTGATTAGCAAAGAGCCATGTATATCTTAATCAAATTTTTTGTACCAAGGACATTCCGGATTGTTTTAAAAAAGTAAGTTAATTTTGTTATTTAAATAAATAATGTGGTCAGTCCAATTTAAATTGTGATCATTTTTACACTTAGATACGTTATGTGGTTAACATTTTCCAATAATAGACAATTGCATTGACCATTTAAATATGGTAAGCTATGAATTTTCAAGTTAAGGTTTGTTTCTGTATTTTTAGTATTGTTTATTTTAAAAGTGATGAATTTGCTTTAATTAGCATTAAGTGTGAGTGAGTGATAGTCTATACATGTTTTGATTCTGTTTAGAGTGATTTCTGCTTGAATGTTTCTGACCAATTTTCCCATTTAATAGAATAACAGTTTCATCTGCAAAACTTATGATTTTGCCTTCACATTCTATGTGACATAGGTCATTTATGTAAATTAAGAACAGACCCAGAATACTTTCTTGAGGCACCCCTAATTTGACCTCAATAAATTTGCTGGTTATGTTGTTGAGTTTAACCGTTTGCTTTCTGTATGAATGTGAATGAAGTAAGGAGCGTGTGCCGAGACAGAATTGTGTGGCGGTTCATCCTCTGCCCACCCCTGTGGAGGAATGGTGTGATAGTTCGTTATTTAGAATTGGCTAAGTTTGCTACGGGCAGTCTATCCATTTTTTATTTTTCTCTCAATTTGTCTGGTTCATAACTTTTTAATGATTTAATGAAACACCGTGATTTCTCAGCAGAAGGCAGGCCTGTCTACCCGTGTGAGAAGTGTCTGGGCACCTTTGGCCGCATGACGGACCTCCGCATACACATAAAGAGATTACACTCGGGGGATCCAGTAGAATGCAAAATATGCAAGCGATTCTCCCCTGACAAATACTTTCATAAGGTTCATACTAGAGTGAGTATCACATCTATATCATAGTGTCATTAGCATATCTATCAATTTTTAAATTAAACAAAAAAAAAAAACGGTAATCTAATTTATTTGAGTATTGTTCAAACATATTTAAGGCTCAAAATCCCTTGAGAACATGACCGTTCCTGATTGGCTCCAAAGTGTGCATTGGCATCCCACAGGTTAAACAATTTTTCCTGTCGATTATCAAAGTGTTATTTTTGTTAGTCAATAATAACCTCACATTTTAATCTGTCATAAATTGTTCTAATATACGATGAAAATTTTTTGTTTCCTTTTTTGAAATTTCTACACTCGACAGACATTTTGTATTTCAGACTCACCGAGGAGAGAAAGTCTACAAGTGCAGTTTATGCCCATACGCTTCAGAACAAAAGTGCTACCTGGACATGCACACATTTATACACTTGAATGTAAAGCCCTTTGCATGTGACAAATGTGAAGGTGTGACTTTTAGGTAACTGCAAATCATTAACTAACTATCCATCCCATTATTTCTCCGCAGGGGTAGGCAGAGAGAACCTAACCTAACCATTGTGCTTTTTGATAGTAGTTCGTGAGGATGGACCTCCACACAACACTGCCGTATGACCCGACTTCTTCTACCATTCACTTTTGCGTTATATATTCTCCCTACACTCCTTTCTTCATTCATCCGCTCTGCATGCCCAAATCATCTAACCTTCCCTTTCTTAATCTTATTCATTACATCAGCCTTGCACTCTTTCTGAATCTCCACGTTTTGGAGTGCTAATACCAACCCCGCTATATGGCAGTGATGTATGGAACTGTCAGAGGAAGGATGAAATCAGACTGAATGATGTAGAAATGAGATCCCTGAGGTGTATGAGTGGTAAACCTACTTATGACCGTGTTATAAATGTGGAGATCCGAAAGAATGCAAGGCTGATGCAAGTGTAGTGAATAAAATATATTAGGATAGGTTAGTATATTTGATTTGGTGTGCTAAATTAACTCCTTGCAAACCGGGATTTTCGGCTGAGAAATTCCTAAAAATCAGAGCATTTTCCGTGTTAGCTGCGCCGTGCGCCAGCTGACTAATTTCCGACTTGTTTTTTTTTCTTTACAAAATTACGTTTTTTTTTCAAATGGTTACGTCTTTTCAGATAATGTGTTTATGTATTTATAAAAACTTGTATGTATATATCATAAGTAGTTTCCCCAGAATAGCTACATATATTTAGAGAAATTATTTTTTCTGTCCCATATTACAACACATCATTATTCTGTTAAATAAGTGCCATTCCTTATAAAAATAAAATAGTATGAGGTTTTTCTGTAAATAAGTACAGTCCTATATGACTTTGAAAACCGGAAGTGTTTTTCACGGTGACAGGATATTATTTATTTTTTTAGTTGGTGGCGCGTGTGTGACAAACGTGAATATTTAAAGCGCAGTATTTATTATTCATTTGCCAAATGAATAAAATTTATTTGCGTATTGTACAAACATATTTAAGGCTCAAAATCCCCTGGAAATGTGACCATTAGGAATCGACTTCATACTCCACGTTGGCGTCCCACAGGTTAAACTGATTCGTTCATCTTCCAGACGAATGAGCCTGCTTCGACGTCACAAAAATTTGCACCACACTCCGGACTATGTGCTTCCGGTGCTCCGGGACAAGCTGCACGAGTGTGAAGAGTGTGGGCGGCAGTTCGTGTACAAGGGAAACCTGCGCAACCATCTGCTGATCAATCACAGCCCGGCTAAGAAGGAGGAGCAAGAGAGGAGGCAGAACCTTAAGAAGGGGAGAGCCACGATATTGTGCGCAGGAGATAAACAATATGACGAGTTGGAAAATTCCATGTTTCAGGTAAGCATATTTGATCACTTTTCAATATTTAAAAAAGAGGTTTTTTTTTTCATTTTTAATGATTTATATGCCCGATTTTGTAATGCGTTGAGAGTTTTGAGGGAGAAATAGAAAAACAAAAAAAGAAACTAGAAGATATAATACTATACATTTGTAAATATTTTGTTAGTGGGTATATTGACAGATACATTTTTAACATTTCTAGAAATGGCTTTCGCTGTGTTTTTTTGCCAGACCTGAATAGCCAGTTACTTCCCAACCTTCCTATTCACCATCTCCTTTCCTTCACCACTCACTCCCTCCAGCATCACATTTGCAAATTGCGAGTGCCATGGTTTCACTTGCTCCGGACAGTTAGGACTCTTCACATAAAAAAAGAAGCTGGATGGTAATTACCAGTATTAGCAAAGACCGGTCAGTGGCTGAGTTGGCATCGCGTTTGGGTCTCACCCAGGCGTCGTGAGTTCAATTCCTCGGCTGGCTAAGTCCATTATAACGCAAGCAACATCTTCTGCTACTATGATGGTAGTAGGAGATTTTCAAATATTGTCAGGTTATTCATAATCAGGGAATATTTGTCTTTCTTTAAAAAAAAACACTGGATAAGGTACACACGAGGCATCATGAACACACTCCGAGTACAGTATAACCACGCATATCTTGGCGATGCAGCGCCTTACAGATGTTCGTAGAGGAAAGGATGCATGGGTTCACTGCTTTAATACGCCACAGAGTAGCCGGGATGAGTCAGCGCTACTGGAGATCGGAAAATACTCTCGTCCAGGCCGTCGCCCAGTGGCAGGGCGCTTCCCTACACCGTAGATGGAGAATTTCCCTTAAGGCCTAATTCTCGAGGACTAGAATAAAATTTCGGGGGTGGGAGGAAAGAGGTAACTGACAACGGGGAATTGCAGAGTATGTCGTGTCGGCCGCCCGAGCGGCGATGAAATGCTGTAGGTGATGAAAAAGACCAAATAATCGTGATTTATGTTTGTTCATTATTAACCGAACATAATCGATGAATTGCCCTAAAATCAAAAATGAAATAGTTTGAACATGAAACGCTTGATAATGCGTATCTTGTAAACTACGTTTAAGTTGAATGTACATGTTGTACGTAAATTTCGACAGAAATATTACCTATCGCAAAAGAAGCATGTGTTTTTATGATTTTTACCAGATTTCGATCAAACTTGTGTGATAATTTATCCGATACAAACAACTAGATATTCATAGACGTTAGGTAGTAGCTTACGACTCGTTGTGTTCTTTTCTAAAATGTGATCATAATAATAATAACAGCAGTTCATTCATATAATTAAGCGCCCTTGGGGTGATTTTCCCACGAAAACGGTGCTGTAGAAGTAAACCAATAATTATTATTTATAACGCAATTTTGTGCAGGTTCCCCTCCAGTGCGCTTTACACTAAATAACCTAACCTAATATAAAATGAAATAATATAATAATGTGAGTACCTACTTCAAGTGAATATATTGACAAAATAAATAAAATATCGTTCACTATCATTAATTATTATTCTTTATAAAAGGGTATTTATGAAAAGGTAACAAATATCAATGAGATGTAAAAAGTACGAGATTCAACAACAAAAATTAAAACAACGCTCATCAGTGAAGAATAGACAAATAATTTAAATATAAAAAACGAAAATATTTTTTTCATTGTAGCACGTAACAATATCATTTCTTTCTCAGACGCTTCCTCTCAACTAGCATTCTGTCGAAATCTAAGCGACACTTTCCTATTTGATGTTCTTTACACGATATAGTATCTACGATATATGAAGGATCACGAACATTCATAGACCTCGTTACTCCAGGATCGATAAGCTCGGGAAGAATGCAATCCATATAAAAGTTGGTTAATTTAATAAGCATTTTTTCTTCCCAGAACTTGTCATCCCGAAGTACACGCTTAACTTTTAAAGGGAAGTCTGAGCCAGTCCAAACGGCAAAAATCCACCGACTTTTATTACTAATGTGTAATTGGCCCTGTACCTGGAAATACCAATCGTGATTTTGATTTACGCGATATTTTTTTCTGTCTAATTTCCAAAATGTTACTTTTTTTTGTAATCGCGTCTTCGGCGGTCACACCTTTTGCGGAGGGCATTTCATTTCAATGATACAGTTATTACCGGATAAACCATCAGGCGTAGCTCCAAAAAAGCAATGTACAGGGTATATAAATAAACCACTCTTTTCAATAGTTATAGACTCTTGTTCACATAACTGCCGAATTGTGATTGGCTCATTTATTTTTCCATATTTAATTGATTCTACGTTTTGTAAAGAACGTCCATATAGCTAAGTTTTAACCAATGGTGCACGACTATTCATTATCTATCATTCTTTTACAAATCTTCCCAAACCATGACGCTGTCAAAAGATTTCGATGCCTTTCACCACTTTCAGACTGTAAAATGGTTTCCATTTCAATTCGCTGACATTCTGGAGAAGAACATTGCAAATCTTTTAAAAACTGCTTTTTCGCAGCATCAAATGATATGTTATCCACATCTGGCTTTTGACATGCATCACCGTATTCAGAATCTGATTTTAATGAATTCTGTGTTTTATTTTTTATTTTTGTTTTAGTTATATTTTTGTTTACTAATTCTTTGCTTATTTTTTACTAAGTTTATTTGCTTCAAAACGTTTCAAAATATTACGCGGTCTGCTATCAAAAACCGTTTTATGGAGTATATAGTGCGGACGTTTTGTATTAAACGCAACAACAGCTGCTGCGCACCTGCTAGTTTAAAAGAGTGTTTTGTTGAAAAATTAATTCTTTTCCCACGCACTATTTTGGCGACAACATTTATTGGGTCAACGTTCATTTGAATATTTTTATGATCCAATTACCATGTGATATTTATAATGATACTGGTATAACTTGTACCATGAATGTGATAGACGATCTTAAAAGTTTAAATAATTATTGTTGGAATTCTTATAATTTAAAAATAATTCATCAAAATATCAGAAGTATTTCATCAAACATTGATGATTTCTTGATATTTCTTGATCAATTTACTAATACTTTCGATGTCATAATATTATCGGAATGTTGGATCCATAAAGATTATACCCCTAAAATTATAAACACTTACAAAGAATATCACACAACTATAAATATTAATAAATCTAGCGGGATTGTCGTTTACATAAGGGACGGAATCCAAGCGCAAGTCGACGAAATTGTATTATCTCAAGCAAACTGTCTAAAAATTGTACTTAATAATTATTTATGTATTTTTGCTATTTATAGATCACCATCTTTTCAAAACATCGACACTTTTTTGAATTCGCTTCAATCAACCATCAACAGCTCTAAAAAATTTACACGTCAAATCATTATAGGCGATCTCAATATTAATACTATTCCTCAATATCACCAACAATCAAATGATTATTTATGTTTTCTTACTGAAAACGGCTTCATTCAAACAATCAACAGCGCCACTCGTGAACAGGGTGCGACTAAATCCTGTTTAGACCATATAAATGTAAAAAATATTAACTTCATTGACTCATTTGTTATCCACACATCGATTTCGGATCACTATACTACAGCACTCTGCCTAAAAGTTAAACCTCCCCCAACTGCTAAAATTAAATACGTCCCGCGAACAAACTACACTAATTTACTTGAGGATTTGCGTTCAGAAAACTGGCAAAACGTATTTGACCTAATTGACACGAACATTGCGATGAAGGAATTCACTAGTAAACTACATTCATATATATCTAAACATACTGGTAAGAAACTCATATCAAACAGCCAGTTTAAACTCACGCCCTGGATCTCTTCTGGTCTTGTTAAATCTATCCACAGAAGGAACCAACTTCATGAAAAGGCGAAAAGGTATCCAGATAATATTTTAGTACAAGCTCATTACAAAAAATGCAGGAATTTATGTAAAAATTTAATTAAATCTACGAAGGAAAATTATTATAAAAAGTTCATTTACGAAAATACATACTCTCCAAAACGTTTGGGGGAAGCATTTCGTGATATTAGTAAAACTAAAAACAGTAAGTCTTCCGAAATTAAAACATTGAACATCAATAACATATACTCTTCCAATCCTAAAAATATGGCAAATTTTGCTAATGAGTATTACACGTCAATGGGAGCCACACTTGCAAAAAAAATTTTTTAAAATGTAATAAAACTGAAACCGAACTCGCCAACTTAATCACCTCTAATCTCAAGCATAAAATAGAAAATATCCAAACAACAACAAAGTCTTAAAAATCATAGACGACTTAAAGACATTGAATGCTTGTGGACCAGATAAAGTCTCAACAAATCTGCTTAAAGTAATAAAATCATTCATAGCACCTCCGATTGCGTTCATTTCTAATCTAAGCTTCCAATCGGGCATATTCCCTGATCATTTAAAAGACTAAATTATTACATTGATTCTCAAAAACGGAGATAAGTCGCAGATTCAAAATTACCGGCCAATATCTCTGCTAAACTCGGTCTCAAAAATCATTGAAAAAATTGTTAAGAACTGTCTCACCCTTTACTAGAACATAATAACATACTTTCTAAGAGACAATATGGCTTCCGACTAGGATTAGGTACTGAAAATGCTATCTCTAAACTGCTGAAAATCATCTCCAATAATATCGACGGAGGAATTAAATGCATCGCGATCTTCCTGGATTTAGCTAAAGCTTTTGACACCATCTCGCATAAAATTCTTTTGAAAAATTACAGCTAATCGGTATACAAGGACAACTATTTAAATGGCTGGGTAGTTACTTAAAAAACAGAAGCCAAAGAGTTAATATCAATGATACTCTAAGCGATCCAGCCAATATCGTATTTGGTGTACCACAAGGAAGTATTTTAGGGCCTATTTTGTTCAATATATACATCAACAACCTATGTAACAGTAACCTTGCCGATCACATCATCACCTTTGCTGATGATACAGTATTGATTTATAAAGGCAAAAGCTGGAACGAAGTCCATAGTAAAGCCGAAATTGGTATAAACAAGGTTATGCAATGGTTAGACAATAACCTCTTTACTCTCAATATGGATAAAACCAAATTCATACGTTTCAGTGCAACGCAAGTGGGACAACCCAAAGATGTGCTAAACATTACTGCTCACCTTTGCAACGAAATAAATACTTGTACTTGCAATAACTTAGAATGCGTGGATAGTTTAAAATATTTAGGAATCATTATTGACAAATTCCTGAGATGGGATGAACACGTCAACTCAACTGCCACAAAAGTCAGAAAACTCACTCACCTTTTCATGACTATTAGAAATATTCTATATGTAAAAGATCTAAAATCAATATATTATGCCATGTGTAATTCTTTACTTGAATATACATCCCTAGGATGGGGCGGTTGTGCCAAAACAATTTTGGACCCCCTGGCAAAAGCGCAGAAATCCCTAATAAGAGTCATCCTTAAAAAACCCTTCAGGTACCCCAGTGATGAATTATTCAAAGAAATGCAAGTTCTTTATGTCAGACAACTGTATATCAGGAAAATTGTATTACACACACATAAACAACGTCACCACTTTCCGTCTATCGATCATTATCACGACACCAGACACTCAAGAAGTAATCCAATAGTTTCAACAAAAACCATGACATCCCTCGCTCAAAGACAATTCTCATACTTGGGACCAAAATTGTTCAACATAATACCCGATACATGGAAAATGAAAAGTACAAACGTCCTGCGTAAACTGATCAATGTATGGCTTCTCGATTTAGGGAGGGTCAAAAGCGAACATATGCTCATTAATAGATATGTACAATTTTAATGTTACATCTCATATGTAATTCATTACTACTATACACTAAATTTAAAAAAAAATGCATATTATACTTTAATCTTGTACACTTTAAACTTTTAAACTTTTAAATGTTACATCTCATTTGTAATTCATTTTTACTCTACACTAAATTAAAAAAAAAATGCATATTATACTTTAATCTTTTATTTTTTATACTTTATATTTTAAACTTGTACATCTCAATTGTAATTCATTATTAATCTACACTAATTTACAAAATACATTTCATACTTTCGTTTTTTATACTTTAAACTTTTACTCTTTTTACTTTCAAATTTTACATCTCATATGTAATTAATTCTTTCCCTACAGTAAATTTATAAAAGGCATATCATACTTTAAACTTTTATACTTTATACTTAAACTTTTACATCTCATACGTAATTCATTAATACTCTACATTAAATTAAAAAATGCATATCATACATTAAACTGTTATACTTTATACTTTAAACTTTTATATCACATATGTAATTCATTATTACTCTACAATACAGTACATTAAATTAAAAAACAAAAAAATGCAACATACTTAATTTTTTTTTTCTTCGTAAATTTACTTTATGGATTCTTTTATATTCTCTCATGTATATGTATATTAATATGAACTAAACTTATCAATTTGACTGTCCTAAAACGGGATTTGTTCCTAGTTGGACAGTCAAAGCCTTCTTAAATATTTCTGTAAAATAATGTGTGTTTCAAATAAATATTATTATTATTATTATTAAAAAGTGTTATTTAAAAAAAAAAATAAACAATTTATTCCCGCTTCACTTCTAAAAATAATTCACTCAATAAGGAAATTAAAAAAAAAAAAAATGCTGTAACAACATTATCCTACTTTTTAGTATTTGGATATCTATATCGAAGTGTAAAATAAAATTTTCAATAAAAAATAGAACAAGTCCTATTTTCCATATAGAATCTATGATATATGGAAAGCCGACCTGAAAGGAATCTGTACGAAAAAAATCTATCTTCTAAAACACCCGTAGGAACAAGGTTACAGCGAAGGTGAACCCTGTTATATTCTACACCGCTGGCTATAGAAACCAGCCGCTGAATTGGCGACTTCAATAAAAAAATCAGCTTGCTTCTGCAATGATGCATCACAACATAATGACCCACTGTTAATATGCCCTTTTTTCTGATGTGCCTACGTGTTTACGGAAGTTTTGTGCGAAAAAAAAAGACGTCCTACCACGTCAAAACAAACTCTCCTACTGACTCGATATAATGCAAGCAGCTTCGTTATATTGTAATGTTGATGGTTTCCGTGTATGGAATTCTAACATATTAAGGTGTATAATCGCCTTGGCACTGAGAGGCCAAGATAATGGTTGTAATATTAAAAAAACTGTTTTTATTTATTTAAGCAATGTTTTGGTGGCTTTTTAAATAATGTGGGTAACTGGGATTTAGACATGGTTGATGTTATAACAATGAGTATTTTTATAATTCTCTTGTATTTAGAATTAAAGGATAGAAATAAACTTTAAACTATTGTTAGAGGTTTTGTAAATATTTTTTTACGCAATTGTTTTAAATATTCTAACACATGTTCACAATGTAGCGTTTAGAAGAACATATTGTTTGTTTGAAACATAATTTTATTTTGTGATAAATAACCTAGAAATTATTTTAAAAAATCATCAAAAACATCTGACGTACCTCGTCGAGCGGTAACATAGCCTTAATCCACCATAGTACAAGTGAAACTAAATATGTTCACCTTTTTTATTTATTTTATTTATATTCCATTTCCATACCATGTAATTTATCTAGATTTATGCTTTTATATGGCAGACAAAGTATTGTACTCACCGCTCTGTCCAGCTGAAATAAACAAACATTATTTAACAAATATTTGCAAAATAAAAATGTCTTCTATTTAATGTGTTACCAGCACGAGAATTGATCTGTCCTTTAAGTCTTTCTCATCTGATTTAATTTGTATGGATTTAGTATATTTTTTGATGTGAACTCGGTTTAATATATACATAATGTTTTTATTTATTATTATTACGTATCAAACATAGGATGAATATAAGTGAATGGTTCTACCACATCATCACCGCTGCATCGTCACAATTCTTGGAGTGTCCTGGCCACCTCTAGGAACCACTACAGCCGGTCTTCTGCTGTCTCCCTATAGTTCTTTATGCCTAAGGATGAAGAAGCCTTTATATAATTTATTAGCCAACTTTTAATAGCTCTGTTTAGTGATCAAGGGGACTTTACATCTGTTATAGTGTGCTGTATCCTGTGTTTCTAATTGACTTTTTTCAACTTTTCAAAGTCAGTTTCCGACCTCAGACCAAATGGCAGGTTTATTTATTTTAATTACAGATGTTAAATGTTATACAAATTCAGTACCTATGATATGTTTCAATGTATTATCTTGTTTTTGATGGTTGACGTGCTCCCGAGTGACACTTTTATTGTGGAAGTATGTGTGCGAGTGTATTTGTAGTATGAGATGTGAGAAGTGGTGATCTCTTTGTGGTTACCATTTTATGTACTTGTATTGCATCTTTGGAAATGCCTTTTAATTGTGTTCGTTCTTATGAATGATGCTCGATATTCGCCTTCGACAGTTTTTAATAAGAACTTAATATTAATAACTTTTGTACCCCTGGTTGGAGTTCCTATCATTTCCTAAACTATTTCTAGAACTTAATAATAATAACTCACCTGTACTTATGAAGAGAACTTATGTTGTGAAATTGCATGCACCTAGTCAATGCAGTCAAAGTCTTCGACTATTTCTGGAACTTAATATTATTAACTCATATGTACCTTCAGTTATTAGAGATTTCCTATCCTTATTAAATCATAGAGAACCTACCCACGCTGCGATATTATATACGAGGTGTGTTCAAAAGAAAAGGTGAATTTTGAATTTTCGCGGGCTGTGTACATTCGATTATCGATTTATTTTTTTGTTATGTTGGTACACATATGTTTATCATATGTTAGCATTATCAGCCATTTTGGATCAGTGGTTTGTTTTTGACAACTGGAAAGGTTAGTCACGTTTTGTTTTTTCTTCGATTTTGTACTAAAAAAATTTTTTGTAAAAAATCGAAAAACATCGATTTTTTGAAGAAATGCTGATAAGGACATAGAAAACAAAGCAAATCTAAAATTTCACTTTAATCGGACTGATGATGCCCCAGAAAACGGCTATCAAGTTCCGACCAAAACCCGGAAATTCCTCCATTGGATTAACAATTATTAACAATTTTTTTCTAAAAATAATAATTTTTTTTTTGAAGAAATGCTAATGAGGACATAGAAAATAAAGCGAATCTAAAATTTCACTTCAATTGAACTGATGATGCCTCAGAAAACGAACCTAAATAAAAAATCGAAGGACACCCAAAAACGTGACTAACCTTTCCAGTTGTCAAAAACAAACCACTGATTCAAAATGGCTGATAATACTAACATATAATAAACATATGTGTACCAACATAACAAAAATAAATAAATCGATAATCGAATGTACACAGCCTGCGAAAATTCAAAATTCACCTTTTCTTTTGAACACACCTCGTATGTATATACCTACACATATTCAATGCAGTCAGATATATGTAGCCTTTGGTCTATTTTTCGAACTTAATACTTATAACTCATGAACCTGGTTAGGGTTTCTTTTACAGATAACCTACATAGTGAAATTATATACCCATTGCTAATGCAGTCGAAAGCCTACAACCATTTTTAGATCTTTATAAATAATAATTCATATGAGCCTGGTTTTAGAGTTTCTCTCACTGATTTAATCATGGAGAACATACACTGTAAAATTGTATGCATATTGTCATTACAGTTAAAAACCTTCGACTATATCTAGATTTTAATAATAATTATGACTCATATGAACCTGGTTAGAGTTTCTCTAAATGATTTAATCATAGAGAACATACACTTTGAAATTGTACACATTGTCAATGCCGTCCAAAGTCTTTAACTATGTGTTTCTAGAACTTGTTAATCATATTTAATTATTGAAGATGATATTAACAAATCTCAAATGAAGCATGGAACAGAAAAGGACACTCTAAATAAAAAGGTATCGATCGCATCTGGGAATCTAACCCAGGACCTCTCTGTTCTCTCTTACCGGGACTAATGCTCCAACCCACGGAGTTAATGAGACCTAATTGTTTTCCGTCATTTTTATCGATATCATACCTCAATTTTATGAATTACCGATATTATCTTAAATTAATTAGCTCAGTGGTTAGAGCGTTGGTCCCTGTAAGACAGAGGTCCTAGGTTCGATTCCCAGATGCTACCGACACCTTTTTATTTTCTGTGTCTTTTTTCTGTTTCACATTTTATTTGAGATTTGTTAATAATATTATCTTCAATGATAAAATATTACAATGAGGTTCAATGAGTTATTCCAATAAAATTTATATTAATAACTCGTGTACCGGGTTAGAGGTTCTATAGCTGATTAATTCATAGATAACACTGAAATTTCACACACATTGTGAAATTGTATACACATTGCCGATGCAATTGAAAGCCTTCCACTACGTATTAAGTATTCCTAGAACTTAATAACATTAACTTGTATGTTTATTTAGAGTTTCTCCCACTGATTTAATCATAGTGAACATACGCTGTGAAATTGTAAACATATTGTGATTACAGGTGAAAGTCTTCAACTATTTCTAGAGCTTAATAAAAAAAACTCATTATGTACCTGATTAAGAGTTCCTATAACTGATATATTGTCCCCCTAGACATAAAACTCATTAAGTGCCACATTAGCTGTATGACACATAGGATACACTTTTAACTCTGATGGGACGATAATCACAGGGGACTTATGGTGCTTTACACAATACTTTTTTTTGTAAAGATTCCATAAGGGTCGTTTTTCCATATGTGAAAAATATGACTTGTTTTATTTTTGATACTGATTTTCATCTAGTTAGGCGCGCAATATTTGACAGGCGTCGTTGTTTTACCTAACTATTATTTTTCCTATTAAGTGGAAATGTTGCGGGTTTATTTCGGAATGTATTTAAAATATTGTTAAAACGATTATAGGCAGACTAGACCGCATTTATTACTGATTGTGAACGCGTGTTTGTGTTCGATATTGTGAATTTTGCGTATTTTTTAAAAATTATTTTTTGTCAAAGATGTCACCACTTTTTATGATACCTTCCCAAATATTGTTTATTTTTTATGGCAAACTATATTTGTAAATTTGTATGATAAAAATTATCACGTAAAGCACAGATTTTCAATGTGTCCTGATATGGTTTCCATATGGGAAATGGTATAGAAATAAGTACCTATTGTGTAAAGATAGCTTTATACTGAATTTTTGCAGTCATGACATTTTATAGTAGATAAAAAATGAGTGCACTGCAATAGTTTAAAACGTTTTAAACGACAACACCTAGATGGCTCATAGGAAGATGTAAGTAAAAAAAACACAACGGTCCAGATGTAAATGTTGTCCAGATATTAGCGATGCTTTCCGAAAGGAGACGATTATACATCACATTTTAAGATAATTTTATTTGTAAGGTTTTTTTTTTTTTTTTTAAAATTATTTAGCACTTTGCAAGGAAGTTAATAACACAGAAAAGGCGATTTTTTGTGTTTCTGAAATTTACGTATCGAAAATAACCATACTTTGAATGTTAGATAAATAAAAAAAAAAACAAAACAAAAACATATTCACAGAAAAATATAAATAGTTTAAAAACGAATTATTATGTTTTTATGATGTCAAATGTGAAATTTTTTTAAATCTTTAGAATAACATTGTAAAGACATAAGTTAGTAGCTTGGTTATGTCGTATTAACATGTTCATTGCTAACACCGCGCGTCGACAGTAATTTGATCGGCATGCGCGCAACGCGCGAGGCGCGTTGCGCCGTCTGTTCCATTTCCGGTCTAAAACAGACGCAGCCATGTGGTTTTGAGTCGTTTCTAGCCTCAGCGCTAGGCACTGTCACTGTTGTATTTTCCATTGGTAAAAAAACAGTAAATTATGATGTCTATACAATATTATGCTCATGTAAACACTCCTTTAGTTGGCTCGACCTTTCAGTCAAATGTTCTCAGCATGGCATTAATATGTACGAATTTTAGTTAGCAATGAACGTGTTAATATGAAAAAAATATAGTTCCACTTTATGTCTTCATTTTTTTTTTTCCGTTTTTTTTTTCTGTTTCATATTTTCATTGAACTTTATAGATGTTATTTTCAATCATTAATATTGCAGTGAATTGTAAAGCTTCAATAAGTTTATTATAATTTAATATTTTTAATAAATTTTTGAATTATTATTGGTGTACTTACTTTGCCTTTACAAACTATCCCTCAAAACCATAGAGTAAAGAATATCTCTACATAACCAAGTAAGGTAACCCTCAATGGATTTTGAAAACTTACCCGAGTAATATGGTGCTGTCAATATCGCCTTGGTGAAAGACCATATTTCAAAGTTGAAGTGTTGATTGAATTGATATTAGCCGTGTTTATTGCCCAGATTCGAATAGCTAGGGACTCTCCAACCCCCCTTTTTCCCTTCTCCCAATAAAGACCCTTGAAAAAGAAGGCCTGAGGTGAGTATTTCAGACCAGCTCAAGTATTGGGGCTCTATAGAAGCCCGAGTAAATCTGGCTTCCAAGAAATTGGGCGTTTGCAGTCAGGTAGTGACCAATTGCTAACACTATACAAATGTCAATTACTTCTAACAGTTGAATTTGGAAGTCACCTCTGTCTGGAGTTCCCAAATACATGTTAAACCTGATTGATTCTGTGCGCAGGAGAGCGGTTCATCTGATTAACAATCCATCGTTAACAGACCAATTGCCATCTCTAATGCACGGATGCCATGCAGGTATGCTCAGTCTGTTCTACCGATGGAGCCTGCTCGAAGGAGCTAGCAGCGTTGAACCCCCTGCACTGGTGGACATGCGTGAAACTTGATGGACACAACCAGAATACCCGTTCACAGTTGATGTTTGCTTCATGAGAACGGGTCGTTTCGCCGACACATTTTTATGTAACTCGGCTTGTATGTGGAACGAGCTACTGGCATCTGTTTTTCCTCCTACATTTAATACAGGCCTCTTCAAGGCATGGATTAACAAATTCCTTCCTATAGTCCCCTTCCTTAACCCACCTAACAGTGTTGCCCAACCGGGTGGCGATATAGTTACCATGTATGTTCTCCGTACAGACAGGGGCCCTCTTGTGAGTTGTTACATAAAAATTAATAAAATGACTTGTAAAAAACTGAAAAATTGAAACTATCAATTGTTTCAACTATGTAAATGAACTCAAAAAAAAATTGAACTGGAGTTAATTATTTTGCATCATATTCTCCGAAGTCCGAATGAATAGACTTGCCATAATAGCCAAGTTTGCCTACCATTTTTACAGCTGGAGGCAACCATGTTACATTCTAAATTTGGCACCTAGCGGGTTCACGCATTTCTCGAATACATGAAGTCATCATTCGTTTATTGACTGGTGGCGAGCGATCATTCGAAGCTTTAAGGAATAAAACAATAATTACGGTTTCCTAGTTGTAAAAATAGAAGTGGTGAAGAGAATAATCAAAACTATTGCATTACATTCCACAGATAAGCTTTTTTTAACTGTATTTTACTTATTCAATTATCTAATGCATTAATAGTTTTGGTGATACGAAATGCCAGCTGTCCACATTTATTTCTCGTGATTTTGACTGCGGTAAGTAAATTTAAAACATTTGTAAGAAGGGTCAAACAAAATATTCGCTTTTGTAAACAAGCCAAACCCTTTTCTTATTTACTGTTTTACTTATTGGCTTCTTGCGATCAGTTACCGCAGCTACGGGAAAAAAAGAAGATTTGCCATAAATTCCACACAATTGTAAAAAGGACGAGTTGATCATTATCAGATTTGCTTTTTGACGAATAAATACTAATTCTTTGCAGTGCAATGCGAGTTGCCTGGAGACTGTCGGTATTCATTTATTCGCAAATCAAATTACATTGAACTGTCTAAGCTCACCCCTCGCCCCCACTATTTTGGTTTCTTTCCCTTGCGTGTTAGGGCATTTCTAGTAATTAGTAATTACCTGCTCTGTGATCACATTCCTTCATTTGCACCTCTGGTAGATCTAAGATGATTATTTTCCACCGTATAAAATTGACCAACAATAAAAATAATAATTCTTTTCTTTTTTTCGTCTCCAAGGGTTGTTTTAATAATAATCAAATAGCAATTACAACTTCACCTTTTTATTGAAATAATTAATTTACAGTCAGTAAACCACTTTGTACAACATTTTTCAACACTGGTAGGAAAGCGTTATCTAAATGCATTATTATTTGCAAAGAAACAATAAACAATGCTTGTCAAAACATAAGTCCTGTTGTCCACTAACATATTCCTAAGGAATACTCTACAATAATATTACCTGTATCTGTTTTTTTTTTAAATGTAATTTCATCATTTCTTTGCCTAACTAAAAAGCTTTTTAATTTAAAGTATGGTGGAACGTTAATATTTTTTAAACACATCCATTTTTTAATCAATGCTTAAGTATTTTATTAAATTCTAGCTGAAATTTTTGCTTTTCTTAAGCAAAGAAAGAAGTATTATTTAATATTCAAGGAATGTTACTAGAGCTTACAAGAAAACATGGATAAGTTACATTTTGTCTAGTGTAAATAAGATGTTTAAACTAGTGACGATTTGTTGAATTTTGTAGCATATTTTGTATATATATATATATACCGGACACAGATAAGATTCAAGCAGTAAGAAAAATGTTACATATTTTACAAATATGTCTTTTCTGTAATATATAATCATGTATGTTAAATTTAATTCCCATTCTGCTGCAAAAATGTAGATTTTTTTGGAAATTGTCGAATATGATTTTAAATGAAATTTTCTGACAAAAGCAGCCTCTCTTTTTCAAAAAAATGTTCATTTTGTTGAATCCTTTTTTATAAAATTTCCTTATTTTTGTGAAATATAATAAAATATATATTGTGTTTTGTTAGCAATAAGTCAAATTTATATTATAAATTTTTTTTCAAATATATTTTTTTTAAATTATCTGAAATTAAAAAAATTAGGCAGCATTGAATTTTATTAAAAAAAAAAATTAAACATATGAAACGAGAAAATATCCCTGTAAATGAACAATTTCATATTCAATTTGTTTTTGGCACTAGTTTACTTTTTGTACAATGCAAAATATAGTCTTAGAAAAATATAACAAGAAATTCAATACTTAATAGAATGCGGCATTTTACAAATATAATATGTGTTAGTTAACTAAAAATTCTCATTTTTTGTATTATAATTACATATATAATGTGACAATGAAATCAACCAAACATTATTTGGAAGGTCTTGAAGATTTTTTTTTAAATTTAGGCCTTTTTGAAAATCACTCTTTTTTTAGACTTAAGTTTCTTTTCCTTTAGTTTTTTTTTTTTTATAGTGACGACCTTAAATTCTGAAAACATTACTGGAATATATTTAATTTTGAAGCTTTATTTATAAAATGCACAGAATATAATAATATATTATTTTATTTCTTTATAAATACATACATATTTATATTCATATTTATACTCTTTAATATCTTTTAGCTGCGAAATAAAGATACTTAATACGCTTCTAAAACATTAACACTTTCCTCATATCAAGCCTTAATCACCAAAATATTGTTAACACCATGTTAATCTGTTTAAAATAACATTTTTAATACAAATCGGTAAGTATATAAACTATCCGTTGTATTAATACGCTAACGTCTGTCGTCCACACTCGCTTCATGCGCTAGCTACAAACAGAAGTGCTGCCATCTATGGTATTCAAAGAGAAATGACCTGATAGTAATATAATAAATTAATGTTTGAAGCAATAGAAAGATGATGATGTTGTCCAGTTTATTAGGAGAATAAACCTACAAGGTCTTCACAGCGCTCGGTATTCCTGGTGACTGTATGAAAACTCATGCGGTTAGAGATAATGCCGTGAAAACGTTATCCGGTCGTACGTTGAAGCTCCCTTGTTTGATGTTCACGGAAAGAAAGATGGCGACGTTTGTTCCGCAATGATAATGTGACCGGTGTTTAGTAAAATTTAAATCCGAACTATTATATTTCTGCCAAATAGATTAAATCTCAGGAAAACACCTTCAAAATGTTCACGGGCACCGAGTTTAGTTTTACTGTTAATCTTAGATCCCTCGTGATGCCGTAAAATCGGTCCCCGGTCGTACGTCAAAGCTTACTTTCATTCATCCCTCTAAGCAGAAAAGAAGGTAATGAGTTAAAAAAAATATATATAAAACGTTTTATAAATAAATAAAATTGTAAAAAAAGAATTGTGGTGGTTGTAACGATATTTCGGCGCTTAAAGCTCAATACATTATAATATATTTAGTTTATAATAAATGATTTAATAAATAACTCTCAGTATGACTGAATTTGAATTATACAACAATAATAAGATATAATATTTGCAGATAAATGCGAGCAACTAAATTGCTCTGTGTTAATCTTGTCATGGTTTTGGATTGTATGCATTGTTTACCTATACTAAAATATCCAATATATACGTGAGTTCATTTTAGAGGTTATTGGCTCCACTGGCAAAGTACGCGTTGACAGCCGCCTGCCTGTCGGAATCGACGTCGGCCATCTTGGAATAAAGCCCGCGCTTTTGAAGCGGACTGAAGTCGGTGTTGAAGCCGTTTGCCAGGTTGTTGTTGAAGCCGCTTGCCAGGTTATTGGAGGTCGCCATGTTGTTGTAGCTCGCCATGTTATTATTGCGTTTGCCAACATTCTTGAAGAAGACGCGGTTTTTTTCGGCTTGGATTTCGTTCTCTCGCATCTGCTTGCGGGCTATTTCGAGAAGCAGGCGTTGTCTGAGGACGTCCATTGGGTTGACGATGGACATGGAAGGCTGCTTGCGCTTGGACCTCAGCGGGTCATCGGAATCCTGAAATCGGAAGAAAATCTCATTTAATCTTTGCGAAAAGATAAAAGGTACATTGAGGTATATAAATGGAGTAAACATCAGCGTTCGAAATACGGACAACAACGTGCGGCCCATTGGCATCATAGAGATAACACGGGCTTCAGTCGATTACAAGCGCTCGCCGGGTACGGATTTCCAATGATAACTGCAAAAATGCCTATATGACTCGACAAGTCGTTCTGGAGAAGATAGAAAAAGCAACGGCGTAACCTTTCATCGGTTTTATCATAATACATATTTGTGTAAATTGCCTTTTTTAATTAAAAAAAAACTCAAGGAGCGCTTAATGTTGGCACGCTGGTAATGCGGTATTCAAATGCTCCGACCCGCGGCATGGCGGCAAACCATGCGGCGACTCTGTTCGTCGAGTTCGTTCGCTGTCGGAAGGATTCGGGCGGTATCGACAGCCGTCTCACCCCCTTCCTATTTCACACGCGGACACAATATTTTAAACTTATTTTGCATGGAACGTAGACTCTATTAACATATCAGTAGGAGTAATTCGTATGAAGGAGAGTTTGTGGAAGTGAAAGTGATATCCAAAAAAAAAAGCTGATGAAAGGGAAATTCTTCTACGTTGTGTTTTGGTGTTTGAATATGTCCACATTCACACAATTCAAAATCCTTTTGTGCATTATATACGCAAAGCGACTGTGCTGCATCGGATACGGTCTGGTGAGGTCCACGTCTTTCCAGGGAGAGAGAACCCTGGTCGTTTAACGGGATGCCGTTTTGGGGGATACGTTTGTACACGAAAATTCAATTCTATTCAATAAAAATTTTCAATTCAATCAATTTATTATTTTTAAAACTTTACAAAATTTTCAAATTAACTCGCTTTTAAAGACATTGTATTATAAATAAACATTACACAGCATGATTTGATGGTGGATACAGTTTTTTTTATAAATTAAATAAGTAGGTAGGTATAAATTAGGAAGTAAATATTTTTTTTTATTTTATTTTTTTTTATTGGCTTTCACCCATTAAGGGCGATCTCGGCCATGTATAATCAGTTAGATTTTAATTGTACAGATTGTTCTTAAAATTAGTTACTTTTAAACAAGATATAATATTTGGGCAAATAAAATTGAAGCAGATAAGTTAGATAAGTTAAACAGTGTAAATTAATGTGTTCTTAATCCCCAATGACTTAAATTTTAATGCCATTTTTATAAATGTATTTTGCTAATAAATTGTTAATTTGGGGGGAGTTGAGACTTAGAAGGCAGGGAATACTGGTAGGGAGATCAATTTTAAGTTTTACCAATTCATGCATAAAATTTGGAAATTGGTCATTGATAGGACATTCAAAGAAATTATGGTCCAGAGTGTCCTCTGACCCACAATCACAGTAAGGCGAGCTGACTATATGGAATCTGGCGAGATGACTAAGACAAGAAGTGTGACCTAGTCTCATTCGAGTTATGGAGGAAATATATTTTTTTGGCATGCAAGTGTATTTATGAAACCAGGGCTTGACAGGAATAAACGGTTGTATTAATGAGTACTGATGACCTTTTGTTAGAGAAGCTATTTTCCATTCAGAGGACCATTGGAGTTTGTATTTACTTTTTAGAATAGGGAAATAATCTCTAACTGGAACAGGAATACCATTTAACGGACCGTGAACAGTGGCTTCCTTAGCAATGGAATCCGCTATTTCGTTTCCAGTAATACCTAGGTGTCCTGGAATCCAAGCCAGGACCACTGACGTATTTGATAGTGAAATGGAATACAGGAGGTCTCTGATAGAGCAGATTAGGGAATCGCTATTAGAATTGAGTGGGGATGAACATATTTTTTGTAGTGAGCTAAGCGAATCTGAAAGAATGAGGGCGTTTCTAATATTGTGCGATTTGACAAGATGCAGTGCTTCTATGATAGCTATGCATTCAGCAGAGAAAATGGAGCATTCTTTGGGAAGTTTGTGTGGGAGACTCATCTTCCTGTGTGGAACATACACACTGGCCCCGCAATGGGAATCCTGACTGAGTTTGGAACCATCTGTGAATAATTTTATATAGTTTGGCCAATTGTTTTCAATAATTTTGTTAAATTCTACATTATTTGATTGAGCTGAATTGTTTATATTTTTTTGCTTATTCCTATAAACTGGTGAACCTTGGGATAGAAGGTAAGGCTTTCATAGGAACACGAGTATAAGGGAAGAGATTCGTTACGATAGATGTTGGTGGGTATATCCAGGAAAGAGTTATAGCAGTCATAGAAAAGGGGGGGGGGAATGTTTTTTCCAAAATGGATTTGAAATAACATCATACTTTAAAGATTGAAGTTTAGGAATCAAGGGATGGGATGTTATCGAGCATGTTTTGAAAATATATTTTTCTGCTAAGCATCTCCTTCTTATATGCAAGGGGGGTTCGGAGCATTCAACTTGCATTGAGTTGATTGGGGAAGATTTCATGGCTCCTAGAATAAGACGAAGAGACTTTGACTGGATCTTATCTAATTTATGTGAATTTGAAGAAGATATTGAATCAAACAGGCAAGATCCGTAATCAAGATGACTTCGGATGAGGGCATTGTAAAGAAGTTTTAAAGATGCTGGGTGGGAACCCCACCACACTCCGGACAGAAATCTAAGTGGATTGATATTGCTTTCACATTTTGTGATAACATGATTTATATGGGTGTTCCAAGTAAGCTTGGAATCCAAAAACATTCCCAGGAACTTAACTTCCTTAGAGATAGGGATGACTTCATCGCCAAATCTCACCTGAATATCAGGGAGCTTTCGACGACGGGTGAAGATGACAACTTTGCTTTTGGAAGGAGAAAGTTCAAGGCCATTACTATTTAACCACGCCAAGAGTTTTCTAAGAGCGTTGTTGATTGCTGACGCTGCGATGAAAAGATTGGGGATATTTTGTAGAACGTTAAGTCATCGGCGTATTGAAGTATATCGCACATGAAATGAATAGATTTTTCCAGATCGAAAGTATAAATATTGTACAGGATCGGGCTTAGGACAGACCCTTGCGGGAGTCCTTTGAATATGTGTCTAACGTGGGGAGAGGATCCAGGCCCGTCTACAAAAATAGTTCTCTGGGAGAGCAAATTAATAATGAGTTGGACCAATTTGGGTGGGACGCCAATCGCCAATAATTTTTCTTTTAGAATGGGGATGACAACATTGTCATATGCTCCGCAGATGTCTAAAAACACTGCTATGCAATATTCGTTTTTAGAAAGTGCTAATTTAACATCTGTCACAAGAGAAGAAAGGTTATCAAGGGTACTTTTACCTTTTCTAAATCCAAACTGCGAAGGGGAAAGGATTTGATTTTTTTCTACGAACCAGTCTAATCTGTTCTTAATCATCCTTTCAGCTACTTTGCATAGAGTAGAAGAGAGAGCAATCGGTCTATAGCTTGAACCTAGACTAGGATCTTTGTTACTCTTGCAAATGGGAATGATATTTTGGATTTTCCAGTCTGGGGGAATAATACCAGAATCCAGAAATAAATTGATAAGAGAGAGAAAGTAGGAAAGGGAATTGTCATCATTGTGACTGATGAATATGTTCAGAATTTCATCTCTGCCTGGAGCAGAGTCTTTGAGGTTTTCCGAAGCTCTCTTTAACTCCTCTATGGAAAATGGAGCATCTAACCATGAAGACGAATTTGGGGTGAAAGATGGAATAGGTACTTCATCAAGATTAGGGACATAAGGGGGAGCTATTTTGCTAAGAAAGTCAGACATCCAAATTGCTGAATTGTGAGATGGCTTCGGCAGTGAAAAGGAAGATCTAAATCTGCGAATCATCGACCAAACCTCCCCCGCTGGAGTGGCAGGGGATATGTTAGTACAGAAGTTACGCCAGCTGTTTTTTTTTTGAAACGAAATGTACGTTTAGCCAGAGCTTGGGCATTCTTGGCTGTTAAGTAATTTTCCATTGTCATCTGTTGGCAGTATGTCTTATTGGCCGCTTTCCTTTCTTTCAACACTTGAAGGCATTCCTCATCCCACCAAGGGGGAGGGCGAGCCTTCGTGCCTACAGGAGATGATTTAGGAATAGCCTTTTCAGCGGATTTAAGAATGGATTCGGACCAAGATTTATAAGTGGAGGTGGAATTTTCTGAATTAGGGGTAGGAAGGGAGAGGGTAAGAGCCTGAATAGATTCTCTGAATTGGGACCAGTTGGCTTTCTTTGTAATATATTTTGATTTACTTTTAAAGGGGTGAGTATCTAACCGCTGACCCAGATACAGAATGATGGGATAGTGGTCACTGCCGCAGGGGTCTGAGGTAGTTCTCCAGGAAATTAGTGGAGAGATACATGGGGAACAAAGAGATATGTCCACCGCACTAGGTCTCTGTCCAGGGTGACTTAACCTTGTTGGGGATCCGTCATTTAGAAGACACAGGTTTAAGGAGTCCATAAGGTCAATAATTTTGTTTCCTGAGAAATCCGTGGATGAAGAACCCCACAGTGGGGAGTGTGCATTGAAGTCACCCAGAATAACCAAAGGAGAAGATATTTTGCCAAGCATGTGGACCCATAAGGAAAGATCAAATGAGGTAGAAGGGGGAATGTAGAGAGATATAAATGTAATATTAGAGACAGTAGCTGCCACTAATTGGAAGGATGCATTTATGGGTTTAATGGAAAGAGGGGTGAAGGGTAGGGAGTTTTTGATGAGCAGGGCTGCACCGCCCATCCCATCAATGCGGTCGTCCCGCAGACATTGGAAGCCACTCACCTTGAAGAGTTGAGCAGGCTTAAACCAAGTCTCAGAGACGGCAGCAATCGATATTGAGTGGAAATACAGAAGGCGGGTGAGGTCATCCTTATTGGAGATGGCGCTTCTGCTATTCCACTGAAGTAATCTAACGTCTTGTGGAGTCATTTTGTGAAAGTGATTTTAATGTGGTAATAATAGAAGCAGCGTTGGACGGTAGATTGGTTTGTGAAGAAATTAGGTCAATTAAAAGCATAATAAGGGTTTGAATAAATGAAGAATTGTCTTGGGAGAGTTTTTCAGAAAGGAAGAGAGAGTTCGTTGAGGAAGGATTAGAATTGTTTGCACAACCATTTACGGCAGTTGAAAGTGATGACCCATTGGGATTTAAAATAAGTGAATTGTGTTGTTGTTGATCATATCCAGGAGCCGGTTTAGGGGTGGGGTTTTTGTATGAGAATTTAGTTGAGCGAGAAGAAATTGTTGTTGAGGATTGGTGAGAGTTAGATGTAGGGTTGCTGGATAAAGCCTAGTAAATATTAATGATCATACAAAGAAAGAAAATAGCCTTAAAATAAACAAGATAACAAGTGATGAAATAAGAAATGTTATAGCCTCCCTAAATTCAAACACTTCATCGGGAAATGACATGATGACAAGCAATTCAATCAAGTACCTACAAGACGAGTTAATTTACCACCTAACATATCTTGTAAATCTATCAATATCAAAAGGTATTTTTTCCTCTTGTCTTAAAATTGCTACGGTCATACCAATCTATAAAAGTGATCCCAAAAATGATATATCTAACTATCAACCAATTAGTCTTTTAACAACGATTTCAAAAATCTTGAAAAAGTGATAAAAAAACAAATTGTTACCTTTTTGGATAATAATAAAATATTATCATTAACGCAATACGGGTTTAGGGAAAACCTGGGTACTGGTGATGCTATAGCTAAAGTAACAAATACAATAATGCAAAAAATGGATGAAGGTAAAAAATGCTTGGCAGTTTTCATTGATCTTCAAAAAGCTTTCGGTACAATTGACCATAAAATACTGTCTGTAAACCTTGAAAAAATTGGAATGACAAAATCAACTGTAAACCTACTTGGGAGCTACATGTCTGGCAGAGAACAGTTTGCACAAATTGGTAAAAAAAACCAGCAAAACTCTACCAATTACGTATGGTGTCCCTCAAGGAAGCGTACTAGGACCAATACTCTTTCTCATTTATACAAATGATCTTATGAATCTTCCCATCAAAGGCGACATAATTAGCTTTGCAGATGACACTGTTATTATTTTTCATGAACAAGAATGGATAAATACCTTTAAAGAGGCAGAGCATGGCTTGGCTGTATTTCAAAAGTGGTTAAAAGTGAACTCCCTTACATTAAATGTGAGTAAAACTAAATATTTAACATTTTCAATAAACAAAAGAGGCCAACCAATGAATGAGCACATACTTAAAATACATGAATGTCAAAATAATTTGCCTCATTGCACTTGCCCGCATACAACCAAAGCTAAAAACATTAAATATCTTGGAATCTTAATCGATGATAAACTCCGCTGGGATGTACACATTAACGGAACTTCAAAAAAGTTAATAAAACTCATATATTTCTTCAAAAAATTACGAAATACTCTGTCAATCGAGGATCTAAATAGAGTATATTATGCTTTATGTCACTCTCATTTGGAATATGGAATTTGGGATGGGGCTCAGCTGCATCAAATTACATGAAACCGTTAAATACAACCCAGAAATGCATCATAAAGACCATTTTAAAGGTCCCGGTAAGGACGTCAACAACGGAAATTTTTAAACAGTTCAACGTTCCAAGTATCCAAAAAATCTTTGCCAAAAATATTCTAGTTAATCATCTTAAAAATGAGAAAATGACTATCACTCTTCGTGATCATAATACCATAACAAAGCAACTAGATATGATAAATATACCTAAATGCAATACTACTTTTGGACAAAGAATCTCTGAATTTTTAGCTGTAAAATTATATAACAAACTACCACTTAATATTAAAAAAAAGTAATTCAATCAATAATTGCATAAGTCCAGCAAAACTTGGCTTAAGGAATTACCAGAACATGAACTGATTACTATTCTCAAAAAAACGTCATAGAATTTACTGGAAAGACCCTACCCTAACCTTGAAGTTGAAATATAGAAGTCGCTGAAACCCCTTTGTGCAAAACCTGGTCCACCTCAGCACAGGATCTCCTAGTGAGGAGGACTATGAAAAATTCTATAATATATATGTATTTTTAATATTTATACTTTACCTTGTAATATCAAAATTATATAGAAACTAATAAAAAAAAAGGTACATGCTAAAGCTTGATCTAAATATGTCAATATCCGAATTGATTCCAATCAACAACAAGATTGCCCTCCCCATCGCCCTGGTAAAAGACCACCATTCAGAATTGAAATGTTGCTTGAAATGGCTTTTAGCCGTGTTTGGTAACCAGATCTGAATAGCCAGGTATTTCCCCACCTTCCTCTTTCGCTTCTCCTTCCCCTCCCCAATACCATCAGTCTCACAACATTCCCCAATTGGGGATGCCAGTCTCACTGGCTCCAGACGGTTGGGAGCAGTTGGTACTCTTGTGCGGTATTCATAAAAAAAAACAATATTCTATCAAGTCAAAATTCTTTCATAGTAACACGGAAATTTCAAAGACACTTAGAGCTGAAAGTGGTTGCATTCTCTAGAAAAAGCTGCGCAATTTTCCCGTTGCGAAGGGTTTTCTTGCTCCTCGCGGAATTGAACAAATCTTTGGAATTATTTTACACCCATCATGGACCAAAAATTTACAATAAAATTTCCCCCGAGGTTAAAAACTGCGAATTGTCATCCTTCGCCAAAAATATTACCAAATGGCTCATTGACCTGGGAAGAATGGAGTCAGAAAACCCGTTAAAAATATTATTTAAGTGTTATCTATTTTTTTAATAGTACATAATTTTTGTTTGTTTGTTTTTTTCTTTCTTTCTTCTATATCTTAATTTTTTTATAGTCCAATTTCGGAATCCACCGAAAAGAGCTCCAACAATAAATTTAAAATAATAAAACACGTATACAACTCGATATTTTGATACCCATCACATATTTGATTCCTTAGAACGTGCAATATGTCTAGCTAGGAATTACTAAATACTATGTAAATTACTATGTTTTGCTAATACAAATGTTCCCAATGTAAATGTCAATTTAATAAAAAAAATTACGATACGTATCTCATTTTGAATACGGTTGCTCAGTTATTAAATTTCAAAACTCGCCAATATTTCAGGACACTTTCCTATCACTTAGCTGTGTACAAGGTACGTTATTTATCAGGAAAGTTTTCACCAGAAGAGTTTATTTGCGTTTTTCAGTAAATGGCCAACTTCGTATCAGTCAGTCACCAGCCGGTAGATTTTTCAGTCAGGTTTTTAAAATGTCGCTTAAAAGATATATTTATTAAACTATCTCAATCTGTAAAATAGAAAATAAAATTAAATCTATATAATAGAAACAAGGGAGATGGGCTATGAACCATTAGTAGTATGAAACCGCGCGCACAAGAGTGTCGCCGACATCGTTCACCCACACCATTGAAAATCGTATCTACGCACAGCGTCCGCATTTATTTCTACCTACACACCAAACGCATAAAGGTTCATTCAAATCTGCCAGCCCCGCGCAGTGCAGAACAGTGCAGTACAGTACAGACACGACAACATTAGTTGCCTACATTATCTATGAACACATTCATATTGAAGCGTATGTAAGCGTAACGTATCCGCAAAGGCACGGGCCAGCACCGGCCGATATTGCCGAATAGAATATTTTAACGTGCTGGTGGCTGCTTGTGACGTCTGCGCCTGCGCAGTTAGTATGAACACATACCGTTAGCACCGTCATCTTCGTCAGTTGGCGTCATTAGACGCAGATATTTAAAAAACCGAGAAGATGGATAACGATAAATTGGTTGAATTGATCAGGGAATTTAGGTTATAAATATGGGAATGAGATTATGAAATCCTCAAACATGTGATGGCGGACGCTAACGCTCAGTTGACAGTTCAGTTGACAGCCGTTCTCGCGTCTGTGATGTGTCTGTGCTGTACTGCACGGTGTAATGTGAATACTCGCTTCTGAGACGTTCACTGTTCTGCACTTCTCGGTGCTGGTAGATATGAATAGACCTTAACTTTTATTGACTCCGCCGCTTAGTAGGTAGATAGTCCGTGCAGTTTGGTCGTAGCTCGGCGACGGGCGGCACGCTTTCATGCTACATCTCAGTTTGTTTGTATTATCTATGATTAGATCTCGGAGGAAATTCAATAAAAGAGTTGTACCGAGTGCTGCATTCACCAATAAATAATTGTTAGAAGGAGAAAGCTAATAATCCAAAATGGAGTAAATGTTTTTTTGATTCATAAAACCTTATATTGTCATAAATACAGGGTAAAATGACGGCGCTGTGATCTTTAAAAGGTTTTAAGGCCCCGCATTAATCTCTCCAGAATTTAGATTTAGGCAAGAGGTCTGTCTAGAATCGGCTCTGAATCCCAACTGACCGCTGTTGAAAGACAAATATGAAAAATATTAATAAAACAAGACATATTATAAGATAGATCAAAAATCTCAAGACGAATGTCTTAGGTAGTATTTAAAGAAAGAGTATGATTTTTTTTCAAACCTATAACATGTTAAGTACCAGAACAACCCCGTTTTTTTTTCGGAGCATACTTTGCGTTTTTTTTTCTATCGAGGGATTTCATATAATTACATTTGTAGCCCGTTGACTGATTAGAGATTATCTTCACAAATGAAAATATATTTTTTTAAAGTGCATAAAATATCCAGTTTTAAGGGATATTTAATGTAATATATCCATAGAAATTCTGTTTTGCCGAGCCTTAAATGATATCTCCAAGATGGCTAATAGGAAGATTTATTGTTTAAAAAGCAAAATGGACTAGTGCATGTCTTTTACTTCCAACAAACGGTATTCAGAAATTAGTGGTTATTAATCAAAGAGATGATTCTACATCACATTTAAAACAATTTTATGTAAATTTTAAGGAAGGTAATTACACGGAATGGCGATTTTTCATATTTCTGGAATTTATGTATAGAAGTAACCAATAATAATAATAAAAAAACATAATCGAGATCATAAATCTAAAATAAAAACGTTAAAAATTTATTCTTATTTTTTGCCTTGTTTCTTTAAAACGAATTGTCACACTCGAAAGTGATTTTTTTTTAAATGTGGGAATTAAAATTCAAAGACACCGTGGATAGCTTGGTATTGCCATAGTAATGAAAAAAAATTGTTCCACTTCATTGAATGTCCATATTTTATTGCCGAGCTATAAGTTGTAAGTCGAACAAATTAAAACGTGTGATATTTGTCAACGATTGAGTTTATTCCTACAAACTTCTTCCAACAAACCGTCTCTTCTCGGAAAGAAATGGATTGCTCGCCGCTCCCCGTCTAATTGCTATCTCCAGGTGTAATTAAAAACTTATTTAATTACTACATTTAAAGCTATATCTCCACCTCACAGTCTAGGTAACTGTCGAGCTGCGAGGAACTACGTTTTGAACTCGGCACGGAAATGCGTTATCACTTTTTTGCACTCGGAATTCCAAATAATAAAAATATCGCATCTTTAATCTTTACATTGTATGGCATCTTAGATCATCTGCTATCTATTTTATCTCTCCATACAACCAGTCGGTCTTTAGAGATGGCCTTAGATCATCTGCTATCTATTTTATCTCTCCATACAACCAGTCGGTCTTTAGAGATGGCCTTAGATGTCTGTGCTTCCCGTTGTGAAATGTTTCTGTCTTCACTCAATATTAAATTCTATGCGGTCGTCATAGATGCTACATTAGCCTGTGGCCTTTTATATACTCGTATGTGAAAATTGCGTTCCGTTTAACTGCACATGTTTAAAAATATTACAATTTGTTGAACAATTTTTAGGTATTATCGCTTTCGGTCTATACAAATACGGATTGATATAAGTTGATCTGTACCTAATTACAAACAATATCTTTCAATCAATTGTTCTGTTATAATAAATTTTGTATTTCCACGGTATTTAGTACGAATTCGAAAATGAATTAATTAATTATACACCGAAGCTTACGTAATTGTCGTACGGAACGCACTGCAGCGACCAAAAACTAAAGATCTTGCAGTTTACCGTCACTCAATCATTTTTCACATGGACGTACTTCACGTAATGCAATCCGAGGTGGATCACCTCGGCAGGGCCAACAACCGGTGCAGGTAGGCTAAAGGGAACTACAGTGCACTACATTGCATACGGTGAACCATTGAACAATCATAATTTTGTAAATGTTTATTACCAACAGAAATAAACGGGGGAAGCTACCTATATGATACACTGACATGTTCCTAGTAATATTGGAAAATAGGTATATGATACACTAACAAATTCCTCGTAATATTGCGTAGTAGGTATATGATACAATGACAAATTCCTCGTAATATTGGAAAATAGGTATATGATGCACTGACAAATTCCTCGTAATATTGGAAAATAGGTATATGATTCACTGGCGAATTCCTCGTAATATTGCGTAGTAGGTATATGATACACTGACGAATTCCTCGTAATATTGCGTAGGGTGTGTATGATACAATGACAAATTCCTCGTAATATTGGAAAATAGGTATATGATTCACTGACGAATTCCTCGTAATATTGCGTAGTAGGTATATGATACACTGACGAATTCCTCGTAATATTGCGTAGTATGTATATGATACAATGACAAATTCCTCGTAATATTGGAAAATAGGTATATGATGCATTGACAAATTCCTCGTAATATTGGAAAATAGGTATATGATACACTGACAAATTCCTCGTAATATTGGAAAATAGGTCTATGATTCACTGACGAATTCCTCGTAATATTGCGTAGTAGGTATATGATACACTGACGAATTCCTCGTAATATTGCGTAGTATGCATATGATACAATGACAAATTCCTCGTAATATTGGAAAATAGGTATATGATTCACTGACGAATTCCTCGTAATATTGCGTAGTAGGTATATGATACACTGACGAATTCCTCGTAATATTGCGTAGTATGTATATGATACAATGACAAATTCCTCGTAATATTGGAAAATAGGTATATGATGCATTGACAAATTCCTCGTAATATTGGAAAATAGGTATATGATACACTGACAAATTCCTCGTATTATTGGAAAATAGGTATATGATACACTGACAAATTAATCGTAATCTGTACATAATAGGTATATGATACACTGACAATTTCTTTGTAATCTAACAATGTAGGTGTCTTGAAATTAAATAAAAAAGTTATTTTTATTTAAAAAAATTTCTGCACGCTTAAATGTAAACTTCATAAATTATTATTTTAACAAATTTAAATATGTCAATCCAAACGTTAAGTGAGTGTCACGGGCTGTTTTAGTTTAGATTTTCCGATCCCGTTTTTCCGATGAATAAATAATGTTAGAATTAACAAATTAAAAACAATTATCATGGTTTCCACGTTGGCACGTTTTTACCGCATTAATAAGAAATGTGTCTTTCGTTGGCTGTATGAAAACCACCCCAATCATTAGATATTAAACAAAATTCTTCGAAAGCAGGTATTTTCGAATTTGTCAATAACTTTTATCTGGAAATTATCTTTCTCATTATCGTATCTTCAAATTACTTATTTGCAGTGCTGTCCTTCTCACCTTATTTAGGTTTCTTACTTGGTGTTTGATTTTACATTGACCACATATTTAATGGATGTTCCATTTATTTATTCCGTTCTCCATCTTCTTCTCTTCTACCCTTTCCTTCCCCTTCTCTCCAACTGCGAAACGTTCCCCGAGTCGTCAATCGAGTCAACTCTGATGAATGGCAGAGGGAGAATGAAAGCTGACTTCAATCTGGGAAGTAAACGTCTGATAAGCCTTACAGAAATATGAATAGAGATGTGGAAGAATTCAAGGCGTATGTAATCGTAATGAATAAGATTCATAAATGATTGCTTAGATCGCTTGAACATGTAAACACATGGATCTCTATCCAAAGGCGTGGAGACAGGAAAACAGATTCTTTAGTCGAGGCACGTCAATAGTCCGAATAACCGAAAAACTACATATTATAAACATTTATTACTATGGATCTGTATGAAGTTGTGTGTGCTAAGATAGAGTTGTATTGTGTTTACCCTGTCTGCATAATCCATAGGAGACATGGCGCTATGGTTAGCTAGTTAGTTCAGTTACCTGCATATTTTCCATCTCGGTAAGAATGTACAGCCTGGGGTCAGCCACTCCTCCCCACTGCAGGGACGGGCGGTACTTGGCGGCGAGGCGGGGCAGCAGATAGCCAAATGTTTCCTACAAACACAATTAATACACACGCTGTATTACTGTATCCGGCTCGAAGGACCAAACTTTTGACCGGAATACTGTTGAATTCGGCCCAAAGGAGAAATATTTTGACCGGATGTCAAATCCTGCTTGAAAGGCCAATGTTTTGACAGTAGATGTTTTTGTATTCTTCTCGATGATCAAACTTTGTTCAATCCAGCTCAATGGCCAAAGTTTAGACACGAGTGTTTTTGAATTTGAATCGAAAGACAAATGTTTTGACAAAGATGTCGTTAAATTCGGTTTGAAAGACCATTATTTTGAAAGGAATGCTGATGTTGTTATGAATTTACGTCAGAAAGGAATGTGAAAAAGCATGTTTTAGACGTGTCGTCAGTTTCATATAATGTAAGAAGCAAGTCAGCGTACCTGGTCCGGGGGAGGAGCGTCAATGGCCTGCAGGTCCATCGGGGGCTCCATGTCCAGGGCACCCCGGGGCGCGGCCAGGGCTCCGCAAGCCGCCAAGAGCGCCCACTGCATCAGCACTCGAGAGAAGTGCATCTCTAGGGCCTTTCTGAAAGAAAAAAAAAAAATTGTAAAGGAGTCAAATTAAGTTTCACATTTTTTGTGTTGGTATGTCGATATATTGTGAATAATTTCGAATCAACGTTCTTGGACTATCGGCAACACGTTCGGTTAAATACTATGTTGTCAGGAAACCGGCGCTACAACGAGGGACATGCGGTTTACTGTCCATTCGTTCAATGTTGAAATTTAATTACTCATCGAACCGTTAATCACTTACTGTATTATAACACCATTGCAGCCTTCACTAAAAATTCCACATTTCAGCCACTGAAAAGATGATACAAGATCGAAATACCTTCCATGTCATTTTGAAAGAAACCAACTGTAGCCGCTGACTTAGATCCATTCGGTTCTAGCCCCGAGACAGTCAATGAAAATATACTCTTTATACGCGATTTGTATCCACTTACACTGCCTGCATTATATATCGCCATTCCATTTGATCGAAATTTTTTTATTTTTTATTTTTTTTATTGTATAATATTAATTATATACAGTGGGAACTTATACCCGCTAAGCCACTGCAAGTAGCTTGTCAGCAGGAGTTTATTTCAACAATATAATATAATACAACAATAAATTACAATCATCATACAAATGTAGGGCAAAAATTATTATATTTAGGCGCATGCATCTTGTCCTGTACATAAGTTGAGAAAAAAAAAATTAAAGAGAAAAAATAATGGTAAATGCATGAATGAAATGAAATGATGAAATATTTTTTTGTATCCATTTGAATTTTAAGATTTGAATGGTCGGGCTTCTGGATCAGGAAACACGCCGACGTCGTATTTCTTGTGTTTTTATTTATCCTATGATTTCAGATATACATAATGGAAAGAAAGTGAGATACGATATGAAAGCGTCCTAAATGTCGCCGAAGTACGACCAAAATGCACGGACTATCAAAGCAGCGGGACCAATGAAAGTAAGGCGTTTGGTGTGTAGGTAGAAAAACAAAGGCGGGGAAGAAAGTGGAAAGAGTGGACCCTTTGCGTAGATACGATTTGCAGTTGTACGTCTAGATGATATTGGCGGAACGTGTTGTTCGCGCGGTTTCATACTTATAATAGTTACTGACCCATCTACCTTGTCATCTATGGTTTCATTCTGTTTTCAACTTCTCCCATTGGGTTTCACAACAATATTGCGTTGTTCCCGTGGGGCGGCTATCATGGCCACCATAGAATTTCTTAATGAGGTCTTTGTAAACGTTATCCGTGATTAGTCGACTATCGCTAGCATGCCCGCAACAGCCAGTGACGTTTGACAGTTGTTATTGACTAAAATCTGTCTCCTAGCATAAAACATCGATAAAGATTTTACCCATAATGTCGGTAATTTGTCGTCGTTTCTGAGCAAGACTGCAGACCGCTAAGATTCACGTCAACAAAAATAAGCATATTTAGTCGATTTAAACAGTTGTTTTTTGTTTGTTAGTGACCTACAGTCATGCTCGGGAATGATGACAAGTTATCGACATTATCGATAAATCCCCAGACAAAGTTGTCGATAAACATCGTTTTCATAAATTTAACGCCGTATTAAACAAACAAAAAATTGACATAATTTTAATGATGGAGACAGATTTGAATTTGGGAAACGCAGTTTTAGGCGTTCGATTGCAAAACCAGGGGTCGCGGGTTTGATTCCTGGAGTGCGCAAAATTTAAAAAATAAAATTTATGTGTGTTTTTTTAAAAATTTAATTAATGTAAAATAATATATATTATGTTAGCGGCACGTTCCACAGTGGTAGATACTCTCAGTATCGCCCTGGTGATAGACTACCATTCGGAATTGAAGCGGCAATTGAAATGGCTTTAGTCGTGTTTGGAGACCAGATCTGAATAGCCAGGTACTTCCCATTATTCCTCTTCCCCACTTCTTTCCGTTCCCCACTCCCCTAGCCTCACAACATTCCCCAATTGGGGATGCCATAGTCCCACTAACTCGGAACAGTTGGGACTTGGAATTATTACTTTTTTAGCTAATATGGCAAAAAAACACAATCAGCAAATGCATAAAATTATTTTGATGCCCAGTTCCAAAGTGTAATAACTCAAGAAGCTTAGTTCTGAGATAATACGGAAACAAGATTTTGGGCAGGCTTGATCTCCTACTGTAAGTACATTATTTTTTGTAGATTTTAATGAAATTCTAAGATTTCCATATTTTTTTATAAAAATATAAACATTTATTTTATTTTTTATTATTAATGAGTTTTCATGCGATTTTCGTAGTCGTTACACGGATCTACAATAAATGTAATATTTTCGATTCAGTTTATTGTGGTGATTTTGAAATGTTATACATAGTATGAAACTGGTACCTACCATAAATATTATGACATACTAAAGACATGTTTGTTTCTTTAGAAAACTCTTGCGCAAAAATGCGCAGCCCTCTTATAGACGGTGCCATCAGTACCATGTCGTCCGCATAACTGATGGTGTTCAGACACTGTCCTCCGATATGGCAACCTACCCTTGCATTGTTTAGTCTTTCGGTTTGTTCGTCCATGTAAAGGTTGAACAATATCGGGGACATACAACCATCCTGTCTGACGCCGCTCTTTAGGAGGAAGGGTTCGGAAAAAACCATCTTTCCACTTTACTAGGTTTTCCTGCTGTCTGTGCCACAAGTCGAGGATGCGTATCACCTCCGATGAGTCTCTATCCCCGAGTTTAGCCCATAACAACGGATGAGAAACCCCGTCGAAGGCTTTACTCAGGTCAAGGAAACATGAGTATGAGGTGGTTTTCTTATTTATCATAATATCTTATATGTGATATGTTACAAATTCACAAATACCATTTCCATTTAAAAATTTAGACAAAAATAAGTAATCGACCAAGATCACGTGGCAACTTAGAAATCCCAAAACTTAGAACTAGCGCTTCTCAACTGCATTACTCTTATCAAGGTATAAATTTTTTTAATGTCCTTCCGTATAAAATCAAAACAGGAAAAAAATCTTTCAAAACACAAATCAAACAATTATTAGACAACTCCAACAGCAATTACAATTAAGTTTTAATTTCTTTCAGCGAATTTTACAAAACTCTTAATCGTAAATAATGTATGTAAAAAACATCGTCTAGAAATATTAGTAAAATTAAAATGTATAATATTTATCTTGTTTTATTGTTGCATTCCTATAATCATGTACTTTTATTCTTCTATTTTTAAGATAATTTATTATGTAATAACCATCATGTATAATTTATATTTATATAATTTTATTTACATAATTTTATTTACTTATTATTATTTTCCTATTTTTATTATTATGTACTTATTAATATTTACCTATTAATATTTACTTAATATTTAATGAGTATTATTATATGTTTATTAATATTTACTTATTATTATTATAATCTAAATTCTAATTTTTATTATTTATCTACTTTTATTTACTTATTAATATTTACTATTTTTTATTCATATATTATTATTTACTCATTAGTATTTACTGATTATTATTAAATTGTAAAACCGCTCATCTCAACACGGGATTGTCCTAGTGAGATGAGTGGCTAATGTTTTTGTTGTCATAATTAAATTTAATGAAATTAAATAAATAAAAAATAAACTGTATATGCATTATGTTATAGATGTATTTTATTTCTGTACTTAGTTACCATTACTGTCGCTATATGGCGCTGCTCCCCAATTCAAACACGAGAAATCTTTCTGTATTGAGTTGGGTAATTTTTGTTATATAAATACTTTTTTTTTGTAATTAGTTATTTCTGTACTATTCAATATTTTATTTTATCTATCTGCATTTGATTCCTCCTAATTCCTACGTTAAAGGAAATGTCTAAAGCTATTTTAGCAATATCTGAATCGACTTCTATTATTAGAAATTTCTAATTATATTTGTGCCATTATCATCAAACAAGCTCGCTACAAGTGAATTGATTATTAGAAATTATTATCTACCTTGATTTGTAAACGTTTTGACAATCAAGATATTTATGGATTTCCCCCGCGAAACTTCTGTAGCCTAAAGCAAAAACAGTATAACGGAATAAAGGTATATCTAGATAAGGGAATCTGATGTGCTCTAATTTTAGGATAATTTGCTACCTGATTACTTGTTCCCTTCATTATTTGATGTATTTAAATACCGCATTTCAAGTTTACATGGCGAAATGTCAGGATTTTTACTCCTTGTAATCTAATACAAGAGGTTTTCTAAATAGATTTAGGTCATCTATGTTGATCAGTGGCGGTTTTTTCTAACTTGCGTTTGCACAGTGAACTCCTATAAAAAATAAGAAAATAAAATAAACACGTATCATAATTTTACCACATTTTAAATAGTATACAACTGCTGACCCTGTATAAATCGCAAGTGCGTCCCACTGTAGAATTTGGTAGCCACCTCTGGTCGGGAGTCCAAAAATATCTGAAAAAAACCCTTGACTCTTTGGAGAAACACTAGAAACAATAGATTCGCCTCACCTAACAAACGTATTGTAATCTTTGGAGCACAGACGTCAGGTGAAAATGCTATCCTTATTCTACCGGTATTTTAATGGAAGATGCTCTGAGGAACTAGCGTCATTGATCCCTTCGGCGTCGGAGCACAGTCGGGAAACACGCCAAACGCGCGCCCAACATCATCGGTACGCGGTTAACATTGTCACATGAGAACGGGTCGCTTCTACGACTCGTTCTTGTGTTCAACAGCTCGGCTGTGAATGATCTGCCGGTCTCTGTGTTTCCTCCCTCCTACAACATAGGACTCTTCAAGATCCAGTTTCACTTCCTATCCTCTAAAAGAACCTTGAGGGAAAATAATTTCCTCATTGTGACCTGTCTGGAGTTACTGTATAAAAAAGAGTGCCATTCAAAATTGGTCCTAAAAAATCCACAGGGGTGGATTAGTTATTCAGTGTCTATGGGGTTTTCTGTCCTTAGAAATAGTTTGTACATTGTCATTCTCGTGGAGCTTCGGCAGGAAACGTTGCCGAGCATGCAATCCATCGGAATCTACAAGGCGACCTTGTGCTCAGCTATATGGAAACATGTAGATATTTACATATTATATATAGTGGTTTTAAACAATGTAAATCTTATTAATTAAAAAAATAATACATATTTGTACATGTGTAATATGGAAGAGAACAACATAGTTTTTTTCCCTTTTTTATTTATTTTTTTATTTTCCCATTAAACTCCCAAGAACCACACCTGGTTTTTGATGTATGAAAAATATTTTTGTCATTTTTTCTTCTGTTTTTACGTTTTTCTTATTAAGGTTACTAAGGCTACAAGCGTCTGTCATGTGTTATTACCACGTTTTGCCATAATTTGGAAGATGGGTGTATCTATTTAATAACGAAACAAAAACAAAAAGCCGTATTTTTTCAAGAAACAAGGAAATTTAAAGGTCATACCCGAGAACACCCCGTCAACCGAATTAGGTATTTTCCTTATATTTTCATGCTTACGTAATTACACCGTTACATCAGTTATTTCACCGTAAAGTTTTCTGGTATGAAACACTTTGTGGCCAAGATATGTTTGATGAAAACAGTTTTTTTTTGTATTAAAAATAACTTATTATTTTTTTCGAGATGGAAAAAAAACATTTTGATTGAAAGCTGAAAACAGTATTCTGTATATTCCTGATGAGGAAAGCATCTCTTTAGAAACATGTTGATATGTATATATTAATAAAGTGGTGTTTACAAAGTAATTTTTAATACATTTATTAAAATAGTAATGTTAACGTACACGGTGTCCGGAAATTAGTGGTACAAGCGGGAAACTTGTCCGTTTTTAATAACAAATACCAGCTTTAATTTTAGTCCATCACCAGTTTTAGATACCAAATATTAAATATTTTCTTTACATGTTGATGATAATCTTGACCTATTTAATTTCACATATTAATAAAATTTCTATTATACTATGTTTTTTTTTCCTTTTTATGTTGCCGGATTTTTTTGTTTTGTTTTTGGAATAACGTTACGAAGTTGTGAATTCTTGTTTGTCCTTTTACTGCCATAACTGATTTGACAGCGAAAGTAATGCCTTGTGACGACTATTACTATCTTTAACAATGAAGCAAAGAAACATTCATCTAAAATTTTTATTTCAATCCAAACATTTAATTTTTCAAAATACACCTAATTAATAAACTTCTTAAGTAGGTACCTACTTGTGTTTTCCATTTTTTAAATATTCTTCCCAAACAAACCTAGTCAAGAAATATGTCAAAACAAGGATAAGTTTTACCGTACATAATTTTATATTCTTCTAGCGGATGTGTACCCGGACTTGGTCGAGATAATTTTTTTTTCGAATAAAGTTATTAAGTTGTGAATTTCTACATGTCGTTTGGGTGCCATAATTGATTCGACAGCGAAAGTAATGCCTTGTGACGACTATTACTATCTTTAAACAAAGAAATAATTAAAAAAATTTATATCATTCCAAACTCTTGACGGCCTCCATGGTTTAGGGGTAAGGCTCTCGACTACGAATCCGAAGGTCGCGGGTTCAAATCCCGGCGTGCGCAAGTATTATTTAATTAATTTGTGCTGTTTCACAATTAATTTATTTAAAAATAATATATAGTGTATTTGCGCACGTTCCAGAGTGGAAGATACTCTCAGTATCGCCCTGGTGAAAGACCACCATTCTGAATTGAAATATTGCTTGAAATGGCTTTTAGCCGTGTTTGGTAACCAGATCTGAATAGCCAGGTATTTCCCCACCTTCCTCTTTCCCTTCTCCATCCCCTCCCCAATACCTTCGGCCTCACAACATTCCCTAATTGGGGATGCAATAGTCTCACTGGCTCCAGACGGTTGGAAGCAGTTGGGATTCTTGTGCGGTATTCATGTAAAAAAAAATAATTTCAAAATATGTCTAAATAAAACGCTGTTAAGTTACCTACTTGTGTTTTCCATTTTGAAAATATTCTACCCAAACAAACCTTCTTTTGAATATGCAATCTGTGGCTAACCAGGGTGGTATATCTATGGGCTAACCTCAATACAACATGGCGGATTTAATGTTTTTCATACTAATTTAAAAACGTTATAGCAACAGTTCATATTGGATTTCATTCAAACTATCTCAAAAACCTTCCCGGCACTAATAAGAACAAACTGGGCTATTTTCAAGGAAACCGGTCTAGTAATTTTGGAGAAAATCGAGAAGAGGCAGACAGACAGACATACAAACATTAATTTTTATATATTTTGACTGTCCTAAAACGGGAACTTCCAAGTTGGAAAGTCAAAGTGTTCTTGCTGTAAAATAATTTTCTCTATTAAATTAAATAATAATAAAAATAAATAATTAACAATTTTAAAAAAAAAGTATTTATATAGTGCTAACCCTGACATTCCTCATAGATGTAGAGATACTTGTTATATTCCTATAACCATCTCTGTGAGAAGGGCTTCTTCCTCACGATTTTCATTATCAAAGGTATTATTTTCGACGTAACGAAAATTCCATCACGACCACGAAATTGTGGAGGTGAAAATGTCTGCCGAATTCACCCGTTAATTCGATATTTTAATATTGTATTAGCGGAACTTAACTTATCCAAGTATAGGTACCGTCAACCGTAATAAAGAACAACACAAGAAATGCTACGTGATTAAAATGTTTGGCTTTCGGGCCTAAAATTTTTATAACAGAAAAATTATTTCATTTCGATCAAATGGAATGGCAATATACAGAGTAAGGGGGAAGGTGATATATTTTCATCGGCTCTATTAAGTCAACTGGTACAACGGCGTCCAATCAAATCTACATGGAAGGCATTTCTAGTGCGTATTTTTTATTCTATGCCTGAACGCAAACTCTTTAGAACTGTAAACTTGATCTCTAGGGGGTGGTAGATATTCCCAGTGTCGTCTTGGCGAAAGACCATCATTCAGAATCGAAACGTTGCTGGAAATGGTTTTAGTTTATATTAGTGAACATATCTGAATAGCCAGGTACCTCCCAATCTTCCTATTTCTATATTTGAAGTATCAATAGAATAGCTCGCATTAATTACTTTACATACTGTTGATTTAAATTACCACGACTTTCATTTAATCCTATTTGGTATTTATTCTATGTATTTTTATACTAATTTTGTACTTTACATTTTAACTCTTTTTTGTACTTTATGTTATTACAAGTTACAGTACTTTATATATTTTACAAGTTTTTGTACTTTATATTTTTTTATACTTTATATATTTTTTTTTATACTTTGTAGGCGCTATTCTTTTTTATACTTTATCCTTTTTACACTTTATACTTTACATCTTTTATAGGTTCTGTATACATTTTCTATGTATTTTTAATTGTTTCTTTATATCTGTGAAACTTACATTTTATTTAATCATTGAAGAAGATAATATTAACATATCCTAAATGAAACACGAAACCGAAAATAAACCATATAAAATAAAAAGGTATCAGTCGCATCTGTGAATCGAACTCTGTCTTACTCTCTACCGACTGAGCTAATGAGAACAGTTCACTTTACGTCATCTTCATCGATATCATATCTCCTTTATTTTCTGTTTTTTTTGGTTTCGCGTTTCATTTATTAAATATTACCCTGAGGTTCATAAGCTTCAATGAGGTATTAAAAATAAATTTAATTATATTTTATTGTTTTTTGTTGTTGTTATTATTGTGTTCATTTACATGTTATGCCGTATCATTTTCTTCCCCACTCCCTTCAGTCTCACAATATAGCCCCATCGGGGATGCCATAGTCATACTGGCTCCGGACAGTTGGAACTCTTGTGGGGTATTCACATAAAAATAAATAAAAAAATTAAATATCTAGACAATCAATGCAAGTCTTGAGAGTGGTTTGGAGGTAATCAGTCGTTCTCATAATAGACCTGAGAGGTTTTGCACTCCCGTATAGTTGAGGCCCCCAATCAATTAATTCAAGAGACCCGCCACTTGTAGGTACACACACAATACTATATTATGTCCACACTAGTGATGAGGCACTATCGATATTTTAGAAATTTAAATAATCGAAATCGAATATATTGCTTGGACAAGGACAGCGTCAATTTTTAATGTCGAACAACAATCTGACTATCTCCGTGGCAGAACGGAATGCTTCTTGGTTCTGGATTCTTAGATCGCTAGTTCGAAATCCAGTGCGGCAAATGAAATTCAAATTAATTTATGATTAATAGGAATTTTCTCACGCTAAATAAAAAAAATAAACATGTAGGTAGGTAACATATTTACACCTCGTCTCAGAATGTTCAGAGTTGAGAGAGGAATGTTAAAAGCTGCTCTGCTTGAAATGGCTGTAGCCGTATTTAGTAAACAGATCGAAAAAGTTAGATTTTTTTAAAAGTGACATCTCACAATGTACAGAGCACATACAGGGGAATTATATTGCTACCTGGTCGGGCAGCGGGCACCCGGTCGAGGCGGGTTAAGAAGGGGCTGTAGGAAGGGATTTATTAATGCGGGCCTTGAAGAGGCCCGGATTAAAAGTACGCGGAAAGACAGATTCTGGTAGCTCGTTCCACATACTAGCCGATTTACACAAAAACGAGTTCGCATGAAGCTAACATCAACTGTAAACGGATGTTCGGCTCGTGTCCGTCGAGTTTCACGCACGTGCACCGGAGGGGATCTACGAGCAGGCTCCATTGAAATATCCATAGAACAGACTCAGCTACATTGCGTTTGTGCATTAGAGATGACAGTCGGTCTGTTAACAACGGATTTTCAATCAGACGAACCGCCCTTTGCAATTAAGCAGGTTTATCAAGTATTTGGCATCTCAAGCCCAGAGGTGACTTCCAAATTCAACTGTTGAACATATTGTGAGTTGTATAGGATTAGCAATTGGTCACTATTGAAAAATCTGCTAGCACTATACAAGACACACAGTTCCTTGAAAGCCAGATTTACTCGGGCTTCTATAGAGCATCGATACTTGAGCCTCTGTTCTACCTACACTACAAACGCATAACTTTCATTGGCTGCGCTGCTTTGATAGTCCGTACAATTCGATCGTATCTCGGTGACAGTCGGAACGCTTTTATGCCACATTTGGTTCTATTCTCACAGTGTACTCCAATTTGAGATACAGTAACCACACTGTCTTTGAGCAATTAGAATTCTTGAGTGGTTTTAGAAAAAGTTTTAAAAATCGCCAATTTAGATTCTAAATACTGTCTGCTATCTGAGTTTCCTGACTTTTAAATAATAACTCAGCAGCAAAGTGGACAACCACTGAGGCCTTTTGTTCTTTCTTTTAACCCTAGAATGGAAACCAGGAGTAGAATTTATTCGAATTTGATACTTTTTCACTGAAGTCCCGACGGTCGTGTTAGATTTTTTCAAGATATGCTTTTCTTTAGATATTTCCTCAGCAACGCATTTGTTATAGCATCAGGTTGTGCCCTTTTCTCCAAGATGAGTTTAATATTTGTTCCCCGAGAAAATTGTTTATTGTGTTGATCGCGTCTCAGACACAATAAACGAGTGAATTATTAATAATATTAATCAATTTAACAGATAAATATGTTAATTATGAGTGATCACAATATTTATTACCCTAAAAGACAAAAATTAATCAAAAGACCCTAGTTTAAAATGTGGGTAAAATATTCTTCTCGCTTCCATTGATGGGCTAAGGAAAAACGGTTCCGTTGTAGGGTTAATAACGTTTTATTTATATTTTCATACCTCATTTGTCTAATAAATACAAACATAATTCATTAGTGGATTTAAATAACTCTTTGTACTTACTAATTCAATTAAATGAATTTTGCTCCTAACAAATCCGTTCAATATATAATTTCGAATACAAAATCAATCAATTAAATTTTGGCTGATTATTTCGAAGTAAAGGTCTAGATTATGCCCATCACTAATTCGTAGTTCGCAGAAACTATGGAGGTCGTCATCCATTGGGTTAATTACTCCGTCCCGGCCCTAATGGGTCTGCGAGCAGGTACCTTATGGCACTGGTACAATAATATGTGATAGTCGTAATAACTATTGCGCCATCTCTCGAATGGGAGAGTAATTAAGGGGTTAAGATATTACTCACATCGAGATTAGCCAACTTAAAATGTCGATGAAATTCATAACTTAAGAGGAACGGCTGCGCGGCCTGTTACATACAAAATTCAATTTTGGATTTGAGGTCAAAATATCCACCCAAACTAAACTTTTTTTTCAATTAAAGTATAGCAAATATCTAGTACGCATTGTAAGTGTTTTATTTAGTTTTGTTTTACATTGTGAAATATAGGCCATTAAAGTAATCAATTTTTCATGATTTTTATAGACAACTTTGAAAATTATTATAAATGGTATTTTTTTTTACATTGTTGTGTTCGCCATGTAACGTTAAATTACGTTAAAAAACTTCTTATAATAAAACGTTTTTTCGGGTCTCTATTTTAAATTATGTACGGCAAATTTGTGTTCCAAAGTAAATTGGTCGTTTCTTAAACTAAATTTAATTCCGTCATATTGCTTATTTTAACACTTTATTTTATTTTATAGTTCATTGCATTTTCATAGGGGTAAAACTTTTTTTTTTCAAATCACTAAATAATGATTAATGTTGACTTTGAAATCCCAAAAATTCGATTTTTTTTAATGCCCTTTATTTTGTAAGTGAATTTACTTTTAAATACTTCTAATTCGTATTAGATATATTCTAAACCTTTTTATGAAAATAAATATCATTCGATTTTGGTTAGTATTTGGCGTCAAATCCGAAGTTAAGTTCTGCATGAAACAGGCAGCACAGCCGTTCCTCTTAACCACTATACTCGTGGATGATCTCATGTATTATTTTATGCTTCAAAAGCGAGAACTTCTGAGTATCAGAATTCGCAAATCAACAGAACGGTTTAATTGTTTCACGGTGCTGCGTTGACCGTTAACATTTTGAACGTCACTTGCAGACGGTTTGCGGCCTCCGTCATTGAGTGGTTACGATTGTCGGCTACTAATCTGGAGGTCGCGGTTTCAAATCCCACAATTTATTCATTTAATATAATATGTAGTATATTTGTGGCACGTTCCAGAGTGGTAGGTACTTTCAGTATCGCCCTGGTGAAAGACCGCCATTCAGAATCGAAAATTCAGTTGCTTGAAATAATTTTACCCGTATTTGTTGACCAGATATGAATAACCAGGCACTTCCCCACCTTCCTCTCCCCATCTCCTTCCCCTCCCCAAAACCTTCAGCCTCACAAAATTCATCCTAATGGGGGATGCCATAGTCTTACTGGCTCCAGATGGTTGGGAGCAGTTAGGACTCTTGTGCGGTACTACGATAAAAAAAAAAATACAGTTAAATACACATATCATAAAATAGCCCCAAAACTGAAAACAGACCCTTGTACTGCCTTGCTATGTTTTCCAATTATTCACGTATCACAAAACTCACTTTACTTGTTTATGTATATTGTATCATTTCTTTATTTCTGATTTTTTTCTAATATCTTCGTCTCAATGAGACAATGAAAAAAACGAATAATACATTTTTTACTGACCAGATCTGAATACTCAGGTACTTTTCAACCTTTCCCTTTCCCGTATTCTTCCCCTCTTCACTCCGTTCAGCCTTACAACCCCGTTTGGAAATAACATAGTACCACTGGCTTCAACAGTGGAGGATAAAAAAATTGTTTTCAAAATTTGATCGCCTGGGATTATTTTTAATTCTCCAATAAAATACTGCGAGTGGAAAATATATTAGCGTTTTATCGTCCATTTATTTAATGGGTAGGTGGTACTTACACTATTTTAAAAGCCTAAAAAAACTAAGTAAGTATCTAAAAATGCTTGGAAGGGTCAATTATCCTACGCACAGTGGCGTGCAGCTCATAAAGGCTGAAAGTTGTGCATACCCTAAGGTGAAATGAATCACGAAGGATTATAATAAAAAAAATTATGTTATAATACCGATAATAAATATTTTTAAACACCGTCCAAATTAGAATTGGGAGGGAGTTTGAAAAATTATATTACCCGTATGTACAAATATGGTATGGAACTTATATGCTCATTTATTCAGTTAGCTACAACAATCAGCGGAAGATGATAATAATATGGCCATTTAAAAATATTCGCTGCACAATGAGGTTACCTACTACAGCGGAATTTCATGTTATTTACAAATGTACTATATTAAATAGAGCATGCTGAGGACAGAACTTTTTGAATTTTCGGAAAATACCGAATAGTATCGAAGTTATAAGCCGTCTGTAAACGCGTGACGTCACGGTTTATAAAATGACTGACGCAGCCATAGATATCACAGGCGCGGCAGTATCAGTTACTGGTATTCGAATGGTGAATTATTATATAATGTGACTTGTGACGTCACTGGTACACGTTTTTTCCAAGTTCAATTTGACACGTCAATTTTGGAGATATCGAAAAACTAATTTTACTGTCCATTAACTCTTTAAATAACATACATTTTCATAAAAATCATATTTGGGGGTTCAATCAGATATTAGAAAGGGAGAAAAAAATGCCTCATATAACTAGAACGGAATTTCATCATAACAATGGAATAGAGATTAGCGACCTTCCAACAAAAAAATAATTTGGGATTCATTAAAGCGTCTATGGCTAGTGTATATAATATCGTAGGTTATGAAAAACTGTTTTAAATACAAAAGTCACAATTTAGGCAGGAAACTGGTAGTTTTTTTAATATATTAACTTATTTTAATAACAATTTAAATCATGATATCCACAGAAAAAAATCTGTCGATTTTTAAAAACACTTTTCCGTATAAACTTCGTGTTAACAAATCCTATAGTCGTTGCGAACCCGGGCAGATAACAGATACCTACGATTTGCGCTCTTCCACGGTGTGCTACTGAAGCGCCACGAGTATGAATTATTTCTTAGAACAAAAAGTCTTATAGGTGCTGAATTCGTAATGCACGCAGTGGATTCATTTCAGTCTCGCACTCACGCAGTATTAAGGACGGGGGGATTTATCAGCACAGATTTTGAAAAGGACGCTGCTTAAAGTGCGGTAAAATTATAATACAAGTTTGTCTCATATTTTTTTATGGGAGTTCTCTACATAAACGCACTTTAGAGAAAACTGCCAGTTGTTATAGAGCAGCGGTTTTCAAACTTTTTGAAGGTGCGACCTCTTAGTATTAAAAATTACCTCCATTCGACCCTCTAGCCTTTTTTATGTTTTAATGGTGTGGACTTCTCATAAATATCTAACTTTGCACAAGCGCATACAGATTCGGTTTTGTTAGTTTTTAACGTTGCGAAAAAAACGAAATATAGAAAAAAAAAAAAATTACATCTTAGTTGAAGAAAAACAAGTACTCCAATCGTATTGATTTGTATTACTTTAGTACAATTGTTATTTCTGTTAATAACTTACTTTTTCTTTAAAATTATAATCACTTGCTTGTTATAATAAAGCTTAAAAAAATATTTAACTATTTATTAATGCTTGCAACCCTCTACGAATCTCTCCACGACCCCTCCCCCCGGGGGGTCGTGACCCTCACTTTGAAGACCACTTGTCATAGAGCAATGCACGCCACTGCCTACGCACACACCTTTTTTTCTGTTTAATTGTATATAACTTGTTAGGACATTTTGCGCTATTTAATTCCTAAATGTTTCGTAATTACCAACATTATGACATACTTCCCTTTATTGAAACCCCGGACACAAAAAAAGAATAAATACCGTTGTTTTAGGATTGTAAGTAGGTACTGTATACGTTGAAGGAGATAATAACACGTTGAAACTGGTCCGGCCGGTCTACCAATAAAGTTAGTAGTTGGAAAAAAGTTAAAAAATGTTTTATTTGTCTCAATAAAATATTTCCGAGAGTGGCGATCTTCGTTTCGGAGCGGTAAGATCCTTAGCTCTGGGTCAGAAAGTCGAGGTGTTAAAGTTAACTGCCATGGATTTATTTACTCACTTATTAACAATTTATATTCATTTTATTACATAGTAGTAAAGGTTTAGAGGCGGTAGTAAACTATTTATAAAGGAGGACTTATTGTCTTTTGGCAATTTCTAACAAACCCAGCTTCTTAGCACATATAAAATTATATGGAACCGAATTAATGTACCAACAGGTAATTTTTTTAGTCTCGGTACTGTTATGTGTACAGTCGCTGGATATATCGGTAGATAAAACGTTTTTTTTAAATACTATTAAAAATAGCATGACAGAAAACAACTACTCTCGGCGTACTTTCCAAGTGTTGCTAAACCACCCACCGTTGCTAACGTAGATTTCATATGTTATATGAACTCCCATATATAGTACAATAATTTATATCAATAGAAAATACTTAACAAGGTGCAATGATTTAAAAAAATATATTTAAAAATTGAAATTAATTAATGAAAAACGCGTTTACCAGACTTTTTTCTACAGATTTTTCTTATGGATTTTTTTATTTTTATTTCTTAGTATATCTATACAAAATTTGTTTACACATTTTTTTAACTGTGCCTGTCTCATAGGGATATCTAGCGTTCAGACAGGCAAGTTAAATATTATTATTTTATCATTAACTTATTCAATAAAATTTGTATGATAATCACAAATAAATAGTAAATTATTAAGAGTATTTGTAACTATAATAACATACAAGTTATTGTTTATTAAATAATACACACGGATTTAATTCAAGATTGGTTAAAATTGTGAATTCAACAACGAATTTTTTAAACACAATTTTATCTTTAATTTTAAAGTATTTGCAACTGAAAATTTCAGGTCGATCAATTTTTATAGTGCACAAGAGAACGGCCTTTAAATTCCGACCCCAACGCATGCATTTACTATGCGGAATTGTCGATCAAATATGCATATACGAGAAGCTTAAAATCTATTCAATTCTTCAACAAATGTAAAATCACTTTGTGGTATCATTTTTTTATATATTTTTATAATAAGAAATGTTAACACAAAATAATAATAATAATAGTTCTTTATTCCAGAAGGTATGCAGGGGTAGTGCAATGCAATACATTCCATAAGTGATAATAATACAAACGCAAAAATGACAACAGGTACGCAAAATAAGAGGAAGAATTTTTTTTTAATTCATTTTAATAAAATCTATTATTTTACTAGGCAAATTACGCTTAAACAAAATAGGGATTGATATCTTGCTGCCAAGGGGTATTTTCTGTGCTCCGTTGTATTAAAATACGTGTAATTTTTTTTCCTAAAATTTGTCCACGTTCGTAAATGTAAAATAAATATGCATACAAAATTTAGAAAAAAAAAATTCTAAAAGAATGTTTTAAAAATTATTATATCATAAAAATCGCCCTTAGAACAGCGTTCTAGACAACAAAACCGCCTTAATTTCAAAGCGGAGTAGGTGGACTTATCATATTTACCTTATTTTCTAATATGTAGCTTAAATTCTCTTCTTTTATAAGGCAAATTCCACTTTTCCCAAAACGAAATAGGGGTTGACACCTTGTTGCCCCAAGCTCTTTAAACCCAAAGGTTTTCTGAAATAGAGTTTTATTGAGCCTTTAATGTGAGGTCTTTCCTAAAGTGACTTTCGTAACCTGACCTCCTTTAATAAATTCTTCTATTTATATTTTACGCGATTTTCACACAATTCCCAAGTGCCCCAATTACCCGGAGGCGGCCGAACTATGGCGACCCCAATAACGGGAAATATTGTAAAGTGGAAAGAATCGGAGTAGTGTAAGAAGGATAGATGGAAAGGAAAAGATAAATTAATAATTTTTTAACTGTCATTTTAGTCCATTTTAATATGATTTAAAAAAATTTATGTATATATATATATTAATTGTTTTTATGTTTAATTCTTAGAACTCCATTTATTTTTTTAATATTTAATGTAAAATAAATTTAATAATCTTATTATCAAGTGACAGCTTTTCGGCATTCAAAGCCATTTTAAAAGTGTGATTAGGTCACATTGAGACGACTTATTTATATGATTCTATTTACCACCACCCAATTTCCATGATTTGTTACCGATCTTATTTATTTTTATTTATTTAGTTTTATTTATTTATTTATTATTTTTATTTGTTTTTATTTATTTTTGTTATAAAACATAGATCTTACAATAATTATTATAATACCAAAAAAAAATAGTCATTTAAAACTGCCATATGCAGCTTGTTTGCAGGTTCAACTATTTAAAAAAAATTAATAAACATAATATTATCTAAAAACTTGTAGAACTTTAGAAATTTCGTTGCATTGTGGTGTAGCTACTTCCTTTACCATGTTTTCTACTATTTCTTCCATGGATTGTCAGTTTAGTAAATTTTGTATCACAAATTCAAATATAACACTTGGTTGTAATGACATTGTTGGGCTAGTCCATTTTTTAATTTTAAAACTCTTCTGTTTGTGTACAATGGCGTCCGTAGTCGTTGACATTTTGCCCGTAGTGAAACAAATATGAAGATTAACAATTTTTGAATCACTTCCGATTTAAAAAGTGATAACGATTTACTGAGATAATAATTGTGATAATACATTCTGTATTTTGTGAGGTACTTCAAATCGACATCTGTTTTCCCCGCATTACATGGCAATATTTTCTTAATTGTTTTATAAGAAAACATTGCCGAATCAGCTGTCAAAATAATTAGAAAAATTAAAATACTTGCAGAACTTATTAATAAGATTATTAAATTTGATTTATATTAAATTTAAAAAAAAAAGCTTTTTATCTTTCTTCCAATTGTTCATTTCAGACCGGACCAGTTTCACCCCATGACGGGCATCTTCAGCCTGGTACAATTTAAATAAAATCTATGGTATATACAAGAATTTATATCAGGAGTGAACCCCATTCCTCTTTCTAATATTGCATATTTATGACTGAGAAATTTGTTTTATTGCTGACGGAACGACTTTAAAATTATATTTGTAACTATGAATGAAAATATATCATTTTGGCGGAAAGCAGAATTGTAATATTTTAAACGTTATAGAAAATTTATCCGCGAAAAACAAATAATAACAATAATAAAAATAATGTCTTTATTTCAGCAGAACAAAGCGGTGAGTGCAATACTCTGTCTGCCATATAAAAAGAATACATTAAAAAAATAATGAAAAATTACAAGATGTAGAAATAGAATATAAAAAAATAAATAAAACTAAAAATAAAATAGAATTAAAATAACATATTTAGCAGTTATGCTACAGTGGCCTGAGGGAAATTCTCCATCTACGAAGTAGGGGCGCGCCGTGCCACTGGGCGACAGCCTGGACAAGAGTGTTTTCCGATCTCCGGTAGCGCTGACTCGTCCCGGCTATTCTGTGGCGCATAAAAGCAGCGAACCCACGCACCCTTCCCTCTGCGAACATCTGCGAGGCGCTGCATCTCCAAGGGAGGCCGAACAGCGCCCTGTAAGCGTGGTTATATTGCACTCGGAGTGTGTCCATGACGCCTTGTGTATATCTTGTCAATAGTTCCCTAGTGTAAAAGCTCACGCAGTATGTCTGGAATAGTTGCTTTTTTTAGATAAATAAATAAATAAAATTAAAATGCCCTCATTACCGTTTTTTTTACGACTAAAAAAAGTGAACTTTTCTCTTGCGAAAATGCATGCAGGGGGGTTGATAGAAAATTGTTTGGATTTTGAAGATGACATCTCTCAGTAGATTAGATAGGCAGAAGGAAGTCGTTTTTAGTAAAACGCTGTTGCGAACGACCAAATGGAACACATCTTGGGAGATTGCAATGCCCCACACGTAAATAAATATCAGCGAAAATGAATATTTCAGAATATACATGTTTATAGACAGCTTTTAAATAGAAATTTCCACTGATAAGCAAATGCAAATGAGTCTCTGGTTTATCACGAACGTTACCGGAAGGCATTTAAAAAAGATTTTTAATCCTTTGGCAAGACCGTTCAAGTATTTTTCCAAGCCCAAGTTATTCTTCAGTCATTTTGAAACGTAAAAGAAATGTTCCCAATGTAAAACAAACAACGGAATAGTTGTTTTAGATCAAGCAAAGGAATATTTTGAAGTTGTTGGTTCAACCAATTTTTCTTTTCTGCTTGGAATAATTGTTTGAAACAACAAGAAAAAGTAGAATCGTTTGCCCTACTTGAGCAAAGTACTTAGAGAAGTTTCACTTTCCGAGGAATCAAGTAAATGGGGTGTAAAATAAAGGTTAAAGTTAATTTTTCAACCTGTATCAAAGGAAACCCTTTACAGATTTTTTTTGCTTTGGTTGCAATAAGGATTCCAGTAATTTTATATATATTTTTTAACAATATTTACTGTCTTACTTAAATGCGAGTATTTTTGTATTCTTTTAACAACGAAACAACTATTCTTGGTAAAAATGACCAGATGACGTCACATCGTTCTCAATCGTATCGATTGGTATCTTGGTTTATGATTTTTTTCAATATCGAACCATTTATAAAAAAAAAAACTTACTGAATTCTGAATTATCTACATTTGTTGTTCTGTCTGAAAAGTTTTTTTCTTAATTAATGAAATTCGACATTCGATACCTTAGTTCAATAGGGAAATAATTGAAAATTTCTGGGTTTTGAGTTAACGATGAAAAATGGTAAAGAAATTCTCCCTTCTCATATTTCAATAAAAATAAGTCTAATTCGTCCTAATTATGTAGTCAGATAATTCTTTATGGAATTATAATGAAATCAGCACATTCTTAGTTCAATGGAGAAACATGTCAAATGTTTCCGTTTGGAACTTAATAAATGTAGCCATTTACACCTATGATATGATAGGTTCATAAATTACTTACATGTTGCATCTATTGTTAATAATAATAATAATAATAATAATAATGTTTTTATTTAATTTCTAATACAATTACAAACATGTTATATTTAATACGTAAGAGAAATTACAGGTACTTATTTAATATTTGTAAAACAATGAAGAAATATACTAAAAATAAAAAAATAAATAAATTCAGAGATATTTAAATAAATTCAGGCAGTGGTGAAGATCGCGTCAATGAGAAGAGATTCTTTCAAGAATCAATAGAATTTCCCTTTTGAATCTTTCCTCACTGACGGAAAATATGTCGATATCCTGTGAGATATTGTTCAGGAGCAATATACTCCTCCCCACCGGGAGAACCATTGGCAGGTTGGTTCTATAGGTAGGAAGATAGAATAATCTATGACGACGCTGTCTTAGATAGTCATCAGGAACATAAAGACTTATGCGTTCCAAAATAGCTGAATTCTCTATGGAGCCTCGCAATAGTCTAAAAAAGTGGGTAGCGGCATACCCCTCTCTTCTGAGCTGCAGGAAGTGAAATCCAAGCATGCCCAGAAGAAAGTTAGTTGGATAAAGCCACGGATAGAGTCCGTACTCCCTCATGTAAAGAAATCTCAAAAACTTTTTCTGAACCCTCTCTAACATGAGGGAGCACCCCGTCTCGTGAGGATTCCAAATAGCCGACCCACTCTCCAGCCTACTACGGACTAAAGAGAAGTATAATATTCTAAGAGTACGAGTATCCCGAAAACCCTCACGGTCCGAATGACAAATCCTAACATTTTTAATGCAGATTGACATACCCCTTCGATATGAACACGAAACGTAAGTTTACTTTCATACACGATTCCAAGATCCTTTATAGTAGAAACACGTTTGAGATTATGACTGAGCATAGTATATCTGTGGTAGGTGAGACTAAATGCTCTGGTGAAAGACAGGACTACGCATTTTGAGATATTGAAATAAAGCTGATTTCGTAGGCTCCATTCAGAGATGTTATCAATGTCAGCTTGAAGATGTAGGCAATCTAAAATATTTCTAATTAGTAGAAATAATTTGAGATCGTCAGCGAAAAGGAGAAAGCGAGAAAAACGGATGACTTTTGCAATGTCATTAATGAAAATAGAGAAGAGAAGAGGCCCTAGGATTGACCCTTGGGGGACCCCAGAAAAAACAAGAAAATCAGCGGATTGAAAAATTCCGTGTGTGACAAATTGCTTCCGGTTTTTGAGATAACTTCCAAAAAACTTTAGCATACGTAGGGAGAAACCCATTAGGGCAAGTTTTGTTAGTAAGATATCGTGATTCACGGTATCAAAGGCTTTGGAGAAATCATTATACGAACAGTCTACTTGGTATCCACTATCTAGGGACCTAGCAACATAGTCAGTGAAAACCATCAGATTGGTTTCCGTAGATCTTCCTTTTCTGAAACCATGCTGTTCGGGGATAATATATGCGTCTATTTGAGGTACAATGAATTTATGGATTAGTTTTTCAAATAGTTTAGCAGGAGCTGAAAGTATGGCAACAGGTCTATAATTCTCGATTGACTTTTTGGAACCATTTTTAAAAATAGGACATATTTTTGAAATTTTCCATAATTCTGGAAAAGTGGAGGTACTAATAGCTAAATTAAATATAAAAGTTAAAGGTGCTTTGAGGAATTCAGCGCACCCTTTAATAAAGAATACGGGAACGAAGTCGGGGCCGATAGAGTGCGAGTTCTTCATTTGTCTTATGGCATTCATAACATCAGATTCCGTAAATATACATAAGTCAACGTTAGAGGCTCCTCTGGTATTAAATGCGGCAGCATTATTAATATCTAGAAGTGGAGGATCTCTACTGTAGACAGACTGAAAATGATCAGCAAACGCGTTTGCCACACCCGAGCCATGAAATTCCTGATCACCTTTCATCATGGTATCTTCAAGACCACCATCCTTCCGAAGGGTTTTTATGTAATGCCAGAACATCTTGGGATCGTGCATGATGTTACCTTCGATTTCAGACACGTAAGCTCGATAGGCCACTCGAACCTCGCGCCTAACTAATGCCCGGTAAAAACTAAAAAGATCGTATTCACTCTGAAGTCCTCCTGCCTTCCAACGCTTGTGAAGGGCATGCTTGATCTCTATATTCGAAATGACTTCTCTCGAAAACCACTTCGGATATTTGCGACCACCACTGCCTGCATTTTTTTTGGGAAAACATGAATCAAATACATCGTAAATACAAGTGTAGAAATATTGCGCCGCCTCATCCACTGTAGCAAATGTGAAGAGGTTTTGCCAGTCCACCCGGCTCATTGAATCGTACAAGCCGGTGAGATCACCTTTGTTGAAATTCCACCCCCTTGAGATTTTATTTACAAGGGTGGGGGCTCTATTACTTTTTAAGGGCGATCTGATCAAACTGGACTGGAATTCAATGGCCGGATGATAGCTATCCTCTAGCAACAGTGGAAAAACACAACGTCTCACCTCAAGAATGGCATTACACAGAACAAAGTCAAGGATTCTGGAATTGGAATTTTGAATATTATTACACTGTGAAAGACCGAAGACTGCGCATAGGTATTCAAAGTCGGATTCCACCTTAGGGGCGTCCCGAGCGGAATGCAAATTAAAATCTCCCAGTATAATAATATTCTTTTTACCAATTTCATCGAAATTAGCGTGTATTTTGTCAAAAAAATGCTTAAATACTTCCCACCTACTGCTAGGCGGGAAATAAACTACGCACATATATGTGACAGACAGTTTGCAAGATACTTTTACCCATAAATCCTCTTGCTCAGTTTCTAGGGCGTGGATGCGTTCGACCTTTAACCCTTCCACGCCCTTAAAGGCAAGGAGACAACCGCCACCCTGCCTGTGGCCATCTCCATTGTCTCGATCCCTTCTAAAAACTAAAAAGTCACCACCAAAAAGCTCAGAGGTTAAAACACCTGCATTCAACCAAATCTCTGTCAGCGCTAAGACATCATAGTCACCGGCCGCAACATTATTGTAGAAATGCGAGCATTTAGTTTTCAACCCCCGAACATTCTGGTAGTAAAAGCACTTTTTTCTATGTAAGTCCAGTCAGCTGTTGCCGACCACGACAGCTGGAAGTCGCGGCGCCGCCAGCCTAACTTGCCATTCTTTGATGAATGTGCCGCGCGGCCAGTGTTTTGATTTCAAAACCTCGGCAACGGCTGACTGAGGCATGCCAATTTTAAAAGACGAGTACTCACCCTTAGATTTAATTTTTGCTATTGCAAACGAAACGGTATTTACGAGCGAATTAAGGTAAAGCGACATGTCATCACAAGAGGTGTCAGGATGTAAGGGGTAACAGTGAAAAAATGTTAGTTGGTGCCTCAGTTGCGCACGTTTTTTTGCTACCCCTTACGGTGACACGCCGCTTATTTGTAATTTTGACCCATTCGGGTGGTTTAGACGGACAAGAGGGTTGTGAAATGATGGCATCGGCTGTAACTGTCTCCCTAGTAGTGGGAGCGTCAGATGTTACCGGTGTAGGTGGTAAAGATGGTAGAAACTTCTTAACCTTTGTAATTGGAGCGGAACTATCAATTGCAGTCGATGTAGACGGCTGCTGTGTAATCTTCAATAGCGAAGCAGATACAATCTGTGAAGCAGGAGATGTCGAAGATTGCACGCCAACATCCATCTTGCCTGCAACTTGGGTTTTAGTTGCAGATCTAGTTGTAATCTTGCGAATGACAGGCAGCATTTCACGAGTGTTGTTTATAGTTTTGTTTACAACAGCGGGGAGTGAGGGGAACGAGTCGGGCAGCGACAGCTGGGCGGAGGCTGAGACCAGCGGGCGGCACTGCTTGCTTGTACCTTCGGCTGGGCGTTCGGCAATAGTCGTAAATTCCGAAGTGAGAAGCGGCGGAGCGCATACGGTCAACTCCAGTGGCGGACAGAACAGCTCACTCGCATCTTCGGTTGCGCGTTCGGAAGTGTTCGGGATTACCGAAGAGCGACCGGCCGTTACTGCGTTGTCACTGTTGACACTTCGCGCACTATCACAAATAGTTAACTTGGAAGTAATAACGTTTTAATAATTTCTGTTGGTGGACAAAATAACTTTACATCGGAGCGATGTCTTTATGAAAAATTTTCAAATCCAGTTTTCTCAAAATGAGGTATTTCGAGTTAGTTCCCTATTGAACTAAGGTATCGATATAGAAATTATTTGTGAATGTGCGATAATTTATATAAAACCCATTAATTTACAGCATTTACGACCAGAATACTGTTAAAAGTATTTTGAAATACCCAAAGCTTTTTTCATGATATTAGAGGCAGAATACATTAATTTTACTTATATAATTACGTATCCCTCACTTACAGCCAATATTGCTTTTGTTTATTGATTACTATGTCTTATCAAAATAGTCGTAATTTAATATGAAAAGGAGTTTTATTTATGGCGACCTAACAGTTGACCCCCCGACAGTTGATCCCCTAAAGGATTTAATCATTGAAGAAAATAATATTAATATAACCTAAATGAAACCGGAAAAAACAACAGAAAATAAAAAGATTTCAGTTGCATCTGGGACTCTAACCCAGGTCCTCTGCCTATCCGAGGCAACCGCTTTACCAACTTATCTAATGAGACCAGTTCAATTTATCTCATCTTCATCGATATCATATCTCAAATTCAAGATTTGTCAATTTGTTTTAATCCCATATCATTGGTAGCTATCTTTATAATGATTACAAAGTTCTTAACGAACACAATTGTAAACTAGACAGTGTCTCGGATGAATATCCGATTTTTTTATTTATATGAGACATCTATTGACTTTTTATAAAAGTCTAAAGAATGTATTTAATTTTTAATTATTAATTATTTTTATTGAGATTAAAAAACCTCATTGTAATATTTAATCATTGAAGAAAATAATGTTAACATAACCTAAATGAAACATGAAACCGGAAAAAGCAACAGAAAATAAAAAGATTGATTATTTCTGGTGTACTCGTACGTCCTTATTTTGTACAGTAAGAATGCATAGAGGATATGCTGTCGAATACATGTTCCTTCCTGCATATAATATAAGTAAATATAGTTATATTAAATGCAGGTAGGAACCTATAGTTTATTTTCCCTAAGCCAACTGCATATATAAGTATGTCGTATTTTGTTATTCAGCCTCACCGCAAACTCCTTCGGGAGATTCCTTCGTTATTTTTAGCAAAAATATTTTGCGTAGCAGATTTTCGATATAAGTACATCGACTTTTGTTATACTGCCGCAAATACTCTTTACATACTTACTTTACAAATGAGGATGTACAGCAGAAATAATCCTTTAGGGGATCAACTGTCCGAGGGATTTACTGTCAGGTGATCAACTGCAATGGAACCAATGCTTACTGCCCATGAACTATGTGCATTAAATAAAGGATCCTTAAAATGTCGGCCAGATACCTGCAAACGAAATACGAAATCTAAGATTTAATCGAAGACTATTAGCTATAATTCGCCAAAAAATTCAGCACCACTGCTATCATAACACACCGATGGCGCAGTATTAAACACCAACAATTCCGAAAAACCATAAATCACTAACTTTTCGCCAAAAGGAGGTCTTCTCAGTTTTAAATGGAAACAGAAACATTAAAATGTTCGACTCTTTGAGAGTCCAGAGTGGAAGATACTCTCAGTATCGCCCTGGTGAAAGACCACCATTCAGAATTGAAACGTCGCTTGAAATGGCTTTTAGCCATGTTTGGTGACTGGATCTGAATAGCCAGGTATTTCCCCCTTTCCCCACCTCTCCCCCTTCTCCTTCCCCTTCCCAATACCTTCAGCCTCACAACATTCCCCAATTGGGAATGCCATAGTCTCACTGGCTCCAGATGGTTGGGAGCAGTTGGAACTCTTGTGCGGTATTCATATAAAAAAAGAGTCGAAAATCCAGATTGAAAAACTTAAAAAATTCAAATGTACCCAGTATCGTACGATCGGTGTTGTTTGTGAATAACCCGATAAGTGCAAAACGGTAGGTATGTTAATATGTGAAGTTCTTGACACGTTTTGTCTAATCTAACCGTTATAATTGTTGACATATCATTATTATATGATAAAAAAATAAATACAGATATCGGAATTTTACCAATCGAAAATAAATGCATAAATAATCGTATTTTTACACATAAACGAAAATAACAAAAAATGGAGTTAACCGGTGGTTTCCAAATGCCGCCGAAATCTATTTCGAATTGTTTGCATTCCAAACCGATCATTGTTCTATTCAATTCAATTTCGAACAGAAAGAACATTGAAAACTAATATTTAAAAGGAACGGCAGCGCCGCATGTTTCATATATAACTTAATTTTGGATTTGAGGCCAAAATATCCATCCAAACAGAATGACATTTAAAAAAAAATTAAAGGTTCAGCAAATATCTGGTACGTATGAGAAGTATTTTATTTGTTTTTAATTATGAGCTTAGAAAATTATTTGCGAGTATATGGTAATTTATAAAAAAAAATTATCATATGTGTACGTAAATAAAAATATGAAAACAAAACATTTAACAAAAAAAGTTTTTCCGGGTCGAATATTTAAATTATGTACGGAAAGTTTGTGTTCCAACGTAAATTTGTCGTTTTTAATTTAAGTCCACCATAATGCTTATTTGAAAATTAAGAAAGTATATATTTCATTATATTTTCAAAGTATAAGGGGTAAAACATTTTTTTTACATCACGGTTAGTCCCCAAATAATTGTTAAAAGTGAATCTAAGATCGCGAAAAATCAATTCCTTTAATGGTCTATATTTCACAATAAACAAAAAAAAAACTTAATAATCCATACTAGATATTTACTATACTTTTATGAAAAAAAAATCATTACATTTAGATGAGTATTTTGACCTCAAATCCAAAATTAATTTGTATGAAACAGGCCGCGCAGCCGTTCCTCTTAAGGATGTCGATATTATTAAATTGCGTGTTATGTGAACAAATACGGGGAGTTGGGGAATTTTTCCTAAGGTTATTTCTGCATACGGTGAGACAATGTTACGTATTATTATGAAGAAATAGGATCCGTAAAATGAAATTAATTTATACGTAGGTTGAACCGGAACATACATAATTACGTTATATTATGATTTTCCCTAATATATATTTCCGCTTTCATCCCTTTTGTCGGTTTGTCTGCAAGAGTATAATCCGTGTCGACTTCAGATTTATCGTCTCCGGTGGGGATCTCGCCCTAACCACAGAACACAATATTTCTAGATGTTTGATATATATCTCTGGCTCCAAGGTCGAAGGGTAAGGCTCTTGACTATCGATCGTAAGGTCGCGGGGTCAAAACCCGGCGTGCGCAAGTAAACTTTATTTAATTAATTTGTGCTGTTTCACAATTAATTAATTTAAAAATAATACTTAGTATATTTGCGCACGTTCCAAAGTGGAAAATACTCTCAGTATCGCCCTGGTGAAAAACCTCCATTTAGAATTAAAACGTTACTTGAAATGGATTTAAGCCGTGTTTGGTGACTAGATCTGAGTAGCCAGGTATTTCCCCACCTTCCTCTTCCCCTTGTCCATAACTTCCCCAATACCTTCATCCTCACAACATTCCCCAATTGGGGATGCCATAGTCTCACTGGCGCGGTTGGGAGCAGTTGGGACTCTTGTGCGTTATTCATATTAAAAAAAATACCGAATTGGAAGAAAACATTTGTCGCCAGTTTATATAAGACCCACAACTCCTAGGCCCCAGATAGGCTACTAGAATTAACAAGCCTATCAAAGAAAAAATTTCGATATTAGAAAAAGTTTTATTTCAACCGAAGTAGGGGGAAGATGAGCTTTTTTAGGCACACAGACACGCCCATAACCCTTTTCTAACAGTGTATCTCTTCCAGTGGCCCTAACAGATTGCCGCCAGAGTGGAAATGTCAGAAGGGAAGGTCAGCGTCGCTGGCTGTGTCTTATCAACATAAAACCAAAATAGATCACCCAAAAAGATTGGATGGATATTTTTATATGCGGATATAAACACACAGACATTACTATCATTTTATATAAATACCACACAATGGTCAATGACAATATTGCATCCCCAAATCGGGGTATCGTGATGCTGAAGGGTGTGTGAAAAGGGGAAGTCATAGAAGAGAGTAACGTTGCGAAGTACCCGGGAATTCAGATCTGCTGACTAAGGTACTATGATAAATCAACACACATATGAATTGGCACATATAAAGTCATTAAAAGTGCGAGAAACAAAACAAAAACGAACCCGAGAACCTAATCTAACCTAACCTAATTAATAACGTTTTTTTTTAATAATTCGAAAAAAAATTCTTTTAAAAGGTCTGAGGCAAAATTTCCCAAAATCACTTTTGGGGATGCTGTGTCTTTTAGAGGATAGGAAGGAGTGAACCTTTCTCTTCAAGAGGAAGGAAACACGGAGGCCGGCAGATCATTCCACAGCCGAGCTGTTGAACACAAGAACGAAGAAGCGACCCGTTCTTTGTGACAAATGTCTTCCTTGTGCAAATGTTGGGCGCGTGTTTGACGTGTTTCCCGACTATGCACCGGTACCGAAGGGATCAATGATGCTAGTTCCTTAGAACATCTTCCATTAAAATACCGGTAGAAGAAGGACAGCATTCCCACCTGACGTCTGTGCTCCAAAGATTGCAATCCGTTTGTTAAGATAGGCGAATCTATCAAACGGACCGCCCATTTCTGCACAGAGTCAAGGGTTTTTTTTTAGATATTTGGGTCTCTACCAAAGATTCTATATGATACTCTGCCTAAATTCTACACTTGCGATTTGTACAGGGTCAGCAGTTAAAATTTATTTATTAAACTATTATTTTGATGTAAATTATTTATTAAATTATTATTTAAAATTTAAAAAATATATATATATTATTAATATTAATAAAAAAAAATTAAATAGCTTAGGTTAGATTAGGTTTTCGGTCTAGTATTTTTTTTACGTGGTTTTAATGACTCTATATCACTTTTTTTCAAAAGGTGTGCCGATTCATACATGTGCTGTTATCATGGAACCATAGAAAAGACAGCAAAGATTTTTGGTAACATGTTCTTTCATCGAAATAATTACAAAAACTTGATTCCACGTAATTAATAAATTATGCGCAAATACAAAATTCAGCATTACATTGTAGGAATAATTTAATGACGGATTAAAAAAAAAGGGTAGGTACTTTACAGTCCTAACAAATATCTTAATTACATTCCATTCTATGCGTTTGCGATTCTCATTTCAAACGTGGAACATCGTTCATCATAATATGCAACGGCGGGAATAGACAACTCATAGACAAATGAATGGCACACAATGCATAGATAAACCAATAGATAGACAGTATAAAGTAGACATAGACAAAGCGTAGATTACATGCCGAAAGATAGGTATGTTCACACAAAACGTTTGACAGACAGGAACAATCCCGCTAGTTCGATTTGTTTGCGATCTTTTTTCTTCTTTCTCGTTGAATTTGCAATCACGACCGGAATGCGGTCGGGCTTTGGTTACTTGCAAATGGAAGGGTTTTTAGATAGACGAATGACGTAAGAACATCGATATGTGAGAATGTCAGACATTTATGTAGCCTATAAAGTAGAGGTTCTCAAACTTATTTTCTGCTAGCCCCCATAAAGATGTACCGAACTTTTTCACCAAAATAATTTAATTTTCTCATAACTGTTAAATCCCGATCATGAATATATTTTTCCTAAAATAGACATGGCACGGAACTCATTTACCTCTCACTTACATCCACCCATTTTTAAAAATGGCTTACCCCATTCAAAATCTAAATTATGGATGAATTATTCTACATCACCGATTTCCGAAACTAAATACTTCATCAAAATATTTTGTTTTTGTAAACAAGAAAATTCTTTTCTTATTTACTGTTTTATTTATTGGCTGTTTGGGTTAGTTTGGAATCTGTTCCACAGCTACGGGAAAAATAAGATTATGACATACAGTCTACCAAATTGTAAAAAGAACGAGTTGATCACTAGAAGATTTGCTTTTCAAAGAGTAAAAACTATTTATTTGCAGTGCAATGCGAGTTGGCTAGACACTGTGTGGATGCATTTATTCGCAAATCAAATGACAGTGACCCGCCTAAGCTCTCGCCTCTTATTTGGTTTCTCCCCCTTGCGTGTTACGGCATCTTTAGTAATTATCTGCTCTGTGATGCTATATATTATTTATATAAAAAATAACGAAACATAATTAAGCGACGATTTGTTAAAACCACCATTTTGAAAACTATCGATCACTTGTAATATTTATAAAAAACATACAAAACATAAACAGAAAAATATAGACCGGTCAGAGGTTGCAACATTTACTTACTGTGATGGTGGTATCGTAAGTTTATTCGTAACACAAGAATGTTTGTCTTTCTTTAAAAAAATAAAATATTTACTATAAATAAACAAACGATGCATTGTTAAAACCTCCCACCTTGAAAACGATGATTTTGTTTCATGCGAAATTAAAGTACGTTGATCATATACGAATGGTTACCTATTTTTGAATGATCAAGTGGAATAATATAAAATTATTGTTTATTCGGTCATTTTTTTTTCAACACTTTCGTATTGCCCTCTCCGCTTCGTTGAAAACGCCCTCTGCTGTCACCATCGCCCCTTTGGATTACTCCAGCGCCTATTGGGGGCCATACCACTCGGTTTGAGAATCACTGCTATAAAGTATTCAGGGGATTACAATCAAGGGGGAAACGCAAATTTAGTTTTATTCAAACAATTAATATGGTGATAACAGACTATACAGAAGTAGTAACCAGTTAAATACCGAATTGTGTTCACGCTTTGGGGTGCTATTCGTGTTAACGCAAATTTAAAAAAAAAGTTTTGTCACGTTCTGTGAAAAAAAAAACTGCAATTTAAAAAAGGGGATGAATTTTAAAATTATGAGTTACATCTTGGATCAACATAATAAATGTATTATATAAAATTTTAGTTTGCTTATAAAATATAATAAAAGTTATTATTTGCGCCAGGAAGTCCTCGGTCGGCCCAAGGTCGTAAGTCTTGGACTTTATGGATAAATTGAGTTGGGCCGAGATGTTGACGCTGATGGATTAATATTACTTGGCAGATTAAACCATTAATTGTTAACATTGATATTGTATTTGTGATGAATAATACAATGGTAGAGCTAAGCTTGAATATCTTTCACAGTAAGCTAATGTTGTTGTTTACTGAGAATTTTGTGAGAAAAGAAGAATAAACAATATAGATGATGAACTTTATAAGTTTACATTTGAAAACCACCGATAAGTACAGTAAATTGAGGTAAGCAAGATAAAACCATTATCTGATTAATTGGTTGCATTCACACAGAATAAATTGAAATTCATGCTTAATTGAACTATAAATGGTTTTAAAAAGAACATTATTAAAATAAACTATACTATTAATCCAATTAAATGATCTTACTATGACACTGAACAGTTAAAGTAAAATTATCTTCTTTTGTTAAAGATATTAAAATTTCTATGATTCAATCGAAGATCAGTCATGAGTCGCAAATAAATCTTGCAGATAGTTTGCAATCAGGGTAGGAACAGCGAACTAATTGATTTTAAAAAAATACCCCAGTCACACCGACAGACCCTTACACCCTTCGTGCAAGTTTTAGCTAAGAATGGCTAAGCTGCTAAGTTGGGATTACCTAAGTCACATAAAATATTCAAATAACCGTTTTGTTTATGGATATTAACAATCAATTACTGGATATATAAAATTCCCATATTTTTTCGCTAAATAAACATTGACAATATTTTTAAAGAAAGCCAACATGATAAAACATTATGGTTATTTTATTAGTGAAATTTTTCTAATTAGTAGATATACCAACAGATGGCACTGATTGCTATATTTGCTTTCATTTCCGTAAAGCACTGCTTTTCAGACACTAACACAAATGAGTCGTACCTTGACGCCTATTGCGCACACATATAAGTTTGAATGTATAGAATAGAGTCAACATTTGAATATGATGTGTACGTCATTTTGCATACTTAGTTCCTGCCTTTGACACGTTATAGTGGAGTGGTCGGCGTGGCGCGCGCGGCGTTTTAGAAGATTGAAGATTGATTTCTCGCAATAATTTTAAGCATTAAAATATTATTTATATTTTCATGCGAAGAAGGTAGGCAGTGCTTATGTGCCTATATGGACGGCACGCCTCTGATTGCGCGGTATTCCGATTCATAAGATGTGACGTTGGAATAGCTTTAGTTTTTTTTCGAGAATGAAAAACATTCCCGGTTTACGAATAATCTGACAATATTTAAAAATCTCCTACTACCATCGTTATAAGAGGAAGCTATTGCTTTTGCAATGACGGTGAATTTATATAGTTTGTTTGCGTTTCAGCATTAAGGGATTAGTTAATTAACTGATAAACAATTAATTATTACTCATAAATACGATAGACTTATCATACTTCAAGCAATACTGCAAATGATTTATCTTTCATTTCTATACGGGTGGTTAAGAAAATGTCCAAGGTTTCTAGTGAATAAATTTCAATAAGAAACTCGAGCGAAAAATATTATAGCTTAAAAAATATATAATTTCTTCAAACAATTGGTATTCACTATGTGGCGTCATTATTAATACATGAATTTATAATTTATACTAAGAATATTTTTTAATTCATTTACAAAAAATATATATTCATAAAGATCAGAAAACGCCGATTCTTATTATATAACTTTTATTATTTATAATTCCACATAGAATTTAAAGGTCGTTATTTAAAAGTGAATAAAAATCCATCTCATCAAAACACCCCGTTCTGTTGGTAACAATGCATTCTCAACATCTGACGTCACGCGGTTCTGTTTGCGCGTATTTTGATTTTGCATTTGTATGGAAATTTTTATATGTGGATTTTAACCAAATACTATTATAACACAAATCATTAACGCTACATTATCCAAGCTACAATATTACTTATTATTGTAGGATTCATCAAAGTGCTGGTATAGATGACGCTTTACTGTATAAATGGAGTCAGCAAATACATCAACAGTACCTCCAAACCTGTTGCCTAGATCATGCATCCTATTGGGACTGATGTAAATATACACTCGTATATAAAATTAGTTTTACGAAGAGTAAAATATTCATTTTTAGTGTCTCTTGTAAAGTTTTCATTTTGTGATTTAAACGGTTTTACCTATTTACAGTCGATATTATTTAAATACCTACGTTGTGGATATCTATAATTTTCATTAGATATGTATTTTGAATTCATTTAAAAATATTTGTAAGCACTTGAACAATATTTACCACAATTCGATAGCCTAGCCGTGAACTTCAGCAGGTGCTAAAAAAACTCGTAAGCAATTTGCATGGACTTCTGACAATATTATAAAAAAATAGACAAAAAACATGTTTTCAAAATGTTCTCAGCGATTGTAATTTCCAAAGAAATTTATTTGTTCTCAAGAGTATCAAATATCGTACAGGGTGGCTGAAACTTGATGCTCAATAATTAAAGGATTAATAGATAAAGCATGTCCTAGGAAAAACGTTCTTGTGATTTATAGTATAAACTGTTAATATTGAAATTGAATAGATTTAAAGTCAAATTTCAATACTTCTTACACTTCTCCTTTAAATTAGCAATACTTGTGTAGAGAAGCGGAGTGAACATAGTTGATGTGTAGGTGCCCAAAGTGGTCCATGAAAAAAAAAATTGGGGGGAGGGTTCACGGAAAATAAAAAGAACGACAAGGGGTCCACGGGGAAAAAGTTTGGAAACCTGTTAGAGTAAAGTTTGGAGGATGTGAATTCTAGTAAACTGGGTGTAATTTTAAGGTAGAAATAAAATTATTGTGAAGAATTATTAGTGTGATAACTACTATCCCTACCCCTACAGCTACCGATACAGTTATCCTACCCCTACCCTACCCCTACGCGTGTCCCCAAGGCGCATGTACTCGCATATCAAAATCATGTATAACCGTGTGAAAAATGTTAGGATTCGCGAAGAATGCAAAGCTGACATAAGGTTAATGAGTTTGCGCAAGTAGAGTGGATGACCAGAGATAGGAGTGAAGAATAGTTGAAGAAGTTGTTGACGCCTAAGGGACACATGTAATGGTCGATCGAATCAAATATTAAGTCTTGTCAAGAGTATGTATGATACGATTAATCAATTGTGTGGCTGTCCATCCTCTCTCTCTACCCCTGCGGAGAAATGGCGTGATGGTTAGTTAGTTGTTTTCCAAAATTTTATAAATTTTCCATCAATAAAATTCAAGCAGTAACAAATAACAAATAATCTATGCTTTAATATGTTTTCTTTATTATTGTCGTAGCAGTATTTACATCGCCTACCAATAACCCTGTAAGGAATGCTATCTGACCTTTTGTTTTACCGAAAAATAATACTCATATATTTCCAATAAAAAATTCCCCATAAGTTTAGATAAAACATTTATTCGAGGAAATGAATTGCGTAGGCGCGGTTAGATACTTTGGTCCTTTAGGAGAGGGCGTTGATTTCACGCTGGATTCTATTAAGTAATAGTTAATTGCATATTGGTCAGTGACATAATATTTCATAAGAGGCTTGGCGCGTTCTATCCATTCCTAGGATAAATAAAAATAATACATAGTATATTTGCGCACGTTCCAGAGTGGAAGATACTCTCAGTATCGCCCTGGTGAAAGACCACCATTCAGAATTGAAAATGTTGTTTGAAAAGTCTTTTGGTGGGGAAATACCTGGCTATTCAGATTTAGTAACCAAACACGGCTAAAAGCCATTTCAAACAAGGATTTCAATTCTGAATGGTGGTCTTTCACCAGGGCGATACTGAGAGTATCCCCTCTTTCCCATATCCTTCACTTCTCCACTACCTTCAGCCTCATAACATACCCCAATTGGGGTTGCCATAGTCTCACTGGCTCCAGACGGTTGGGAGCAGTTGCAACTCTTGTACTATACGCACATAAAAAAAAATTAGAAATGTAGGATGGTTATAAAAAGTCGTCCTTCTGATTTGATTTTGGTAAGTGCTGTTTTATGTACATTTATTCTTATGCACATTAAAACAATGCGTTAAAAAATCTCTTTGTAACAGTCTGTTTATTATATTGTTTAATAATGTTTTTATTGTTTCGAATTATTAAACACAGAGGGGGATCCTCTGATGTCCCCTCCGTCTAATGGAAATATCATGGTATACGTAAACGATTACTCTATACTTTTATTTTCTTATCTCTTTGAACTAAACTATTATTCTATATTAAATATTATACTGTACTCAAATTATCTGGTATACATGTACACAATTGTTTTTTTCTGTATTATTCTTCACATCTCTTTATACTAAATTATTATACTTTTTGTAAATATATCATATTACCATACTTTGTCGATACTAGCCTTTTTCCCTTCTATTTTTGTATAATGGCACTTAATATGAACTAAACTTGTCGATTTGACTGTCCTAAAACGGGATTTGTTCCCAGTTGGAGAGTGAAAGCTTTCTTACTTTTATTGTTAAATAATGTGTATTTCGAATAAATAAAAAAATTAAAAGTAATATTTTTAACGCGACGATCAGAACCAGAAAATTAAATTGAATTATTTCACACATTTATAAGAGTTTCTTAATTGTTTTTGTGTTTAATTCGTAGAACTCCATTTAATTATTTTTTAAGAAAAATGATTGTAAATCAAATTTAATAATGTTGTAATTAAGTTCTCCAGGTATTTTTAGTTTTTATTAAATGTGAAAACCTCACAGAATTCAAAATTTTAATTGTTTTCTAACTAAATTGGTTTTACCGATAATAAATCATTATTTTAAAAAACCCGTCCAAATTAGAATGGGGTGGGAGTGAATAAAATCATATAAATAATTCGTCAAAATGTGGATTAACCGCAGTTTGAAAATGGCCTTAAACGCCGAAACAGCTGTCACAGTAATAAAAAAAGCAAAAATACTTGCAGAACTTAATAATAACATTATTAAATTTGATTTACGTAAAATTTTTATAACAGTTTCCCCCATTTATCAAAATACCCCTTTACGAGTATGTCCTTATATTCCGCAACATTTCAGTTTGTATATAGCGCAGTTTAGGAATAATGTCATTCCTAGTCGCTTTACGTATTATTAGTTACAATTAAGGCAGTCAAATTAGCTGTATAATTTTCTGTAATCAGGTTACCATGAATACGTGATAGTATCATTTTAAACGGGTACCCATTAAACCATTACGTACACGTAGTAAGTGGGTACCTACTAACCCAGTTACGTAAAGGGAAATATGTCACTGATTTGTAAATTAATAAGTAGTTAGACCCCTGGAGCACTTAAATCCGTTTGGATTAGGTTGGGTTTGATCTAATCGAGTTAGCATACAAATTTAACAAGCGGTGGATTATAAACTCGTGAGGGAAGAAGTCCGAACGGCGAGTTGTAGGGTAGATTGGGTTAAAAATTATCATAAACTAAAACTAACCATCACGGCGTTTCTCCGTAGGGGTAGGCAGACCGGATAGACCCCCAAACAACTCTGTTTTGGCACACATTCTGTGCTTCATTCGACTCTTGACACAACCCAACTCGAGTATTTGATTCATTTGGACGTGCCATGACTGTCCCTGACTTTTTCTACAATTCGCTTTCGCATCATATACTTTCCTTTCATTCCTTTCTCCTTTCTTCTGCTTCACATCTTAAAGCCATCTAAGCGTTACTTTCTTAATATTATTCATTACGTTTACATCAGCTTTGTATTATTTTCGAATCTCCACAATATTTGTGATACTTCCATACACCATATTACCACACATACGCCTCCGAGATCTTATTTCTGCAGCATTCAGTCTACTTTCATTCTTCCTCTACCGGTTCCATGCCTCACTGACATACATCATGGTTGGTATTAAATATATCGTATTGTAAAATTTTTGTGCACAGAGCCAGGGAAAATTTCTCCCTCTTCCTTTGTCAACTGCATGCAACTGTGCATAAATGTGGAGATAATTTTCTCTACCCAGTGAGCGGGTATCTATTGCTAATGTAGGGCTTTTATTTATTTTTATTTCAAAGAATTGTAAACTGTGTTTTATGTGCTATAGGCAATCTTATATTTAAACCCGCTCACTAAGGTAATGGGGGGTATAAGATGGAATTTGGGCGGAGACGGAGGGGGTCGGTGCTGGGGGTCCAGCGGCTGAGGTTGGAGATGGAGGGGATTCGAGTTCGATTTTAATTTGGAGTAAAATGTTAACGCTAAATCAATTATATGTTTTTGGAGTGGAGGAAGGGTTGCTAAAATGTTGGTACAATGATAATAATATAATTAATATGTTAAATATGCTTCAATGCCCATACTCACGCAAATATAAAAATTAACTATAATCACGACAACACCACAAACTACACATATCAAAAATACACTCGACAAAATACTTGGAATACTGAAATCATTGGAATATTTTGCATTCGCCAGCTAGAACAAGTTTCCCGAGGAATTGAGACAAGTGTGCTCTTCCGACAAATCTCAAAATTATGTTCTAAAATGTATATTTTTAATATTGTTTTTTTATATTACATGAAAATCAAATTTAATAATGTTATTATTAAGTTTGGCCATTTTCAAACTGTAGTTTAATTCGTAGAAAATGGCCTTAAACGCCGAAACAGCTGTCACAATAATAAAAACTAAAAATACTTGCAGAACTTAATAATGACATTATTATATCTGATTTACATTAAATAGAAAAAAATGGATTTCTACGAATTAAACAAAAAACAATTAATATTTTTTAAATGCTATTTGGAAAACTATTTATCATATGTACCAACTCTGTTCTAATAGCCGTCCTTAATCTTTGTAGATTCGGATGTAAGTGTACTTATTTCTATTTTGTAAAACATTGTTATGTATTTCTTTTGTATCTGTATGTTTCGAGCCTGTACATTTATGTGTGTTATTTTCCTGTTGTTTATAGACATATATTTTTTTTGTTTTCATATTTGCCCTAAAACGTAAAGCCTAATATTATGTAGAAATGAGTTGAATTGATAACTCATGGGAGTGCTACATCGTTGTATGTCTTATAAAAAAATAGATGATTTGTATAGCGCTGTTTTTGTGAAAAGTCACCTCAAGGGCGTTAAAGGTAATATATATACATCTTTCTATCTTATACATACACTATATATATTAAGAAGAGGGTCTATGGGTGGGTGGGTTGGTTTTTTGTACAAATCGAATATAATCCCGCACAAGTCAGAAAAAGCGTTTCGTGAGAAAACGGCTTTCTATGTCTTAGTAATTATTCATTATTAACACTACTCCCAAGAAAATAAATGCTTTGTTGCTTCAAATGCTTTGTTGCTTCAAATGCTGTCACTCCAAAATTTTATTTTGAAAAGCGTAAAATATTTTCAACAGTACAGGTAATGAAATATCGAAAAAAAATTACACTTTTCATAAATGAAGGGTGTTTGAGTTACAGAAAACCTGTGTATTATGTATTTTTTATAGATTACTAGCTAAAGTGTACCCTGCCTTGCTCCTAATTTTTTTTCTAATAAAGTTATGAAGTTGTAAATTCTTGCTTGTCGTTTGGGTGTCATAATTGATTTGACAACGAAGTAATGCCCTGTGACGACTATTGCTATTTATTAACAAAGGTGCAAAGAAACATTAATTTGAAAATTTTATTTCAATTCAAACATTTATTTTTTCAAAATTTATCTGAATGATAAAGTTCTTAAGTAGGTACCTACTGATGCTTTCCATTTTGAATATAATGAAATATTCTACTCAAACAAACTTTCTTCTTTCGAATATGTAATCTGTTACACACCAGAGTGTTATATCTATGGGCTAACCTAAATACAACATGACGGGTTTTTTTCATACTAATTTTAAAACGTTATAGAAACAGTTTTACATATTGGATTTTTTTAAAACTACTCTTTAAGCCTTTTCGGCACTAATTATAACAAACTGTGTTATTTTCAGCGAAAAAGGTGGAGTAACTTTCTAGAAAAAAAAAACGTTTGAGAAAATCGAGGACTGACAGAAAAACATTTATTTTTATATATGGAAATAGATACTACAAAATATTCATAACATATCCGTTCAACCGATTTCAGGAAACGTCGCCAAAAATCACATTTCACTAATCTGTTCTCCCCTTGGTAAATAAATGTTTGAAATTATACTGAACGCATCGTAATGTAATATGTATTTTATGTGAAAGCATTATGAATATTCAGAATTATTACGGATTTTCACCGAATTATAATCTGATAATACTATTTAGAAAACTCCGCGCATTTTAATATCAGTCATTTTAATTCTAACCGAGTTACAGTCGAGTCCTCTGAAATAACACCCATTAAAATGTAGGTTATTAATTCGGTTTGAAAATTCGTGAAAAAATTCACTCGATACGTTTTGTTATTCTGATTTAAAAAAAAATTATTTATCAATTTTAAAATATTTTCGCCTTAATAAATAAAAAAAAAATTTAAAAATTTTCAAGAATAAGGTCACTGACTACACGATAACCACCCTCCATCCCCCTTTTTCAACCTTAAAGCCAAATTTTTTTTCTTCTTGATTAAATTTTGCACACTTGACGATCAAAATGTGAGGAAAATTACTGAGTAGGGGTAGGTTGTAGGGGTATGGGTAGGGGTAGGAATAAGGGTAGGGTTAGGAATTATAAAACTTTACTTTCTCCATTAATAACCCCGGGAAACGCCGGATACTTCAGCTGGTTGAAGATAATATTAACAAATCTCAATTGAAATATGAATCAGTAAAGACACAGAAAACAAAATTTAAAAAGTATTACTATGAGGTTTCTTATAATATTCAATAAGTTATTCCAATAAAAATTGAATATTAATACCAGACTTGGAGAAAAAGTCAATAGATCTCCCATATAAATTCGAGATACTATCTAGATTGCAAATAAATTCTGGTAGAATCTTGAAGTCGTGTATTATATAAAGATAGCAGCAAAAAGGGGTATTAATTGAAGATGATATTAAAAGTTCTTTAATTGGGGTACGGTATCGATACAAAATGACGGAAAGCAATAAGTTGGCATTAGCTCAATTGGGTAGAGCGTTGGTCACGAATAGACCTATAGGTCTCGGGTTCGAGTCTCAGATACGACCGTTATATTTTTATTTTGCGTCTCTTTTCTGTTTCATATTTCATTTGAGGTCTGTTAATATTATCTTCAATGATAATTTTTTTAACGATAGGTTGAATTAGTGCCAATTCAACCTATCGTCCCCCCAAGGGAATGATAGGTGTCTCCCTCCCCTCCAGCCCTCTCCGTAGATCGGGATCAGCTGCCCCTAGAGTTCGCCTGTGTGTTATTTGCTTAGAATGTAATTTTCACTTTTCTGGAATTAAAAAAATAGTAATAAAATAAAATAATGTAAGTACCATTTATAAAAAAATAAAAGGTCAAACAGTGCTTGGTATATCAAAACAAAAACATAAATTTACAAAAGAAATGTTTGTTTTACGCTTTAAAATGATATTATCTACCAAATATATTTCCTCTTAATCCGAGGGTGCGGATATATTTTTCGTAGGCAATTTGAAAAACTGATGAATGTTAAAATACGACCTTTGTCTCAAATCATGAATAATTCATTTATATTCACTCGTGGGTAGTGTGTTATCACTATTTACAATTAAAATTATTTATTATTTTTTATATATTTTTTTTATTTTATGTGACTTATCTCAAGAGCGCCCCTGTCTGTATGGTTCTCAGACAGGGAAACTATATTGCCACTCGGTTGGGCAAAAGTTGTAAAAGGAGGGGGGCTGAAGGAAGGGATTTTTTATGTATAAATATAAACATATGAACCGCCTTAAATAAAAACGATATCAGCGAAACGACCCGTTCTTATGAAGCCAATCCGGAATGGAAAATACTCTCATGTGAAATACCACAGTTGAGAATTGAAACGTTGCCTAAAATGGCTTTAGCCGTGTTTGGTGACAGGATCTGAATAGCTAAGTACTTTACTACCTACCTCTTCCCCATCTCCTTGTCTTCTTCACTACCTTCGGCCTCACAACATACCCCAATTGAGGATGCCATAGTATCACTGGCTCCAGTCCGTTGGGAGCAGTTGGAACTCCTGTGTGGTATTCAGAAAAAATAAAAAATCTGTCGGTATGAAATCAAAAATTCCGAAAATAAATAAAACTAGATTAAAAAAAGAATACATTTGAAATAATTCGTATACCGCAGTGGTGACCCGTGTGCGAGTCCACGCAGCGCGACATTGAGCAAAATTGCCCGCATTCGGTCGACCGATCCGTGAGGGAGCTGTTGTGAGCTCTAATGGTTTTAATCGTATTCAAATAACGAATTATTCATTCTACATATATATATAAGGAACTCCAGCGAAAAATATATTGAATTATAAAATTTATATTCATATGTATCACTAAACGCCGATTCTGAATATACAACTTTTATTATATATAATTACACATAGAATTTATAAATCGTTATTTAAAAGCGAATAAAAAATCAGCTCATCAAAACACCCTGTTATGTTGGTACCATTGAATTTGGAACATCTGACGTCACTTGAGCATTCTGTTTTTGGATTAGTGTGAAAAAATATATTTTTCGATTATGTTTTGGATTTTAAATATATTTTTTTCTTATGTTTTGTCAAAATTTAACTTAATTTGGATAATTTTAAGCTCTATAATTGTTGTTCAATATAAACAACTATTATTCATCAAAGAAATAAGAGTATTCATGATCAAACCAATTATCAATACAGATATTATGATAATGGTAATGGTCAATACTATTATTATTCTTTGAGTTAAAGTTTTTAAAAAGGTACATAATTATATAATTTATGTTTAGTTATGGTTTACCATAAATAGAATATAAAATTATGAACGGTAAAGCTCATCCTTGTTTTGACATTTGACATTCTAACCTTAAAACGGATTAAAACCAACCGGCCATAGATTTGGAGCGTTTTGAAGTTTTGAAAAATTGTAACTTTGAAAATTATTTTAACCATGAAAAGTAATTTTAGAAAAAAAAACGCTATTTACTGGTATTTAAGTTTGAACGTCATTATTAATAAAAAAATCGACTGGAGTTCCTTATTATATAAAAAAAACTTATGTATTGAAAATCAGCGTTTGTTGATCCATATCAATATATATTTTTAACACCGTAATATTTTCAGTCACGTTCCCAGTTGTGCTAAGTAAGTTTTCCCATAAGTTCCAGTTGGATCTGACGTGATAGGAAAAAAGATGCATGAATTTTTATTTCTTTGTACAGAATAACTTTTTAACTGCATCATAGCATTTCTGAATTCTTTGGAAGTCAAAAGAGTCGTACCCAATAAGTTTTCCACTGAAATAGCTCACTCGGAATCGCTATAACGTAAAAGCTTTTCTAAGGAAATTGAACTTTTAACGAGGAATTTAAAAGTTCAATGGACTTTTACTTTACTACGTTTAGTTTACGAAATTCACCCGGAAAGGTCAAATTCTTACGAATGCTGAAAAATTAAATTTTCCTTCGTACTTCTAGAAAGTTAACATAGACCAAAGTTCTATATTTTTAAATTTTTTTTTCAGGTAGGGTCTTACATTTTAGAGAAAACGAAAAAATTATAGTCATATTTTTTACTTAAACTAAACGGTGTTCGGAAATTATGTGCACTTTCCGAAAGGAGACGATTCTACAATTATATTCTAAGATCATTTAATGCATTGTTTTATTTTTACGTTATGCAAGGAAGACAATTACACGGAAAGGTAATTTTTTTTGTATTTCTGAATATTTATCTTACGAAATAACAACGCATTAGATATTAGAAAAATAAAACATCAAAATCAAATTCACAGACCAAAACCATAAATTAAAAAAAAAAAGAATTACGATATTTTGAGTTTTTTCTTTAAAACAAACTGTCAAATGGAATACGTGAGAAAATTTGAATATGAAGAACACACTTAAATTACGAAACTAGTGGTTTGGTGTTGGCATAATAATGACATTTTGTAGTTCCTAAATATTAAATATTTACAATTAAATGCCTTACTTTATAAGCTTTAAAAAAAAATCTGTCGAGTACTATCTTAGTTACATATTGTCAACAAATAGTAGATAAAAACGGAGGGCGTTACGATCGTTTAAATTATATTAAATTGCAACAAGATTGAGGAAAGGAAAAAAAAAACACGTCAAAGCGGGTATTTTTCGCATTTAGTTGTACTTTTAAAAAAAGAGATGATTCTACACCATATTCTTAAGAAATTTAAAATTCGAACTTGTTATTTCTTTAAATGATTGAGTTCTGTCAGACTTCAAACTAATTTTTCACTGAAGTGCCGACCGATCGTGCTGGCTTTCTTCAAGACATGCTTTCCTTGAGATCTTTCCCCAGCAATGCGTTTGTCTTCATAGTAGCAGGCTGCGCCCTTCTCTCGTAGGTAAGATTAAGAATTTTTTCCCTGTGGAAATTTTACATCTCATTGTATGGTGGGAATTATTGAATGAAATTGACTATTCGCTTCATGGACACAATAAATGAGTGAATTATGCATACTTTTGATCAATTTAAGTGATAAATATGTGTGTGATGAGTGATCGCAATATTTATTACCCTAAATGATGAAAATTAATCAAAGATAAGAGAAAAACGCCTCATTTAAAACTGGCTTAAAATATTACTCTAACTTCCATTAATGAACTAAGTTAGAACACTTCCATTCTATGGTTATTAAGTTTTTTGTTTTACTTTCTTAGAAGCCTTCAATCCGTTAAAATAATATTGTATTTAAAAGTCTCCAGGTAAGTACCCACACATATGGATATGGCAAATATTCATTTTAAAATACATAAAATCAATGTAAGTTTGTTTGTTTGTCCTCGATGTTTTTCGAAAATCACTGGACCGGTTTCGCTCAAAATAGCACAGTTTGTTTTTATTAGTGCCGGGAAGGTTTAGAAAGTAGTTTGAGTGAAATCCAAAATGTAAAACTGTTGCTATAACGTTTTAAAATTAGTATGAAAAACATTGAACTCGCCATGTTTTATTTAGGTTAGCCCATAGATATAACGCTCTGGTAAGCCACAGATTGCATATTCGAAAAAATAAGGTTTTTTTGAGTACAATATTTTTGAAATGGAAAACACGAGTAGGTACTTACTTACGAGCATTATGATTTAGATATATTTCGAAAAAATAAACATTTAAAATGAAATAAACTTTCGCTGTCAAATCAATTATTGTACCCGAGCAAGGCCGGGTACACATCAGGTAGTTTTAAATAAATTAATTGCTATCAACATCAGCTAAATTAATGGTATTTATTTTAATTCAAATAAAGCTTCAAAGTCACTCCAACATTGCAACATTGCAACAGGCAATTTTCCCCTTTCAGGTTTTCGCATTAACGATATGATTAAAATGGCGAATTCAATTAGATTATTAAATTTATCGTTATTTAATTAAACGATACATTTTCAATCTATTTTAAATGCAAATGTTTATTCACAATTCACATAATTTAATAATCACTTCGAACTATCCTCTAAAGCAGTGGTCGGCAAAGTGCGGCTCCCGAGCCGCATGCGGCTTTTTGGCCCCTTAATTGCGGCTCTGGCACAAAAATCCCCAAGCAGACGCAACAGTCTTGTCTACAGTGGTCGGAGCTTATCGTGTCTGTAAATCGTGGGCGCCTCTCAAAGGTACGTTCCTGAAGAATAAAGTTGTCTTATTTTCCATTCAGCTACACATCCGATAGGTATTTGTCATCAATTTGTTTCACTTTCCGAGTCTGCTAAAGCATCGCCAAAAAAATAATTCCTCCATTGACAAACACTATTTCAAAACAACCATTTTAAATATGAGGTAAGCATTTCTCAGCAGGTTTCAGGAATTTAAAAACAGCAGAGCGACCTTAGCATGTGTCAAAAACCCTCTTAATGCTACGATAACAGATTTGAATTTTTCTCCTTTTGGCATTGATATTAGTAACTTTGAAATACAATTGCTGTATTTAAAAAAAAAATGTAATAATTATGGAGCTCTAAATTTGAACATCTTTATGTTGATTTGGAAAAACTGGAGAGGGAACAAATGTGAACTTAGTTCACATCATAAGTGGTCTGCTTTGAAAGACCTGGAGAAGGAAGACATGATCATGTTCAGCCCCTGGAATAGTATGACTTTTATGATCAGCTGAAAAAACTCTCGTTTGCTCTTCTTTTCTTTTTTGGTTGTACACATTCATGCGAACAATCTTTTTGAAGCATGAATTTTATCAAGAGTAAACTGAGAAGTCGTCTTTTTGATGAGAACCCGGAATCGTGCCTAAAATTAAAAACAACAATACACAAACCTGACATACTCAAACTTTCCAAGGAGATGCAAGAACATTGTTCGCATTAAGTATTTGTCAGTCATTGTCTTGATTTAAATTTATGGAAACCTTACTTTTATACTATTTTTTATCAGTAAATAAAATCATTATTAACTAAGAAATCAAGTTTTATTCAGTGTAACCGTAGGTCTAAAATTTTAATAAAGGTTTACTAAATTGATAAACAGATTTGGCTCTCAAAACTTTTTTTAATCGTACTTATTTAGCTCTTTGTCGAAAAAGTTTGCCGACCACTGCTCTAAAGTATAAACTAAATGAGCAAATTAATTTAAATGGAATGATAATGGTAAAATTCGTTTGATAGTACCTTCGTAACAGGTGTTTCCTGCGCGAAAGCAATCGTATAGTAATAATGATAGAATGAAAATTTGTATAGCGCCCTTTTTGTGAAAAATCACCTCAATGATTACTTCTCAGGCTTTATCTTATAATGTACAAACGGATATAGAAATCATTGAGGTTTATAAATAGTCTACGTTCCTTGCGAAATCAGTGTAAAATATTCTTCTCGTGCGAGAGGTAGGAAAGGGGGTGAGGCGGATGTCGATGTTGCCCGAATCCTTCCGACTGCGAACGAACTCAACGGACGGAGTCGCCGCGTCGGAACATTTGGGTTACCGGCCTGCCTACTTCATTATTTGCATCTTGAATTTTTACACGAATATTAATTATATCGGTAAAACCGATGAAAGGTTACACCATCGCTTTTTCTATCTTTTCCAGAACGATATATCCAGTCTTGTAGGCATTTTGTAGTTATCATTGGAGATTCATACCCGGCGAGCGCTTGTAATCGACTGAAGCCCGTGTTATCTCTATGATGCCAATTGGCCGCATGTTGTTGCCCGTATTGTGAACGCTGATGTTTACCCCATTTGTATACCTTATGACAGAAAAAAACTTACCTCACAGATCACTTTAGATTAACTCGTTATATTAGAATACTTTAGCTTGGGAAGATACGATTTTACACGCATAGGACACAATATTAAAAAAAAAACACTTCACCTTGAATGATAATGCAGCTGCTATTTTGTCCTTCTTTTGTTGTTGATGCTACGTTTATTAGAAGGTTTGTGGCAAAAGAAGAGTTGTTTAAATATGTTGTAATCGTTAGATTTTAGGATTGGAGAACAAATTTAATTAATTTAACTGTAATTCTACTCCGGTTTAAATGAAATTGTCAATAATTACTTACATTTTACATATTTAGTTATTTACAATGTCAAGGATCGAGAAAACTGAAAAAAAAATTCTATCAGGGCCTATAACATCTTTGAGGATGCTGTGTGGAGAGTCTTTTTGAGGAGAGGAAGAACTCAAGAACGAGTCATGGAAACGACCTGTTCTCATGCAATAAATGTCAACCATGTACAAATGTTGGGCGCGTGTTTGTTGTTTTTCCCTACTATTCATCGATACCGAAAGGATCAGTGACGCTAGTTCCTAAGAGCATCTTCCATTAAAATATCGGTGGAACAAGGATAGCATTCCCGCCTGACGTCTGTGCTCGAAAGGTTGCGATCCATTTGTTAAGATAGAGGAGTCCATCAAACAGACCGTCCATTTGTGCACAGAGTCAAGGGTTTTTTCAGGTATTTTGGGGCTCCAGACCAGAGGTGGCTGCCAAATTCAAAAGTGTCAGGCCTCCTCTGTGTAGTTAATGATTAATAAAACTGCTCGGAGCCAGTGGGACTATTGCATCCCCAAATGGGGTTATGTGTTGTCGCTGAAGTGCGGAGGAAAATGAGAGGGAAGAGAGGAAGGTTGAGAAGAACCTGGATATTCAAATTTGATCACTAATAACGACTTAAAAAATACCGCACAAGAGTCCCAATAGCTTGAAGCCCGTGAGACTATGGCATCCCCAATTGGGGTATATTGTGAGGCTGAAGGTAGTGGTGAGGGGAAAGAAATGGATGAAGAAAAATCGGAGAAGTATCTGGCTATTCAGACCTGGTCACCAAAAATGGCTAAAGTCATTTCAAGCAACGTTTCGATTCTGAATGGTGGTCTTTCTCCAGAGTAATACTGAGAGTGTCTTCCACTCTGCTCTGGAACGTGCCGCAAATATACCATATACGAGTATATATTATTTTTAATTAATTAATTTTAAATCAACAAAAATTAATTAAATAAAATTTATTTATGCACGCCGAGATTTGATTCCGCGACCTGTGGTTTTGGTCGAAAGCCTTACCCCTCGACCACGGAAGCCGTCAAACGGCTAACGCCATTTACAGGTACATTTCTATATATTCTGAATGGCACAACTCCTATCTATGATATATACTACGATCCTACTATAGAGAGTACCTATCTATCATGTATGATGTTTCACAAATAAAATAAATTGCTCGTCTAAAATTCAAAGCTAGCACTTAATGTTTAAAATGTTATTATTTCTCCACTAAGTGTTTCCGTTGCAGATGGCTGAAAAGCTTTTTAAACAGTTGTCTTAGTAATTTTATTACATTCTCCGACAATAGATGGCGTTAATATACGTTAATTCCTTTCAACACGAACATCCAAAACAAGGCGCCCCTAACAGTGTTACGAACACGTTTCGTCCGAATTACTACACCTAATATAACACAGCTATTTCTCTTTGTTAAACTTATTAGTGTTCCTATAACTTTTACATTCATAACTCACCCTTCATTCATTTCATTCTTTCATGTTTATGTTCGCAGTGCTGGATCTAGACGTGGGTAGATTCAATCGCAGTCGTGAAATAAACACGAAAATAACAGTCTTACTCAACTACATAATAAATAATAAGTAAAATGTATGTACACTAGTGGTGGGCGAAGCGGCTCGGTTTAGTGAGCCGGATCACTAAATCAGCTCTTTGTAATGTACCGGTTTGGTGATCCGGCTCGTTTGACGGTTCGAACGACGGTTCGCGTCCTCCCGCACCATGCCCTCTCCCTCGCTCCCTTCCCCCTCCTAAAGACGTCCTAAAGACGCTCTTACACGATACTTTTTTCGTCCAGTTTTCATGTGGATTGTCTTTACAGAGAGCTGATTTAGTGATCCGGCTCACTAAACCGAGCCGCTTCACCCACCACTAATGTACATTACAATTTAGTAAATAATGGTTTCGTTTTTAAAGACTATATTATAAGCCAAACATCTAGTGTGTGGATAACTTCGGAAATTCCCACCCGATTAGTGAAATTGACGGCTTGGCCGCGCTGGCAATAACACGAACGGAATCGCCGCGAGCATTGAGGAATATATTAGGAATTTCTGACTAGTGTTTCGCAGTGATTTGACTAACGGATGTAGTACGGACAGACTGTATATCGACGGACCAGCGATGTAGTGACTATGACGTCAGAACTGAATACGGAATACATTTCTTAATTCCTTGAATTAGGGAATATGGACGGCAAAAGCGAATACACGCTGCTCGAAATTACTGATTGGCCGACTAGAGGTGGTTTGCCGTTACGTACTAGTGCGGATGATGATGTACGGGTTTTTATGGATTGTGGTGCGCAATTCTATACGTTAGATGTAGTCCTGCATACTGCACAATATCTTCGGCGACTTTGCGATGACGCCCGTAATATCCGCACCGTAATTATGGAGCCATCTTTTCAAAAATCATAGGGTTGCAAGGCCTAAGCTAAGGAATGAAGAATTAATTGTGTTTCAGATTTAATTGAGAGTCAGATCGAACGTGTCACGAGATAAAATGTATTCATTTAATTAAATCAATTAATTTCGCCCATGTCTAACTGGATCTACTGATTCATAATGAAGTATTTCATTTACGTAATTTGATAAACCTTATAAACATGTGCATGAAGATCACATTGCCAAATCACAGTTTTTTACTTCTAAAAAATGGTTTTTACCGTGTTTGGTGACCAAATCTGAATAACCAGGTACTTGATAAACATCATCTGATTTATCTCCTCATTAATTAATCTCATCAGCCTTTATTAAATTAATTTTTCATCTCTTAAAATGGCAACGTTATGAGCTTTTAAAGTGAACTGACCGCTCTAACTACCCGTGACATCATGAGACATATTGAAGTACAATGCACACATCAAATGGCAGTACCGCATACTGCCGCGTTAGTCAGTATATGACCATCACACGCTTATTTGCGAGATTCTCCTAAAATATTAACGTTTTGACGGCTTACAGCTTCGGTACTATTCGGTATTTGCCAAAAATTCAAAAAGTTCTGTCCTCAGCATGCTGAAATTAATATGATAAATATGTAAATAACCTGAAATTTTGTTGTAGAACACAACCTCATTGGGGATGCTATAGTCCCACTGGTTTCGGACAATCGGTAGCTATTGGGACTCTTGTGTGGAATTCGAATAAAATAATAATTACTTCTGTATGCACATTTGTGAAAAATTTAATTTCCAATGCAATACATACTTCAGTTTATATTTAAAAAAAGGAAACATAATTAAGAAAACCTTTTGAGTTTCCTAAAAAGTTTGGCCCTGTAAGTCCGTACTACTTCACACTTTATTTTGTAAGTACCTAAGTTATTTCACTGCTATTTCATTCACGACTCATCTTTGAGTTTCCATTCATAAAATTTCACTTCACAGGCAATATTTTTTAAGGTTTATAGCAATACAAAATATTCTGTAATTTTTGAAAAATAATACTTACTCAGGGTTAAGTGCGGTACATTAAGCTTCATTTACGGGTGAACACTTAAAGCTAATCAGTCAATATTTATATAACTTTAATTACAAGGCTATAATTAAAAAAATGTCAAAAACAAACAAAGAAAATCTAACTAATCGGCTAGTCATTCTTTAGTGGTAAAAAAATGTAAATATATATTAAAAATTTCTTAAGATTTCTAAGGTCATTTTAAAAATATTCTCCAGTCCTAAAAATTGTAAATATTTAAAATAAATACAATCTCTTCTTTTGCCACCAATCTTCTAATAAATGTAATATCAATAGAAAAGGAGGATAAAATAGCAACTGTACATATCATATCTTGTCTAAGCTGAAATTTTCTAATTAAACTGTGTCCATCTGAATTGACCTGCTAGGTGAGTGAAATATTTGTGCGGCGCTCTCGAGGCGATTTTTCACAAAAACGGTGCTATACAAATCATTCAATTATTATTATTATTTTCCGGCTAACTCAATGAAGGTTTTTTATCGCAGCAATTACAAATATCAGTAAAGTTTCTTTTATTCATTTATTGTTTTCAAGTTAAATTTGTAGAATTCGATTTTTATTTAAAGTTTTTAAAATTTAATGATAACTGTCACTATTCATTTAAAAAACGAGCATTTACAAAAAAAGTTCTATAACTAATTATTATTACGCGTGACAGCTGTTTCGCTTTCCGAAGGCTTTATCGAACTTCGGGGAAGCTACTTACAGACGATCTGTTTATATTATTTCTATGTTGGCACTTACAAAGAAACTCATATAATATTTTTTCAATTTTATTACCAATAATAATATTATTTTAATACCTGAGTAAATCGAGGGTTATTTAATGGCTATTGTACTGTAAAGTTTCCCTACTTAAGGGTTATAATGTAATATTCTTGAAATTGACTAAAGGTCATTGGGATGGTTATCATTGGCGTTTAAAAATTAATTTTAATTTTTAAAGCAGGTTTTTTTTTCCTTGCATAATTATACTGACTTGTATCATGGCCTATAATTGATCTCCGCTTGAATATTTCCAGAAGTGGGGAACGAATTAGATTATTTTGTTAATTTAATAATTTTCTTTTTTTGATAATTAGAATGTTTATTAATTTCAAATTTTTAGGTAAAGCTAGTCAATCTGGGTATAAAAAAAATATTCGACTAATCGTACCGAGAGAACCAAGTACCTTCCTGGAGCCAAAATCAAACATACCTTCACTGTATCGCCAAAAGTCCCGCTCCTCAGCAAAAATGTCAGCCTTTTAGTTGCAAGAACAACCAAATACTTCTCCATCTTTGTCTTCCCAACTTTTCGCCTCCCAACTATCCTGAGCCTACAATATACCCCAATTTAGTTGTCTTGTCAGCTGCTCCAGACTGTTGGGAGCAGCTGGGACTCTTGTGCGGTACTTACATAAATAAAAATAAAAACGTCCCGTTTTGTCGCGTACAATCTAAACCGTGTACCAATGTTGTCAAGCATCCACCTATAAACACGCGTGAATGTATTGACACACGCACATGTGTACTCAAAAACCTTTTACATGATTTATTTGTCCTACCCTTGACTCTGGGTTTATCCCCAAGTTACCACACACAACTAGACGTTAACAAATAGTTCTTTTGTCGCCCTTTGACCCGGTTCCAATTTAACGTTTTGCTCAAAGTAGACCGCTTTTACTTATGTTACGTAAGACGAGAATCCATTTGTATTGTCCTTCTTTTAAAACTAGCAGACCTTTTTATGTTTTTAATGAGACCACTTTAAAGATTGTATAATTTGCTTTTTTCGTTTGATTTGAATTTACAAGCTTTTCAAACGATATTTTCATGGAAAGCACTTTCTGATTAGAAGTCATTTTGATTGTAAGTTTCATCGGGGTCCAGTCGTTAATAATTATTTGCTATTGCCCCGAGGAAGTACAGGTATTTTTATAAATTTACTGACAACTTGTTAGTCAATTAGAAATATTGCTATTTGATTAATCAAAATATTTTTCGCCAACTATTAGCTAGATGACTAGAAACGTAATCCTACTTACTGGTTTTAGATGTGTACTTTCGTAGCAGAGTGGCAATCGTTGAGTGTAGGCCAATACCCGAGGAGCATGGCAAAAAGTGTTGAAGGACCAATTCTTTCATGTGTTATTAAATTTAACTCGAATAACTAATGTGTTGACAAGATAAAATTGTTTAGTTTGGCTTACAGTACCAATTTTGTTATTGTTGAATCTGATACGAAGGACCAATGTTTTGAGCAGAATGTGTTTGAATCTGTGAAAATTATAAAATCTTATCTTAAAGTAAATATTTTTTGATAAAACTGTTGTTGAATTCGACCCGACGATGGTTTGACTAAATCATTCATTATTAAATCCGACGAACCAATGTTTCTAAATGATATTACTGAATCGGGTTAGAAATACCAATGTTTTTACTAAAACAGTATTGGATCGGACTGAAAAGGCGAATGTTTTGACAGGAAGACTATATAACTCGATGATCAGTGTTGTTTAATTCTGCTTAAATTGTCAATGTATCGAAATGTTACATGCTTTTAAATATATACATATTTTGATTTGGTGTGAGTTTCTGACAATCTGTAGATGCAAATGGCTAAACGATTACTCTGTCGGACGTAATCGCCTCTCCCAGAATGTTTTTGACATTTTTGTCATGTATAGATTGATATTATGCCTAATTTGTAAGGGGGTCGGATCGTCTAATAAATATTGTTTCGAGGTTCGAACACGATTCCGACTCCCGATGCCTTTGTAAATGTGTTGTTCCATTGGCGGATGTACCTAGCCACCTTTGTTTGGAATGTGTTGAATAAGAGCTTCAGAGCAGTACGGCGGTGGGAAAGAGAGGGGATAGTCGGACATCCGCAGAGCGCGGTAGGTCCGCGCGTCGTAGACTACCTCAAATAGCCTGCGAAAACCAATTCGAATCAGTTAGCCTTCAATCGCCCACCCGACATGACGCCGTCCCTCTCCACTGCCCGCTCTTACTTCTCATCTACTCGCCTTCTTTTCTTCGGACCAACGCTTACCCTGGACTTCCATCGGACTACTGCCTCTCACTGGACCCAAAAGTCGTAAATAAGGGTCTTGTCGTTAATATCGTTCCTCCTCGCAGAGGGAACGGTAGGTCGTGCTTTCTCCCCTCCCAGCCCTCTCCGCAGATCGGGATCATCTGTCCCATACAGTTCGTTTGTGTGCCATAACGTCTAGTACAATTACGATATAATCCAATTTTATTTAATACAATCCAATACAAAAACGTTAACGTCAATAATGTTTTGTTCATTCACAGCAATCTCAGACGTTGATAGAATATGTTGAGTTTTTCTTAAATGATTTTCTTTTGTTACCAATACCGGAAGGAACAAAACTTTGAATTCGTTTACATAATATTAACATGTTTAGGGAGTTTGAAAGCGTATTCCATTACTGGTAAACTCCAATTTGATAGTTTAGAGGCCAACGCAGTAGTAATTGGCAGACGGATACCATTCAACCTAACTGGATTTTGATGGAAATTTAGCCAAAACGGTTTTAAATTAAATCCCCTCAAAGGAATGCTATTTCTAATTTAATTTCTAGGACATATTTTAGTAAACTTGTTGTATTGTTATTTATTCGAATTTAAACCCAGGAATATCTTGCAGAAGGCCATCACCCGGCAGAATTTAATTAAAGTATTACAACAAAAAAATTTTCCAGTTCTTATAAAATAGGAGTATAGCTCAAAGCGTATATTAAATGTGGGATCTAATCGCTTTGAATCAAATCCTAGTTCACCATTTCACGTAAGACCTTTTGATTTTAGATCGTAGACATCCAATACGATCGCTTTACGCTTTGTATAAAGTAATCCAATACTTATGTTTTTATTAAATTTTAAAAACATAGTATATAAATAATGGTTGTAGGAATATTCGCTATTCACAATTCACTGTGGAAGATTTACCGCGGGAAAAGTTCACCGCATACAAATTCACTGCGGAAACGCATACAGAACAAAAATGGCGACCTATTCGCTTTGAAACAAATCCTCATTAGCCATTTCACATAAGACTTTTTGGTTTTAAATGGCAGATATCCAATACGAGCGCTTTACGCTTTGCACAAAATAATCTATTAGTTATGTTTTTATTAAATTTTAAAAACATAATATATTAATAATGGTTTAGGGAACATTTGCCGCCCACAATTCACCGAGGAAGATATACCGCGGGGAAAGTTCACTGCACACAAATTTACCCCGGGAAAGTTTACTACACACAAATTCACCGCGGGAAAGATCACCGCACACAAATTCACTGCGGAAACACATACAGAACAAAAAGTGCGATCTATTGGCTTTGACACAAATCCTCATTCGCCACTTCACATCTTCAAATAAAACTTTTTGGTTTTAGATGGCAGACATCCAATACGAGCGCTTTACGCTCTGTACAAAGTAATCTATAAGTAATGATTTTATTAAATTTTAAAAACATAATATAAAAAATAATGGTTCTAGGAACATTCGCCGCTCACAATTCACCACGGAAGATTTACAGTGGGGAAAGTTCACCGCACACAAATTCACCGCGCGGAAAGTTCACTGCACACAATAGATAAAATAAAATGAAAGGTGCTAAGGACTGTTTGAATTAGGGTATAAGTATAAAGAAACAAATTTAAAACTTTATTTTACTTGTTCATCATAATGTATTATGAAAATATATTATCGTTATACTGGCAAAAACGTTAACTCTAAAATCGCTGTTCTGAGAAACCGGGCTTTTAAGTTTTGTACTAAATTTAAGCTTATTTAATAAATTCAGTAATGTTATTATAAAGCAAAAGCGATTTGACTTTTTTCCAGCACAAAATTTTTGTCTTTGATGCTTTGAATTTTTTTTTGTGATTAGTAGATTTTTGTGCGATTAAAACACCCGTTAACTGATTTAACTATAAATTTGTGTTTAAAATTGTGTATTCTGTCAGTTTATAGAGCGTAAAGAGTTTCATATTACTGCATTATTAAGCCAAAACGATAATATTTGACTAGTTTTGCCACGATATCATAAGGTTATAATTTACACATGTCGTATTGTAAAATTTTTGTATACAGTGCCAGGGAACGTTTCTCCCTCTTCCTGTGTCAACTGTGGTTAGAGGTGCATACGTGTGGAGATAATCTTCTCTACCCGGTGAGCGGGCTGCGGGGGGAGTCGGTGCTGGGGGTCCAGCGGATGATGTTGGAGATGGAGGAATTCGAGTTCGATTCTAATTTGCTAAATTTACAATAAATTATTTTATCGTACTACAGAACTGTTATTTGGTTGCTCCAAAAGCAAAAGGGTGGGTACTTGCGCAAAAATCACCGTTTGAGTACAACGCATTTTAGATGTGTGTAGGTTGTTTTTCATTATTTTGAAATGAAGTTTAGACCTCATGTGACATATTTATTGAAGATTTAAGTTTTCTTATAAATTAGCAAATGACGTAGCAAACTGCAATCATAACTCTAACCCGTCAAAATCGCAGAAGTACTCTTTTGATTTTAGGGCGACGATTTAATTTATTTATTTTATAATTTCTTCAAAAGATTGGTTTTCACTTTGTGGCGTCATTATTAATAATAATTTAAAAAAATACTTTGTAATTTTTTAATTTTATAATCAATTTTTGTTAATATTTATCATTTGCCTTTACTTAACATTATTATTTTTTAGTATTCTATATATTCCTGATGAATAAATCATAGCTTTTGAAACATGTTGATATATAGTGTATATTAATAAAGTGCTGAAAACAAAGTAATTTTTTAATTTATTTATTAATTTGTTTCCTTTTTTTAATACTTGAATTGCTTTAGTAAAGAAAACACACTTCCAAATGGGAAATATTTTTTTTTTCGTGCTGTGGATCTACAGACTTACCGCGTGTAAGAACATTTGCTACGTGCTGGCGCTCCGGCGGCAGATTACCCCCTCATCCAGCTTCGCTGATAGCGCGAGCGAGTGAGATGGCGCGCATTACCCACCACTGCAGGCGTAGAAACGTGTAGCTGCGGGTATGGTTCCAGGATGCAAGAAATATTATTTGTGGCAAGTTATGATACATACACATTGAAAATATTTTTTTTCTGTTTCAATCTAGAACTTAATTTTAAAATATATATATTGGTAAATTATGTGTTTAAAGATTTTGAAAGAAAAAAAAATAGTTAAACTCTTTCTATTAAATATAATACATGGAGGATAGTAAGTCAATTAAATTTTAACTACCCCTTTGACAACGTGACGGTCAAATAGTCTCACATTGACGCAAAAAGTAATTCTGTCCTAAAACTGTATACCAGGAACGAATAATTAAGTAAGAACTAATCAAAAAAGGTTGCTAATTACTAGAAACAATAAACCAACACTCGCTAATGTGGTTTGCGTCATTCATTTTATTGTTCACATCTCGCACGATTTTGTAAAAGGCGTCATTGGATTTTGTGGGAATTATTTGTCTACTTTAATACGAGTTGATTAAGTACCCAACGTTGCTAAAGTTACTAGATAAATATTGTTTAGTGTGTTGACTGCCCAATTACATGTGGTATTTTATAATTGGCTTAGAATAATTACGAAATTGTCGGTGAAAATTAAGGCAGACAAGTCGTAAATCGCAAACATATTAGGAAAATGTATTGGTTCATATTTGAAACCTTCGAAAAAGAGTAGATTACCTATCGTAAATTACTTTCGTCGTAGTTCTATCATGGCGATAGGTAAACCTTAATACCCTTGTTGTAAATGTGATATAATAGTAATAATGTTTTATTATCTTCTTTTTTGTATAACGAAATAACAAATAATAATATCGTCGCTGGGATTTCCCGTGCTGAGGATTTCATTTACAAAATATGAAATTAAATAAAATAATTGTGAGGTGAGGTGTTTAAGTGCAGTTGAGTGGTTTCGGTGATAGTCTGTATTTGGTGTTAATATATTTTCTATTTCAGACCTCCCTATGTAACCTATCCGGTGTTTTATACGATTTTTAAATTTATTATTGTTGTTTTGATTTTTGAAGCAGTGGGATTTTGTTGAAGAGTATAGTATCATAGTATAAGAAGTTTTTTTGTCCAAATGTTGTGTTTGTTTGTTGTATGTGTTTTTGACTCTAAGGTCTAGTGTTTCTAATATGTATGATTGTTGTTATTTCTTATTTTTTTGTATTTATGAATGTAGAGTAGTATTGTTTTATTGTCATAAAGTTATGTTTTTGAAGATTTCGTCAGTGCTAGATTTTATAAAAATTATAAATAAAAATGGGTACTATATATCTCTGTGTGAAAGGAAAAGATGAGGAGGTGAACACTGACGTCAGAATTGATAGGCTTGTCCTAGTACGATTACGACCGCTGGAGGCAAAGATAACGTGACGCCCTTTTTGGCACCAACTTAGTTCGCTGACGTCCACGTTTGTTTTGCGTGTTTTTCCCCGCGGTAAGTGTCAAAGTGGCAATGTGTCAGATTTAATTTTACGACATAAATATTTTACCATATATAAAACACCTGTTAACTGATTTAACTATAAATTTGTGTTTAAAATTGTGTATTCTGTCAGTTTATAGATCGTAAAGAGTTTCATATTACTGCATTATTAAGCCAAAACGCCAATTTTCGTCTAGTTTTGCCACGTTATCATAAGGCTATAATTTACACATATCCGATTGTAAAAAATTTGTGTACATTGCCAGGGAACATTTCTCCCTCTTCCTATGTCAACTGTGGCTAGAGGTGCATAAATGTGGAGATAATGTGAGCGGACTGCCTATTGCTACTGTAGGGCTTTTATTTATGTTTATTTCAAAGAACTGTAAACTGTGTTTTATGTGCTAGCGGCACTTTCTGATGGGAATCTTATATTTAAACCCGCTCACTAAGGTAATGGAGGGTATAAGATGGAATTTGGGCGGAGACGGAGGGGGTAAACGACTTATTTATATGATTCTATTTACGTCCACCCAATTTCAATTATTATGATGCCTAAAATGATTTATTACCGTTGAAACCGATTTACTGAGAAAATAATTGTGACAATAGATTCTCTATTCTGTGAGGTACTTTGAAATCTGTTTTCCTCGTATTAACGTAGTAACAAAACAAAACAAAATTATTCGCAGAACTCGATAACAACATTACTAAATTTGATTTAGGTACATAAAAAAAAAAATGTAGTTCTACTAATTGAACACAAAAACAATTAACACTGAAAGAGAAAAGTTGAAACCAACATTAAGAAAGAAATATAACGTAAAAAAATAAAGCATGCTTCCCATTTTTGTATTACTTGACCAAGAAAATATTATTTAAGATAATTATTTGTCTACAACGATTAAATATTTTGTTTTTTAAAAACAATGCGTGAATTTTAAGAATCCTCATCCTCGAGGTTTTGCTATTACGCAATCCAATTCTCCACTTTATAATCTATTTTTTTGCACACTAGCGCCATTCCCCACCTCGAGCGTTAATACTTCAAACTAATTTATCTTGGCATTTTATTAAACTAATAATTTAATTGTAGATATTTATTATTTTAGAACTACAAAATGTCATTACTATTTCAACACCAATCTACTCATTTGTTCTTTGAAATTTGTTCTTCACATTCAAAAGTTTTCACATATTCGCTTTTGACAGTTCGTTTTAAAGAAACAGGGAAAAATATCATAATCATTTTTTTAATGTTTTTAAAATTCATGATTTTGATCTGTGAATTTGATATTGTCTTTTTTATTTATCTATCAATATTAATATATGGTTATTTCGTTAAGCAAAATTTCAGAATTACAAAAAAAATCGTTTGTATTAAAAATGTTAAAACATAAAATCTCCTTTCTACTAAATCTTTAAAATTGCAATAATTTCTTAGACCATTGTTTTTTTTAAAAACTTATTTTGTTTTTCTTTCAAGCTATCTTTGTGTTGCCGTTTAAAATCTATTAAACGATCGCACCGCCCTCGATTTTTGTCTACTTTTGTTGGTTTCCAAGAAGAGCAAAATGTCCATATTTTCACGCTAAAATCTAAATACAAACGAAACATTTCATGAAAACATATTTCAAAACCTTTTTTAAGAGTTTTTTTAGAGAAATTTTACACAATTTTTATAGAAACAAAAAGCCTCTGATTTTTTTGCAGTTAGGTTACCTCAGAATTATTTTTAACTTTACCACAAGACAAGAAACTCTTACGGAATAAGTTTTGTAATGAAACTGTTTGTATGATTTAAATAATCTGTTTGGACTTTAACCGGATTCTCGGAATGAGATGGATCAAGAGGCACTTACTATGCTAATGTATGGAGATGAAGATTGCTCATAAATTTGATAGTACCCTGGAGTACGCAGGTTTTAAATCTTGTATCCACATTCCGCCCGCCAAAACGAATTGTCCAAAACCAAATCAAAATTCTCCCCTTTCAAGCTAATTTTGATAGATTCTTTAAAGAACTGCACTGTAATAGTGGATTAACATTTTGAAATTGTTGAAAGTACTATAGCTCCAAGTGGTCCACGCAAATGTTTTGAGAATGGGCGTTTTCAGGTTGGATTCTAACCAGTCAAAAATATTGATCTTTATTTAAATAATAAAAAAACAATTTGTTTAAAGCACTGTTTATCCTTATTGATGGAGAAACATGTTGTTTTTATTGCTAAGTATATCCTCACTGTAATGTTTAGTTTTCTGGGGTTAAAAGCAATCACAATGTTGTCAAGTGCTTTTGATGTATTTTTTTTCCATCAATTTTACTAGTCTTATTAACTTCTACTATATATATCGTATTGTAATATTTCTAATCAGTATTAGGAAACTTTACTTTTCCTATGTCAACTGTGGGTAGAGGTGCATAAATGAGGAAATAATCTTGACTACCCGATAAGCGGGCTGCCTATTTCCACTGTAGGGAATTTCTATTCTATGACATCTAAATATTTGTCAAAATATTGGCTTACTAATAAGCCGAAGAAGCTAAAGGTTGGGGTTTGACCTTCGAAAAGGGCTGTGATTTCTACAGCTCTTAATCCCTTTGAATCCCATTCTTTGTCGCGCGTTTCACGTTAAATTCTAGTCGTTCGGAAATGATTATAGAGTTGATCATTGATTCATTTTGATTTTAGTTCAAATTTGAATTCCAGAACACCTCTCTGTAATAAATCTCAGATTTTGACCATTCGATGGAGAACTTCTATATTGGTTACCACATGTGTCTAGAGCGTTTCAGGGATGCATCTATTTATTCAAATATCTAAAGCTTGCAGCGTCGCAGCTCCGCGCGCGCCTCCCCGCCCCCCTCCTATACTTGTCAAAAACAGGAACTTAAGTATGCAAAATGACGCATATGTCATTTCAAATGCTGGCTGTATTCTACACAAAAAACACAGTGCGCATTGAAGGGAAGAATAGTTTATGTTAGTGATGAAAAAGGCCATGCCTGTCGATGCAACTCACAAATGTAGCAATTGAAGCCATCTGTTGGTACGTCTTTTCATTAGTACAACTTTACTAACAAAATAATTATCAAATTATGTTGACTTTGCGCAATTGTGCGATGTAAAAAAATGTGGATATTTTATACATATAGCTGCGCTTCGCTTTTGTTTCTACCTCCACATCAAACGCATAACTTTCATTGGCTCCGCCGCTTTGATAGCCAGTGCAGTTTGATCGTAGCTCAGCAACAGTAGGCACGCTTTCATGCCATAGCTACCTTTGTTTCTATTTTCTGTATTACGTCGATCGCGATTTTCGCAATCATTTTTCTAATGATCAAACAAACTTTTAACCTAAAAGGTATCGCAAAGAAGGGTATCTTGAATCTCAACCCACGATCCTTCCTTTGAAATGAGCCCGGATGTACTGATTAAAATAATATTTGTAAATAGTAAATCTGTTTAATTCCTTGGAGTTTAGTCCGAATGAACAAATTTGTTGAAAAAACAACAGAAGTCATAGATTATCCGAAGCTTTAGTTATGCATGCAAAGCCCTTAGGGAATTTATTCAAGAATAATACTGGACTGAGATTAGTGCTTTAAGATAAGATATTTCTAATTATTCTCCAAAGAGGTTTAGCTTTGTTCTGTTCGTTGCCAATGACAATGGACATCTCTTTTTAATACTGGACAATGAAATTAGATTTATAAGTGTTCAAACCAATCATTTCTAAAAATCTTTCGAACTTCCCACGCATGAATATTGAATCAGTTTTAAAAAAAGGATTTTTAATACAGTTCATTTCACTTTTTATGACGTGTTTTGACAAGGGAATAAGTAAGAACCCGCTGTGAATATCTAACTCGACCTTTATAAATATGTACTCAAACCGGCCTATCATTAAACACCACCGCTGGTAGAAACGTAATATGTCTACTTAAAAAATAATGTTTTATAAAATGTCATCGGTATATCATTTCCAGATTTTGGCATGTCATACAAATAAGAACGATTATTTTGGCCAACCTTTTTCAATTTCATAACACAACCCTCTATTGAATTCCGTTGCCTTGCTTCAAATGCCACGCTTAGCTTCAAAATAACACAACGCAAAGTTAATCCATAATCGCATGACGTAATTTGGTCATGTCATGTCATACCAAGCCAGAGAGGCACGCGTAACAAGTCTTAAGTTCAAACTTAAGAACCCAACTTCATGTACTGCGCCTTACACAAAGCTATTGATGAGCATGAAGTTTTTGACAAAATTACTGTTGTAATTTGAATATATTCACACGTCACGAGCCCATACATCGCCATACAATAACGGCTATTTGATATTTTACAATTGTCAGTTTTTTGAAAACGTTCGCTAGAAACGATCTGTGACGTACATGTTTTTTAAAATCTTTATATACCTGATTAAATTGTCAATAATAAAGTCCGTGGTAGTCCCTATCTAAATTATCTTTAACCGTCACAATTTTGTGTTTGAAAAATGATCTCGATGAAGTTAGGCACTCTGTTGTTGCAAACATTCTGGAAGATAAATTTGCTCCATGCGTAAACTGATCAATGTATGGCTTCTCGATTTAGGGAGGGTCAAAAGCGAACATATGCTCATTAATATGTATGTACAATTTTAATAAAACCTTCTTATGTAATTCATCACTACTATACACTTAATAAAAAAAAATGCATATCATACTTTAATCTTGTATACTTTAAACTTTTATACTCTATACTTTAAACTTTTACATCTCATATGTAATTCGTTATTACTACACACTAAATTTATTGTAAAAAAAAGCATATCATACTTAATCTTTTATTTTTCAAACTATTATACTTTATATTTTATACTTCTACAATTGTAATTCATTATTACTCTACACTAATTTAAAAATGCATATCATAATTTAGTATCTTATACTTTAAACTTTTACTCTCACTATACACTTTTACATCTCATATGTAATTTATTATTTCTCTACAGTAAACTAAAAAATGCATATCGTACCTTTAACTTATATTCTTTAAACTTTCATACTTTATATTTTAAACTTTTACATTACATTTATAATTCATTATTATTCTACACTAATTTAAAAAATGCAACATACTTAAAAAAAAAAAACTTTTTTTTTTCTTCTTAAATTTACTTTATGGATTGTTTTATATTCTTTTATGTGTATGTATATTAATATGAACTAATCTTATCAATTTGAGTGTCCTAAAACGGGATTTGTTCCTAGTTGGACAGTCAAAGCCTTCTGAAATATTACTGTAAAATAATGTGTGTTTCAAATAAATATGATTATTATTATTATTATTATTATTATTATTATTATTATTATTATTATTATTATTATTATTATTATTATTATTATTATTATTATTATTATTATTATTATTATTATTATTATTATTATTATTATTATTATATAGACCAACAAAAGTTAACAAACAATGTTCTTGCGATCTACGCGATAATGCGCTTTCTTTTGATAAAAGTTCTCGGGAACCAATTCATTTTGGTTCGGGTGACATTTTTAAGATCTACATGCCCTGTCTAGATATTGATGATCGATGTGAAATATGATTATTATTATTATTATTATTATTATTATTATTATTATTATTATTATTATTATTATTATTATTATTATTATTATTATTATTATTATTATTATTATTATTATTATTATTATTATTATTATTATTATATAGACCAACAAAAGTTAACAAACAATGTTCTTGCGATCTACGCGATAATGCGCTTTCTTTTGATAAAAGTTCTCGGGAACCAATTCATTTTGGTTCGGGTGACATTTTTAAGATCTACATGCCCTGTCTAGATATTGATGATCGATGTGAAATATATTTTAACTTGGGTGGGAAATACTTTCAGTAGCCTTTATGAGAGACCACCAATTGTCAAAAATAACAGACTTATGTTCGAGGATAAAATCTTAATATTCAGGTTATTTCAAACCTTCCCCTACCCCTTTTTCTTCTCTCCTTTATCACAAATATCACGATCATGAAGATGCCATTAGAACTATCTAATTGGGTAAAATGTAGATAAATAGAGCTTTGCAAACTGAAAAAAATGGCCTCTCGTGTTTTGCGCAGCTTTTCCCAAGTTATCCGGCATGAAATGATTTCGATTTTTAATATATTTCTGTATTAGATTATTTTAGTTTTCCTTTTTTTTAAATTTATTTTTATTAAATAATTTACGTTTAATTTTGTTTTTTGTTTCACGTTTCATACCATAGTCGGTGTGCAATCACATAAAAAAAATTAAATGTGTAAAATGATTTACTGAAGGATTTATTTTTCAAATGGTCATTAAAACTCTTCCCTTACGGTGCTAGAAAATCCCTCGGGCTGCCGTGCTGTACCCTCAGTGTACAGGGAAAACACTATTTTTGTTTCCTTTATTTAGTCCTATAGTTTTTAACATAAATTATAACATAAATTACGTACAATTTTTTTACATGCATTGTTGAAATTATAATAGTAAGAAATGCAACACACATAGGCGCTGCCTGTGTATGGGTAGCATGAGTAATTTAAGTAAATAACAGTACTATTATCATAATACGAACATATTTTCGGTGCTGTACGCTCAGTGTATACATTTAGAATTTTTTAAAGTTGGAAAAAATGATAAGTTTAGATTTATTACTTATATAAATCATTTTATTGCATATTGCAATATTGTGTATAAGTAATGAAAGCAATGAAAAACATCGACCATACATAAAACTTCCATTACAGCCGGCAGACCGCCGGTTACTACTGACAACCGCGCATCATGGCATGGTGAGTGAAATTCCGTACCTCCCTCGATCACTACCACACCATTCGTCAAGTTACCAACGCACGTAGACGTACATATATATTGAGAATTTTTTTCTAGATTTTTGGTTAAAGTATTTTTTCTGTTGCGTTCGATAAATACTCGTAATATGCTGTAACTATTTTATCCAATTCATAAATTTATTGCGGAGGAATCACCAAAATACGAACTATGTGTTAAGTACACTTATAGAGATGTTGAAATAAATAGAGACGCACCGGCAAGGATGTTAAAAAAAACTTTGGACTCAAATTGGTAAAGAATGATGAATACGAGTATACTAATGACCCCTAGTTTTTTTTATCAAGAAATCTCATGAACAAATAAAATCACCAATCCACAAAAAGTTTAGTACAGTAATTGACCTAGCACTTACAAGGTTCTATTCTCGGAAAAGCTTTCTTCCACGCAGAGTTTAGTTTATAAATACGTATTTTCGTACTAGTTTAATTAATTGTTAAAGTAATTCACCAAGCCCCCGGGAACTAAACGAAAAGAAGCCGTAAATTCTCGCCTTCTAAATGACAAATATTATGATTAATTTGGTCTTCAGGTAAAAAGATTAATTCGCTAAGAGGATGTTTAAAAAAAATACCGTCCTTTCTGTGACTGAGATTTATTCACTGCGCACATTTAGAACCAAATCATTCACAAATTTCTTAAAAAACATCATGTCTAGAGTTCAAAGATAATAGAAACAGGGAGGTGGGTTGTGAACCATTATTTGTATTAAACAGAGCGCACACCCACGTCGCCAACACCGTTCACCCATACCACTGAAAATCGCATCTCAGGACTTGTTTCTACCTACACACCACACAACGCATAACTTTCCACACGCTTCTATGCCATATATCCCTTAGTTTATATTATTTGACGGCCTCTGGTTCAAATCCGAAGGTCGCTGGTTCAAATCTCGGCGTTCACAAGTAAATTTTATTTAATTTATTTGTGCTGTTTCGCAATTAATTCATTTAAAAATAATGTGTAGTATATTTGCCCACATTCCAGAGTGGAAGATACTCTCAGTATCGCCCTGGTGAAATACAACAATTCAGAATTGAAACGTTGCTTGAAAGGGCTTTTAACCATGTTTGGTGACCAGATCTGAATAGCCAGGTATTTCTTCATCTCCCCTTCTCCTTCCTCTCCCCAATACCTTCAGCCTCACAACATTCTCCAATTGGGGAGGCTATAGTCTTACTGGCTCCAGACGGTCGGGAGCAGTTGGGACTCTTGTGCGGTATTCATATAAAAATATATATATAAAAATATGTATATGTATTTACTTATGCCAAAGAAATATCTGAATACCGTTTTTGCATTAAATCAGGCTTTACATAATGCTCATGGTAATGTGCAAAAATGCGTCTTAACGCAGGCGCCACGCTGCCGATGGCAGAAGAAATTAAATCATGAGTTTTTCCATCTCTGCCCTGGTACTTCTGCAGTTAATTACAGTCGTTTTTTTATATTTAGATAATTTTGAGTAATATATTGTATGAAATATGTAGGTATATCTACACGGTGTTCAGAAACACGTGGTACAACTGGGAAACTGGTGAATCTACATCACGTTTACTTTCGATTTTGTGGTACAACTTGTTTGATTTAAAAGTAATTCGGTTTTTTTTTTAAATCTGTCCGCTACGGGGGTACTATCAGCTGTTAATTGTCTTTTAAAATGCGCCAAGCGAAGACCCGGCTCCAATTTCATTTTAACCCTTTAGTTGTTGAAAAAAATATATATCAAATCGAAAAAATAGTGGTGTTTGGTTTCTCAATGTAATGTGAAATCACCAGTTTTCCACTTCTACCACGATTTTCCGGACACCGTGTATAAAAGCCAAAAACTAACCGAACCTCTGCCACATTTGACATTATTACAAATCGATAAATACCTCTATTTGATTTTTTTACGATTTGAACGGTCCCTGTTAACCGCTTTTTTCGACCCGTTTCAGTTTTTGATCAAATTTGGATCAGCGGTCAAGCATAACATCATTGTAAACTGTAAACTTTGCCTGCTCTCAAAACAGGTTCTCCTAGTGCCATAACCCTTATAATATATAGAGATTGTATAGACGAATAAATAAAATAAAATAAAATATATATATACGAGTATATGTATTAAATAATCCCATTAAAAAATGTTTAAAAATAAGTAGTTTAACGGTTTTAAACTTAAATTTTATATTTAATAAAATGTTAGAATAGATGGTATATTATCATATACATTCATTGCTATGAGTGGCGTTCTTCAGGGGTCATATTTAGGACCAATACTGTTTTTGTTATTTTTTAATGATGTGTTATATATTTTCAATGATGTGCTAGTTCTAATGTTTGCAGACGATCTGAAATTATCCATGGTCATAAGAAAGGTTATTGATTGCCATACACTGTCAGATGACTTGTCAAGACTTTTTATATGGTGTCAAGATAATAAGTTACAATTAAACACAAGCAAACGTCAAATTACGAGGTTTTACCAAATAATGAATTCAATAATTTTTGATTAGTCCATTAATAATGTTTCGTTAGTTCTCAGAAATTAATGACTTGGGAATATGGTTTGACGAGAAACTTAATATTATTAAGTATATGGAAACCATATCCAATAAAGCTTTGAAAACATTAGACTTTATTTTTAAGAGTATAATATCAATGCTATAAAAACATTGCAGATCTCTAGTGAGGAGTCATATCGAATATAAATCCACAGTTTGGTCTCCGAATTATGAAGTTCATTCATACATGATTGAAAAAATCCAACGTAAATTCTTAAGATACGTAAAATTTAGATTTGGTATTCCTAGATAATGCGTACGCTACGATTATTCACTTTATTCATTAAATTAATAAGAAATATCTGAACGTAGAATTATTTGCGATTTAACATGTTTGTTTAAGATTGTAAATTCAATGTTTTATACCCCTGAGCTGCTATATTTGATTCCTTTTGAATTACTTAGCAGGACATTTAAAAGACAGTACCTACCATTTTATTGTGACAATTCAACTTCAGCGCCACAATATTATACCCCTATGAGACGAATTTAACATCTGGGGAACGAATACTTCGATTTTGCTGAATTTGGTACATCAATGTTACAGTAAAAGGGTGCATTAGTCCGGATTTTTTCATCGAGTAGAGCTAGGTTATTTGAAATTATTTAACTTTGTATAAAAGTGTAAAATTATGTTTTTTTCATTTTATATTATCTATTATAATATGTACCTTTTTAATAATATTTGTAAATGTCCATGTAAAAGCCTGTAATGGGCGTAAATAAATAATGGCAAATAATGATATGTTTTAAAATTTATTAAACTACAAAATTTACAAATTTTCTACGTATTGTATGTTCAATTACAATAGTTGTTATTTCTTCGCAATGCGAGGGTCATTTTTATACGAGATACTGGAATGAACTGACATTCATATTATCCATCGCGCTTCAATAAATTCAATATTTGAGGAATGAAATATAATTTTATAATTTCAAACATATACATTAGTGGCACTTTGGCCTTATTACTATTACCATCTCATGGCTCGATTTGCTGACTGATTTGTGTTGCATTGTTTGTGCTCTTTGGGAGGGGATCTTAACTGGATTGAAAGCCCTAACCAAATAATGGAAAAGGGACAAACATGTGGTCGTAAACAATTTACTAAAGTTGCTTTTTGTACTTGCTGAACGAAATATAATTAATATTTTTTTTTTTTCGCCACTATTCTTTATACTCGTACTTGATATTACACCTTTTTTCTAGATGTATCGTATTGCCATACTGTGTCAATACTAGTCTTTTCCATTCTATTTTGTATAATGGCACTTAATATGACCTAAACTTGTCAATTTGACTGTCCTAAAACGGGACTTATTTCAAGGTGGGGCAGTCAAAGATTTCATAGATTTTATGGTTTAATAATGTGTGTTTCAAAATAAATAAATAAATAAATATTACTACTGCCGAATGCATCTCCCAAAAAGGACTGTACGTCAATTTATCACGAATTTAATATTTCATGCTACTGTTACGACAGTGTGACCAAGCTCACCACCTGGCACTATCCACTCTGTAACGCGTTGACAACTAACATACCCTTAACTTTTATACGAAGGATATTTATATGAAAATAATAATATTTTGTTTTTTCTAGAAAGCAGTCACTTTGTGGTTTAACATATTAATGAAATAAAACAATTACTTTGTTTATAGCCAATGTAATAAATTTTGTGGATACAAACAAATTAATTGTTTTATTTCATGAAAATAATTATTTATCATTACCACCGTCTTTCAGATATTGGGTAAACCTTTTTTTAAAAGAATCCAATTGGAATAATAATGAATTTTTTATTGTGCATATCGATTTGCATGAATACGAATATTTTTATTAGATTATTTCGATTTAATTTCCAGTTTTCTTTGCAAGTAAATTTTCGATGGATTCTGGATTTAAATCTTTGCGCTATGCACAAAAATCTTGTCTTAAGTTTTTAAGAACTTTAGTTTATCAATTAAGGAATAATAATTGTTTTGGAAATCAACAACAGAGTTCCCTTTGTAGAAAATAATTGTCTTTCTGAGGTCTACGTTCCAGGTTAAGGACCAACATTCAAAAATTGCCCTAAACATCACTTTGTAGTCTGCTTACTCGAGCAATACCACATATGATTTGTCTGTAAATTCTTTACAAGTAGGTAGAAAAATGTATAATGTTTCAAGTGACAAAAATTTGAAAAAAGTGAATGTAATTTTGTGCGTTTTTCAGTACGGTTTTTGTCCTTTGAAACCTTATACATTTTCATAGTATTTCTTGTGTTAGCAAACAAAAAAATTGAATTTTTGGGTGCCCTAGGAAGGCTCTCAAGTCCAGACTTCATAACTTGAAAAATAAGTAACTCCACCGTTGACTAATCACTCCAAAATTACTTTCGTACGTACTGTTCAAGCTGTCTGGGTGTAAAGTGCGGTTACTTTGAGAGATGATTGATTCTACATGACAGTAAAAGTAAAGAAGATCAAATTTTACGAAATTCAATTTTTTCCCACAAACAAACACGTACCTACTAAAAATCTATACCCTAAGGTCGAACAAATGCGAATGAAATATCTGATGTGAATTGATGGAAACCGCATACAAAAAATAACACACAATGAGAGTTTTTAGATTTAAATGAAAGCACAAATCAACATTTAAAGTGAAAAGTGCTTCAAAGCGTTGAATTTTTTAATGAAGTTATTTATTGTAGCTAGTGGCGTGGGTTCCGATGACGTCAGAACTTATCCGGTCAAACGCACGAGTAGAGCATTTGCATATTTTTATTAAGAGAATTTTTTATTGTGCATATCGATTTGCATGAATACGAATATTTTTATTAGATTATTTCGATTTAATTTCCAGTTTTCTTTGCAAGTAAATTTTCGATGGACTCTGGATTTAAATTATTGTTTATTTTCTAAAGATATGTTTGCATATTTCTGGCGCAAAGTAGTTAACAGAATTTGAATAACAATACATTATTTACACCATTGCACTGTTTAAAATATAAATATCAACATGTTTTGAAAGTAAAGCTTCCCTCATCAGGATAGAGAGTATACTAATAATTAATGACAAGTATAGAATAGTATCATCTATACTTGTAATTAATTTTTAGTGTACTGTGTATATTGATTAGGGAAGCTTCACTTCTGAAACATGTTGATATTTATATATTAAACAGTACAGTGGTGTAAACAAAGTACTTTTTTTAATGTTATTAATAATGACGTCTTATAATAATTATACGTCTATTGGAGGAACGATTTATTTATTCATAAATTAAAAAAAAAAAAAACAACAACATTAGCCACTTATCTCATTAGGGCAGTCCTGTATTGAGATGAGCGGCTTTACAATTTATTAAACCAAAAAAAAAAACTAATTAGCTTTTCCTCTTCTTCTATTATATGAAAAAGAAGAATGTCCCAGGTGGGCGGTGTGTGTTTTGTTTTGTATACAAATCTAAAGTTTTATTCCGAGCTTCATGAAATGTTGCACACATGACTTTAGAAATAAGAGGAAGGTCACTGTCTATATACTGTTTTTATAAATCACCCCCTTCTCTATTTCCCACCCTTAAAACAGACATTTGATAATTCTTGATCAAATTTAGCACACTTGACGTTCAAAGAAAAGGAAAACGATAGGGTTAAGAGTAAAAGTAGGGGTAACACACCACAACCACAAGACTTTACTCCAAACCATTCGTAACTCCGGGGCAACGCCGGGTACTTCAGCCAGTAATTAAATAATAACGATAATATCGAGCATACACAAGTTATCAACACGGATTACAACATATTACTATTAATTTATTTAGGTTAATTAACACTGTTACGTGGAAATCAGTTGCTTTTATTTCATTGGGTGACCTGAATTTGTGAAACAGTTGAACAATCTGTACAACCTGCGTAATTTAATTGGAAAATAAAATGATTTTGTGAAAATTGTGTCAAAATCAAGTAGCGTGTTGAATTATGAATGTAAGGAGTATTAACGGGGAGAGGGACGTTGGAGAGTTATTATTTATTAATTCAAAATAATGATAGTATTATTACGCAATACCATAAACCAAATATTTTTAAATCGAAAAATATTTATTAAATATTTTATAAATTTACATTTACAATAGTTGAAATAGATGTTGTTTTTTATTATTAATATATTTTTTTATTATAATAGCCATTGAAGCTGTCAATTGTAACTGCGAAGTTGTTCGCGCACGCTGCGTGCGCTCCCGCTGACATTTATATGAGTACTGATTATAGGAGCGAGCCATTGGACGTACGCTCCCGGCTATGTTCATATGACCACTGGTAAAACCTGCTGTGTAGCCGCAAAACGCAATTTCGGGCGGGCCACCCAGCAATTTGGCCGCCCGCTCGTGTGGAAGCCATTTTACACTGCCTTCATTGTATATTGCCATTCCATTTGATTGAAATTAAATATTTATGGTGAAAAAGAGAAATAAAGAAATTTAAGGATCGAATGGACAGACTTTTGGATCACGAAACACGCCCATATCGCATTTATTGTGTTCTTTTATATTCTACGTCTGCATTAAAATTGAATTTGAAAATGAAGTAGATATGACACGAACCTTCTGAGATTCATCAGATTATTTATTTGTGAAAAAGATTTCCAAACTGGGAATATTCTAACCTAACCTAACCTAACGTAACTGAAAGAATCCTGAAAATCTCTACACGATATTTCAAAATGTGCGATAGAAAGCCGTTAAATAGAATCAAATTCAATAATGCTTACTTTGTTACCTATTAGCCGATGTATACCCGACCTTGCTCGGGTTTTTTTTAAAAATAAAGTTATAAAGTTGTGAATTATTCCTTGTAGTTTGGGTGCCATAATTGATTTGACAGCGAAATTAATGTCTTGTGACGAATATTACTATCTCCAAATAAAGAAACAAAGAAACGTTTCATTTGAAAATTATATTACTTTCGAAATATTTATTTTTGTCAAAATACTCGTATATCTAAATAATAAAATTCTTAAGTAGGTACCTGCGAATGTTTTCCATTTTGAAAATATTCCACCCAAACAAACCTTCTTCTTTTGAATATGTAATCTATGGCTAACCAGGGTGGCATATCTCTGGGTTAATCTCAATGCAACATGACGGGTTCAATGTTTTTCATACTAATTTTAAAACGTTATAACAACAATTTTACATATTGGATTTCATTCAAACTACTCTCTAAGCCTTCCCGGTACTAATGAAAAAAAAACTGTGCTATTTTCTGCGAAACCGGTTAAGTAATTTTTGAGAAAATCGAGGACAGGCAGACAAACATTCATTTATATATAATTAGAGATAGAACTGTCGCGGTTAGAGATATTGCCGTGAAAACGGTGTCCGGTCGTACGTTAAAACTGGTTTATATTTCTTGACAGATCGAATATCTACAACTCACGTCACAATATTTTCCTAAAGCCGCGTTGTGATATATTTGTGCATCAAATGTGATTTGCGACGTGTCGGAGAAGCTATATTCTTTTATCACGGACAGGAGACGAGAGGAATGAAGCGGGGGCGGAGGGGGGGGGGTATAAGGCAATACTTTTCAATTTATAAACTTCAAAAGAATCTGTATCCCCGAGGAAATCTCGGGTGCATGAAATATCTCAATACAGGGCTTGTGTGATGTGGACTAGACTTTCAAAAGTGGCCGTAAAAAAACGATATATATTATTTAATCATTTAAGAAGGTGATTTTAACCAATCCAAAATGAAACAGGAAACCGAAAAAACCATGTAAAATAAAAAAAAAGGCATTCGTCGCATATGGGATTCGAACCTACGACAATCGTTCTACCAACTGAGCTAATGAGATCAGTTCACTTTATCGATATCATACCTCATGATCAAGACTTGTCAATGTTATCCTCTATTAAATCCCATATTATTGACTGCTATCTTAATGATGATTACAAAGCTCTACCCGAATATGTTTGTAATCTAGATAGTCAATAGATGTCCCATATAAATAAAATAAATCGGATAGGTTTATCCGATACACTATCTAGATTGCAATTATATTTGGGTAACACTTTGTAATCATTATCAGTAATGTCGCATTTTTGGTACGAACGCTTACAATTTTAATCTTTTTAATTTACAACTGTTTCATAAATAACAATAGATCTAGTCAAAAAACCCAGCTAAAGCCATTTCAAGCAGTATTTTGATTCTGAATGGTGGTCTTTCGCCATGGCGATAATGAAAGTATATTTATTCATGTGAAAATCGCACAATAGGTGAGAAATTGCATCTCCAATTGGGGTATGTTGAAGAGGAAGAGGAAGGTGGGGAAGTACCTGGCTATTCAGATCTGGTTACCGAACAGTGCTAAACTCATTTGAAACGTTTCAATAATGACGATTCTGAATAGTGGTCTCACCAGGGTGATGTTCAGTATATCTACCACGCTGGAACATGCCAAAGATATATTATCTGTCATTTTATGTGAATTAAATATGATACAACACAATTTAATTCGATGATTTGTTTGTGCACGACGGGAATGAAACCAGAGACCTCCAAATTCTGGGGTAGGGATGCGTTAGGGACGCTGATTTCAAAAATGTTTTCAACTTTTCCGTATAGTTTTGGAGATATATTATCAATAGCAAATTATCCATTTTAACACTGGTAAATAAATATATTATGAATATTTTTTGTATAATCGTAAATTTACTGTTAAATAAGGATCGATTTTATCATAATTTACATTTAATTTAAGATCCCATTTTGTAAAAAAATTTAGATCCTAAAATACCTCCTGTATGTGCCCTTTTATAATATATATTTTAAAAGGATACGTGCTGACACCAACCCTGATGTGTGGCAGTGAGGCATGGAACTGGCAGAGGATGGATGAAAATTGACTGAATTATTTTTATTTTTTACAATAACTTCCCACAGGAGGCCCTGAGGGAAATAATTTCCAGCAAGACGTACATAATCTTTGGGGATACTTTGTGGAAGGTTTTTTAGAGGATAGTGAGGAGTGAACCTGGATCTTGAGGAGACCCGTGTTGTAGGAGGGATGGAACACAGAGGCCGGCAGATCATTCGACAACCGAGCTGTTGAGACCCAAATGAGTCGCAGAAGCGACTTGTTCTCATGTGATAACCATCAATCATCTGAAAATGTTAGGCCCGCGTTTGGCGTATTTCCTGACTGCACCAGTGCCGAAGGGATCAATGACGCTAGTTCCTCAGAGAATCTTCCATTAAAATACCGGTAGAACAAGGACAGCATTCCTACCCGACGTCTCCACAGATTGCAATCCGTTTCTTAAGATGGGCAAATCTATCAAACGGACCGCCCGTTTCTACAAAGAGTCAAGGGTTTTTTTCAGATATTTTGGGGTTTCCGACCAGAGGTGGCTGCCAAATTATACAATAGGGTGCACTTGATATTTGTACAGGGTAAGCAGTTGTACACTCTTTTGCTGTAGAAATGAGATCTCTAAGGCGAATGTGTCTTAAAACTATGTATGATCATGTGAAAAACGTTGAGAAATATTTGCGAATCTCAAATAATGCAAGGTTTATGTAAGCGTAATGGGTGAGCTTAAGAAAGGGACGCTTAGATGGTTTGGGCGTGTAGAGCGGTTGAATGAACGAAGAAAGGAGTGTAAGGAATTCTCCTTATATATTCATATAACGCGAATGAGAATGAAGAAAAAACCGGGGTCGACCGAGGAAGACATGAGTCGGGCCATGTCGGAAATCCGAATAATGGAAGAGAATGTATGAGACGATGTATGAATGTCAATGAAACAAGAAATGTATGACAAGATAGAGATACTGGGAAATGGGCGTAATGGTTAGATAGTTACCTAAAATTCCAATACGTATTTCATAAAGAATTTACAAGTTTATTTTGAAATATCATACATTTTTCTAACTACCCATACAGAATTTACATATACGAGTATATTGTTTACAATGAAGCCGGGGACGCCCGGGGAAGACATTCATCCATTCCTTTGCCAATTCCATGTCTCACTGCCGTACATCAGGGTTGGTATCAGCACTCCATTGTGGACTGCTAGCTTCGCTTGCTTGGACAACTTTTTGTTAACGCCAACCGCGTTCGGTCTTCCTTTATTTATAAAAACGCGTTAATATTGAAGAAGAATTTACGCCATCTTTAATATTGCTTGGATTATGCGACATTTATCGGAAGTGCCAACTGCATAATATGGATACTTAAAAAATAGGTTGTTAGGTTCTTAGTTTGGGGTAATTAAGAAAGAAAAATACCAAACTAATAACCTTTTTAGTATATTTAATATTTACAGTTGCCACTATGTATGGAACTATTCTATAATCGACCCCCTGGAATAACTAGGTTCTATCTGACACAGTAATGTTATGCGATAAAGAGCCTTAAAGTTGTTCTCCTTAGAGCACATTATCGTTTGACATTACTGTGTCAGATGGAACCGTGTTATTCCAAGGTATCGAAATGTCATATTATTAAAATTAAACATGACGACGTCATTCAATATTTACGCGTTTTTATTTTAATAAATTACAAAATGTAAGTGCATTATTTTACATTTCCGCTTATAAAAATATTTTTATCAATCTAAAAGCATTTTTCTTTTTAAGTCCCAATTGGAAATATTTACCCACAATATTACCATTCAAACAATGCCAAGTAATGTTTTCCGAAAATTTAAAACGTACTTTTTTTCAATGCATTTTTTTAGTAGTTTGACAAATTTCTCAGGGATGGCGCCATAATTCGTAGTGACATTACATCTGTCAAACATCAATACTCAGGCGACCTCTGTCAAAATTTCGACCAGATGCGATGTTTGACAGCCACTCGAATTGATTTCTTTGACATTCGACGCAACAATGGAAAAAACGGGTCCCATACCTTATTTACATGTACAGGTTACATTAATAGGGGTGTTTGACTTACCTTATCTAACCAGCGATTTATTTATTCTTAAATTTAAATATAAAAATAAAAACATTAGCCACTCATCTCACTAGAATAATCCTGTGTTGAGATGAGCGGCTTTACAATGTAATAATAATCAGTAAATAGTAATAAGTAAACAATAATACATGAATTAAAATAAGTAAATATTAATAAGTAAATAATAGTAAATAAATAATAATAATTTGATTCCTGAGGTTATTTCAAATAAAAAAATTTTGCTCGTGTTTTGGTATCCGATGAATTTATTTTATTTTGTTTTGTTTTCACCTAAAATCGTAAAAAAAAGTAGTTATTTCATAGTTAGATTGGGCGGTTATCAGACTGAGTTACCGTGACGACGAGGGAGTTTATCCTTTTTTTTGAGGAGTTGAATTATCCGCGAAAAAATTTTCAAGCAAATCGTCCTTCTCGCGGGCCGTGTTAGCCAACTGACAGGGCTTGGTCAGAGGTGGGGTCCTACAGAAATTTCTCCCGTTTGACCCAGCGAGCGAGTAGAATAATATCGGCTGCCATCGGGGCAGTGTGCCAGCTTTTTGGCGATTCTCTGGTCGTGGTCACTTTTTGCCTTGTTTAAGATTCTCTTACAATATTTTGCCCTCTGTCGTTATAAATCGGTTTAAATCCAACTTTGATTAATTCGTTATTTCAAAATAATATGTAGTATATTTACGGCATAGGAATGGAAATAGTCGTGTTTAGTAAGTAGATCTGAAAAGACAGTAATTCACAATCTTCCTCTTTTTTATCTTCCTTCCAACCCTGTTCGCTTCAGCCTCACAAAATGTCCCAATAATTGTGGATGTCATAGTCGCACTGAATGTGGTATTCACATTTAAAGATGGTTTGTAAAAATAACGTCTCTGCCTTTTATAGGATGGCCCTATACATTAAGGTTTTACTGATGGGGGAATAAATAGCCACTGTACTGTAATTAACACAATGAATTATCTCGGTTGACATGTGATGATGAAGAGAGATGGACAACCATCCGTAGGTACTCCTTATATACTTATTACAGTTGTTTGGATTTCATGCCATCTCTCTCATACAAGACTTACGTACGTTCATTACAGTAATATCTGTAAAAAAGTCCAAAATATTACAAAATGTCGTTAAAAAAATTTGGAAATATATGTAAACGTGGAGAGTTTTATAAGTTCGTAGAAATAACACAGAGGCTTTTCGTTTAACCGTCCATTTTTTGGTGTCTCTTTATAAGTATCACAATAAAAACTATATATTTTTAGTACAAAATCGCCAACTTAACCCTTTTTCCGATATTGTCGTATTGATCATTGTGGCATATTAAGTTTATTAGAATCTGACCCTAAAACATTTTAATAATTATGCTGTGCTATTATACAAAATAAAATAAAGCAAGCATTTTGGGAATTTTTTTTTTTTTGCGTAAATCGAAACATGCTGCCGATATTAAGCGGGAATTTCAATATTGTCGCCTGCATAATTGTAAGTGTCATAATTTCATCAGAATTTAAACAAGTAGATCACCCGAATTTAAAATATTGCTTACCAGGATGAGATTTCAGTTTACATGCGAACAATCACATATTTTCAGAAATCGCACTTAAAACTGACATATTGTAACGTAAATACTGACCCCGCGTCTATTATTATGATTATTGTCTACGGAAGAGATTCGTGAGAAAATGTCTATGGGAGACATCCGACGGCAGGGGAGCAAGTCAACATGGCGTCGGATATAACCTGACACGAGCGGTGGAGCTCGAAGTGATTGAAGGGAGTGATATGTGTTTTAGTTTATTTTTTTTTCTGTTTGACGCCAACGAGCGTCTACCCAATCTACCCGAAGTGGGTATGTTTTGTAATTACTGGTGGCCAATTCGTAAAGCAGTGAAATCCAACCGCACGTGCCTGGCGCGTTGGAGGAAAGCCTTGTGGAGGATGTGAATGGATACGAGAGTCGGTGGCTGTATCGACGACCCTACAGGACCTAAGGTAGCATCCTCACCTATCATTGCCTGAACCTCGCGGGAGAAGCTGTGGCGGATGGCTTTGCCGAGAGTCGTCATAGACCTCGCGGATGGTGATCGTGGAAATCGGCGAACATCAGGACTGTAGCGGCCTTACCTGATGCTGAGAATAAGAATCCGTCCACAAGAGCCATCCCTTTATTCTGGAAATGGTTTCGTTTTAAAATTAATCCACCTCTCTACTTATTTTTCCTCTAACATTACAATCTGGTTATGGAGCCAATAAATATTATGTTTTTCCTTTAAATAGGGTTTTATTTCTGGTATCATGATATACATCCCACTTCCCCGTGCTTCATACATCAGATTCATCCACGAATCCTGAGATGAGTCGAACAATAGCCGGAGGAGTGTTACATTTTTGGCGCTCCAACGTTCATTCTTGTCGTTTCATTATCGTCGCTACAATATTTACACAGAAAAGGGTTATTTGAAAAAAAAAATTCCATAGCAATTGTTTTTATATTTAGTTCTACTAACTTGTTGAACTCCCCTCGCAGCACGCGATGATTATAAAAAAATATTAAAATGCTTTCACTGTAGGTAATTAAGAAAATCTGTCTTTTTAATGACCTCAAAACAATGTAATAATGAACTAATTTGACAATAATAATACCCGCAACCCTTAATTTACGACCCCTAGTTTATAACTACATTACACCAATTTTATGGACAACTGGTACAATTTCCCGACGTTGTTCGATCTGGAGTAATCAAAATCCGTAATTTATGCTCCATTTGTAAGTGAGCTTAAATCATTGCGAAAACAATTTATTTCAATTACTGATTTTCTAAAACGAATATCTTTTAGGCTATCCATAACCAGACTCTTATAAAGTCACGTTTAATTTGAGAAAAAAATAACTCTTCTAAATGTCAGTTTAAAAGAAATTTATTTAATTAACAGTAGATCGCAGAGGCGTAGCTAAGGTAATTGGCGCTAGGGGACGAACTATCCAAATGGCGCCCTTCTATTTTACACATCTTTATATCTTCTCTATATATATAAAAATGAATGTTTGTCTGTCTGTCATCGATTTTCTCTAAAATTACTCAACCGGTTCAGCTGAAAATAGCATAGTTTGTTCTTATTAGTGACGGGAAGGTTCAGAGAGTAGTTTGCACGAAATACAATATGTAAAACTGTTGCCATAACGTTTTAAAATTTGTATGAAAAACATTGAACCCGCCATGTTGTATTGAGGTTAACCCATAGACATACCACTCTAGCTAGCCATAGATTACATATTAAAAAGAAAGTTTGTTTGGGTAGAATATTTTCATAATGGGAAACACAAGTAGGTACCTACTTAAGAACATTATTATTTTAGATACATTTTGAAAAAATAATAATTTTGTAATGATATAGAAATTTCAAATGAATATGTCTTTTTTTTGTTTAGCGATGCTTACTTTCACTATTAAATCAATTATGGAACCCAAACGGCAAGCAAGAATTCACAATTTTAAACTTTATTTATTTATTTAGCTAGTATTTCATAAATTTCAAATGATAATATAAAATTTTAAGAAAACAGTACAAATAATAACAAGAAAAACAACTATTAAATAATATGGCATTAGATCGTAGAAAAACATCAGAAAGTGTAAAAAGAATACAAGCTCTTGAGGGATATAAAAGTAAAGAGATATGCGTACATATAAAACATATAATTAATATAATAATAATCATAATATCTTTATTGTAATTAAATTTAACTATAACTAAAAGACATGTATAATTTAATAATGTAAGTGTACAGTGGCTTATAAAGTAAAATAGAAAATAATATAATAACAGTTATTGTTGAAGTTTCACATAACTCGCCTCACTAGGCTAGCCTGTGTTGAGGCAGTAATTTTGCAAATTATTTTATGATTTTAAAATGCCCATGAATATACACTTATATTAAGATATACTTCGTAAATCGTTGAATCAATAATTTCGAATTTGGGTGAGTGCACCGGTAAATGCCCTATCATTACTTTTAATCATATTGATTAAAAATATATGATAGTATAGTCTTCTTGTACTTACATTCCGTGCAGTTAAATAGATCCGCTACATCTGCATCTCTATTACTTCGTTTTGTTTTCATATATAGGTTTATTTTGGTATTGTTTTGCACAAGGAAAATACTTGTTGCCAGTTTTCCGTCGGAAAAAGGCTATGCCAGATTAGAATCAGAGAAATTACATCAATCGGCAATAAATATGTAAAAGGTTGATTTTTTTCCCGATCTAACGACGCAGAAAATGTTTCAGATTTGCCAAACGCCAAAGAGTAGTGAGCACGCCGAGACCATAAAAAATGTCAACAATGCGCCTTGTGTACTTGTTTGATGTTAAAAAGTGGCTTCGCTAAATGAACACAAATAAACATCCATGTACAGCTATGGTTGAAGTTAAATGAACGTATTTATTTCACAATTTTACGGTTGAACTGCGTGTACTCGAATTTTGTATGAAATATGCCACGTGTAAGTCGTAAGAGTTCAATTTACATTAACGACACTCAAAAATGAGTTTTCTTCTTTTTTTGTAAATTGTGTAACGTGCCGACCCAAGGGTCGCTAAAAATACAACGTAATCAAACATAACCCTACTATGTTTAGATGCTCGACTCTTATCTCAGTATTCGTGGGTAGGATCGATGTATGCAGCTTGGGAAGCGGAATGTATTTAAGATACAGAAATGAAACCCTGTTGTTTATAAATCATGAGGTTTAATTGATATACAAAGTGTAACGTTGTCGTTACCTTACAAAATAGAGAGGAGGATTAGTACTACAGCGAAATATATATAATTAATTAGGATGGCTCTTGTAGACGGCATCTCGACTTCCTACACCAGGGAGGTCCACGCTTGTCCCGATGATTGCAGTTCCTCAATACGCCATCCGCGAGATCTGGGACGTCTCACGGCCGCGCCATCCGCAACAGCAAACCTCATCCGTGGAATCCAGTATATACAAGAAGATGATACCTTTCGCTCCGACGTTATTTCTCGGTCATCATTGGCATGGTTACATTTCTAATCCAGCGCTCCTGCACGCGCAGATGGATTATTGTCCCTCCAAGTCACCATCCATAATTAGTTTGACTTCCTACCCACATCGGGTATATGGTTGTTGAAAACGCTCGTTGGCGCAGATGTATAATACAGCACAATTAAAAAACATAACACTCCTTCCCAAAAACTACTGGCTCTGTCCGCCGTGTCAAGTCACGTCTGAGGCCATCTTGTCTTCGCTCTCCTCCCAAAACTATCGGCACTGTCCGCCGTGTCAAATCACGTCTGAGGCCATCTTGTTTTCGCTCTCCCTTCCTTCCGCCGGATGTCTCCCATAGATATTTCCTCGAATCTCTTCCGTAGACAATATAAGTGATGCCTTTATAAGCGGGGTCAGTATTTACGTTACAATTGGTAAAATTTAAAATTGAACTCCCTACCAGGATTCCCTGCCTTCTAAGTCTCAACTCCCCCAAATTAACAATTTATTAGCAAAATGCATTTATAAAAATCGCATTAAAAATTAAGTCATTGGGGATTAAAAACACATAAATTTACACTATTTGACTTATTTAACTCATCTGCTTCAATTTTATTTGCCCAAATATTATATCCTCTTTAAAAGTAACTAATTTTAAGAACAATCTGTACTATTAAAATCTAACTGATTAAACATGGCCAAGATCGCCCTTAATGGGTGTAAGCCATAAAATAACAAAAAAAAACCTCTCATGTAAGTTTTGAAATTTTGTGTTTAAAAAATGCCAACTGTTTTTTCAACATTCTGAACCTTTTCAGAGTCAGAATAACCAGAAGAGCATATATGAGACGTTGCGGGAATGTGAATGAAGCGAAGATTGTGTGCTAAGACAGGGTAGTGTGACGGTCTATCCCATGTCTACCCCTTCGGGGAAATGGCGTAGTGGTTAGTTAGTAACTTTCACAATTTTCGTTTTTAATCTATTCCCAAAAGCTTTTTTTAGCCCGTTGTGTCGCGTAGTGCCGTATTCGCCACGAAACATCCATGGAATATTTTTACTAGTTTCTTTTATTGTTAAAAAAAATTAGAGAAAAAATTACGATAATGTACATACATTTTTATGTACACGAATAGATTTTTATAACGATTTAAAAGGTGCTACTTTTGATTTGTCATCAAAACGACTTGTTGGAGATGCCATAGTTCGCAACATACCCCAGTTGAGGATGCCGTAGTCCCACTGTCTCCAGAAGGTAGGGAATCCTGTGCGGTATCACGTAAATAACTAACTAACCATCACGCCGTGTCTCCGTAGGGGTAGGGGGAGATTACGGACCGTCGAACAACTCGATCTTGGCATACATCTCTCGTTTCATTCACATTTATACAACGTCTCATACATTCTCTTCTGTTATTCCGATTCTTGACACGGCCCGACTCAAGTTTTTGATTCACTTGAACGTTCTATGTCTTCCTCGGACGTCCCCAGCTTCTTCATCCATTCAATTTCGCGTCACATATTCTTCTTACACTCTCGTTAATTATATTATTCATTATCAACATATTTTACACATGGTTTTACCACACATTCGCTTAAGAGATCTGATTTCTACAGCATTCAGTCTACTTTTATCCTTCCTCTACCAGTTCCATGCCTCTCTGCCAAGGTTGGTATCAGCACTCCATTGTGGACTGCTAGCGTAAATAAAAGCTAGGTAATGTTACTGTACTCGTATAACGTCGACGTATTCTTTCCTTTACAAATAACACCATCAAATCAATCCGTAAAAAAAATTCAATGTTCTAATAATCCTGCAATATTCATTATTGGCAGCATAGAAAACTAAACCAATTCCAAAGCTAGCTTGCCATCAAAGCTAGTTAAGCTTCCTTTGGGAGTTTTTTTCTAAAAGCGATGCAATTTTCGACTCACTCGAAATATAATAACACCTTCCCAAAAGACTTATACAGTTCAGTCATAGAAATATTTCTCCTTTTCATTATTTCTCATAGAAAATCCTCCCGGACCCCTTTCAAAAAGCTTTTCAGAATTCATCCAAGAAAGGACCTATACATTTATAATATTGGGAATATTCCCATTGAGATTTGTGCCAAACGTCTCCATCGGGCTTCCAAACAACATTTCAAGAGACACTAAAAGGAAATCTACCATTTCGTACCTTTCTCAGTAAAGGCTATTTCATATTTATTTGGAGAAAGACAAAAACATTGATAGGTTACAAATAACTTAAAAAAGTAAAACGTAAGTAAGGTAAAATTTGAATTTATTTTGAATTGACAACCTCGATGGCCGAGCAGGCTATGAATCCGGTGGTTACGGATTCAAACCCGGCGTTGTATGATTTATCTGTAAATTTTATACGGGCATTAGGAAAAAGTATCAGGTTTCCAGTGAAAACGTTCTTATCTAATCCTTTAAAATTATACATGAAATAATTTTTGGATTTTTAGGTACAAAATTCGAAAATACTTTCACTGGTTGTACTGGACGCTCACCCGACCAACTGAGTGACTGGGCCAATTGCTTCCCTATTTATTGGGCTAAGATTAAACAGTTTCTACAATTGCAGCAATTAGTCTCATCTTTACAGTAATGCATGGGATGCTAAAGGAACAAAGGAACTAACTAACTAACTAATTAACTATCCCGCCGTTTCCTCGCAGGGGTAGGCAGAGAGGACGGATCGCCAAACATCTCGATCTTGGTATACACTTCTAGCTTCATTCACTTTCATACAACGTCTCATACATTCTCTTCTGTTATTCCGACTTCTGACATGGCCCGACTCAAGTATTTGATTCACTTGATCGTGCCACGTCTTTCTTGGACGTCCCCGGCTTCTTCTTCCATTAACATTCGCGTCATATATTCTCCTTACACCCCTTTCTTCATTCATTCGCTCTACATGCCCAAACCATCTAAGCGTCCCTTTCTTAATCTTGCTCACTACACTTACATCTGCCTTGCATTCTTTACGAATCTCAACATTTTTCTCACGATCATACATGGTTTTACCACACATTCGTCTCCGAGATCTCATTTCTACAGCATTCGGTCTACTTTCATCCTTCCTCTGCCAGTTCCATGCCTCACTGCCATACACTGAGTTGGTATCAGCACTCCATTATGGACTGCTAGCTTTGCTTCTTTGGACAACTTTTTGTTTACGCCAACCGCGTTCAGTCCTCCAACAAAGGAACGTATTTGAAAATGCGCCATGGGGCCGAAAAATAATTACAAAAATCCCACGATTATGTTGTGGGAATAATTCAACCTTGAATAAGAAAATAACAACTAATGACATCCTCAGTGGGATTTCCCGTCCTGAGGACTTCATTTACAAAATACGAAATTAAATTATATTAAATTGATGTGATTGGCGAAAAAAATAAATAATTGTAGGGTGAGGTCTTCTAAGTGCAGTTGAGTGATTTCGGTGTTAGTCTGTATTTGGTGTTATAAAAAAAGAAGATATTATCTATTTCAGATCTCCCTATGTAACGTATCCAGTGTTTTGTATGATTTTTAAATTTGTTATCATTGTTGTGATCTTTAAAGGATAGTGGAATTTTGTTATAGACTTTAGTACCATAGTAAAAGAAGTTTTTTTGTTCAAATGTTGTGTTTGGGGTTCCTTGTTGGATGTGTTTTTGACTCTGAGATCTAGTGTTATTTTTATTTTTTGTATTTATGAATGGAAAGCAGTATTGTTTTAGAGTATAAGATTTCATCAGTACTAGTAATATGTTAAGTAATAAGTCTACGCTGTCAGATACACTGGTTTCCAAACTGGACCCATTACAGACATTTTGGAAGGTTTTTCAAAGAAATTAAAAGATTACAGTTTGCGGATTTTTGTCACTGTAAATCTTCTTTTCTACAATGATTAAATATTAAAATGAGGTTTTTAAATCTCAATAAAAGGTAATTAATAATTAAAAATTGAATATATTCTTTAGACTTTCATAAATAGTCAATAGATGACTCATATAAATAAAAAAAAACGGATATTAATCCGAGACACTGTCTAGTTTGCAATTTTGTTTCATTATAAATTTAATTATAAAGATAGCTGCCAATAATATGGGATAAAAAAATGGAGAATAATATTGACAAATCTTGAATTTGAGATATGATATCGATGAAGATGACATAAATTGAACTGGTCTCGTTAGCTAAGTTGGTTAAGCGGTTGCCCCGGATAGTCAGAGGTCATGGGTTCGAGTTCCAGATGCGACTGAAATCTTTTTATTTTCTGTTGTTTTTTTTCGTTTTCATGTTTCATTTAGGTTATGTTAATATTATTTTCTACAATGGGTAAATCTTAGACATTATCCCAACCACCTGTGACGAATTTCTAGAAAAATCCATTGCTCGAATAAGCAGACTACAAAGTGATGTTTTGGCCACTTTTTAATGCTGAACCTTAAATAATATCAAATAATGTTACAGTATTTTTGCAGCATGATATACCAGATTGGTAGATGCTGTCAACCCTGTTGGAAGACCACACTTTAGAAATGACACATTGATTGAAATGGCTTTTGCCGTGTTTGGTGACCAGATCTGCAAACCATCCTTTCTCCCATCTTCTTTCCTTCCCTACGATAATATCAGTGCCGTGCACATTATCAAGTTCAAAACGCATGTATAACGCTTAATCCAGAGTTAAAGCTCTTTCCGCTCTGTCACAGAGCACGCCATCTCGCTTCACTCGAGCAATTTAAATAATAAAATGAATATTCTTAAAATATTTACCATGTTTCTTCGTAGGCTTTTGAAGGAAGCTTTTATTCACTCGTCTACAGGGCACGACGGGCCTATTGTCGACTATTTTCAAAATCCTGTCGAATGCCCACAGCGGTTATTGTGGGGTGATTTATGGCTGCGACCAAGAATTACCACACAGGTAAAGTAAAGGTAACGTGGAAACGCCTTATAAGGGTACAAAAGAATTTTTCCACTCTTATTATACGCCGACGGTTGGCAACCCTAGAAAAGCTGAATCCAAACAGATTTTTACTGAAAAGTCATATAAAATACCCAGTGTTTCATTATTAAAGTGTAATTTACTGAAGCTGCGTTCTTGTTCTCGGTAAAAATATTTAATAAAAATATGATTTATACTTCTCTTATTTAATAAGTGTTACGGTGCAGCAAGCGGTGAGCCAAAAATAATGAGAAAAATGAAGTTTTTTATTCCTCGTATTCTTTGCACATTATGTTCTCTATATTTTGGATACGACTGTCAAGAGTCACCCTCCTGTATGGTAAAGCTTTATTAAAATAGTCGAGAATACAGTATTTTACTTAAACTGCTAAAATACGCGTGATATATTATGTATAAAATCATTCACAGAGCGCACGTTTGAATGTATTTGTGCACACTGATAGGATTGCGAGCAATTGTAAAACTAGTTTGAAATAGTTTGGATACAAGTAGGATAGTGATATTTGCCATTATCTTCGAATATTGTCATTTTAATTTGATTAAGTTGAGGTAGTTAAGTTTCTCTCGGTGGATTCAAACATAAAATCTCGTCGTGGTAAACCATTCACCAGCTAAACAAAAGAAGTTAAGGAGGAATATACAGGCCAAAAATATTGCTACAGGATGTGTGTCTTATGTTACCCGAAACATAGGCAATAGGTATAAAATTGGCTTGGCAAGGGGAGTCTGCAAATATTTGTTGGAAGCGCAAAAGTGGTTTTTATTTATTTTGTGAAGAATTTTGTAACAAAGAAAAAAAAACAATAAATGGAATCTTTCAAGTATTCTTTAAAACTTTTTTCTTACATGCTTTCATAATTTTCTAATGAAAAAATATTATAATTCACATTTTGAAACTGTCAATTCATGGTGGAATTCCATATTAATTTTTTAATTTTTTTAATATTTAAAAACCTTTGTAGCTTTGTTCCACTTTTTATTTATTTTCGACCGTTTTACGAATCGTTTTACTAAACGATTTTTTTTCCAAATTTCACAGATATCAGATCGACATAAGATGGCATTGGTAGATATCCATTCATGTTATTTTAATATCTATTTGTAGCAGTGTGGTGATGGACAACCTTACATTTAAAAATGAATTAAACATTACTTTATAATCACCACTTTATTGATACATATCAACATGTTTAGGAATATACAGAATACAAATAAATAATGACCCCACAAAGTGAACACCAATCTTTTTAAGAAAATATATAACCTTAATATTTTTTAAAAACTCCTACTACCGTCATTATCAGCGGAAAATGTTGCTTTTGCAATGATGGAGGACTTAGCTAGCAAGGGAATTGAACCCACGGTGCCTGGGTGGGAATTATAAACATCTCCACTCAGTAACCAACCAGTATATATATATATATATTTATATATATATATATATATATATTTCATATTACAACAGTGTTCTGAATTTTATTTTCGAGAGTATCACATTTTTTAAATACTCAAAAAACCATTTTACGTTTAAGCGTTAAAAGATACTTTAGGGTTGAAGTAAGTCGTAGCTATTTTATGCGTGTGGGGGTGGAGGAACTACCCTAAATTTTTATTACGACTTAATAGAGCGGTGTAACAAGCCACGGAAGCTGAGAAAAGCCGGCTGGAAAATATATTACATTCGAAATTCATTTAAATGTTGGCTTTTTTTAATTTTCCCACATAATTTTTTTCCCCATTATTTTTACGTAGGTGTGTAAGTACATTGAATTATTTTTTTAATAAATTCACTAAGTATAACACCACTTTATTTGAGTATTTTTCCCACCGGTTTCGGAATTACCGTTCCTTCTTCAGAGCTAAAAATATACGCACTAACATGATATTATTAAAAAAATCATGGTTTATTAAATGCCAACATGTATTTATTTGGTTTTAGATACAGAGCAAATAATATATAGATATGCCCTAACACGCAAGGGGAATAAACCAAAAAAGAGGGACGGGGGCGAGCTAAGTGTATCGCCAATTTAAATAAAACAGTAACTAATTAAAAAGGTTCTACTTAAAATGTTATTTTGATGCTTTTTATAAATTTTTCGTATTTTGCTTACCGCGGTCAAAATCACGGGAAACAAACGTGGACGGCAGTGAACTAAGATAGTGCCAAAATGGGTGTCACGTTCTTTTCCTCCAGCCGTCGAAATCGTTCTTAGGGCAAATCTATTAATTCTGACGTCAGTGCTTTCAACTTGAACTTTGACAAACTACTATAGTTAGTAGTTTATCCGGACTTTTTTCTCTTTTTATACCCATTTTTTTGTTACTTACGTTTTCTTGTTATTTTGAAATTTAATAAAATGGTTTAAAAACAGAATCTTCATGCAGCTATCTAGCCAGGCAACTGTAGAAACATCCGGAACATTTAAAAAAACCAAAGTGTTTCACCGGGGAATTAAAATCTTTAGGTATTAATTGATCCACTAAATCAACGGAATGGCCTGTTTGGACAGCTGAAGAATGTATTGCCAATAATGGTAATAGATTAAACACCACATATTAAGGAATGCCTGGAAAAAAATCTGAAATCGCCCACAATTATTTCGAAACCGGATTTAATAAATTTGCTAAAACTGCTTTTTCTTCAAATAATTTACTTTGACATTGTTTATTGTTTCGGATATAATCGCCAATCCTACAAGGCTTACACGCCTGTATTTGTATGATTATAAGGAACTCCGGTTCAATATATATATATATATATTTTACTTCAAATTTAAATACCATTATATTTAGTTTTTTCTTTCGAGAGTCAGTTTTCATTGTTAAAATAATTTTCAAAGTTTCAATTTTTCAAAGCCCACCTAAACCCTCCAAATCTATGCCGGTTGGTATCCATCAATCTTGAGGTTAGAATGTCAAATGTCAAAACAAGATGAGCATTACCGTACATAATTTTGTATTCTATTCGTGGTAAATCATAACTAAACATGAGTAATAAAATTATGTATCCTTTTAGAAACTTTAACTAAAAAAATAATAATAATATTGAGCATTAATATTATCATAATATCCATATTGATAATTGGTTTGCTCATTAATACTCTAATTTATTTCACTAAAAATAGTTTTTTATACTAAAGCTGAGTTTAAATTCACCCCAATTATGTTTAAATTTTGCCAAAACTAAAAAAAAATACATATTTAAAATACAAAGCAAAAGTGAAAAATAAAAATTTACATACTGATCCAAAAAAAGAATGGGCACGTGACGTCGGATGTTCCAAACGCAATGGTACCAACATAACAGAGTGTTATGATGAGATGATTTTTTATGTACCTTTAAATAACGATTTATAAATTCTTTTTATAATTATATATAATAAAAGTTATTTATTCAGAAACGGCGTTTGTTGATCTATATGAATACAAATTTATATAGCCATTATATTTTTCACTGGATTTCCTTATTTACATTAGTGGTTTTTCAGCTACCTGATGCCAATTTTTAAATATAGTACATACACGATAAGAAATCAGAGTAATGATTTTGACTTTTGTGTTTATACTGATACTTGGTAAAGAATTGTATTGTTTAATGGCATTGTACGAGTACTTATAACTTTTTTGTCCATTCAAGGTTGTATAGGCTGAGATGTTAAAGGATTTTATGTGACTATCTTAGGGTTCTTGTAATTTTCCATTCTTCAAACACATGGAAATTATTAAATTGGTGCAATAGCTTAGAGTAAAAATATATAGAGACCTCACTTTGCGAGATATTGAATCCAGTTTTTGACCAAGGGTGACCACGGGTGTGGCCTTACCATCGCTAACAGGGATGCTACAAGTAAGTTAGGTATTTTGTTGTGAGTAGGTAGGTAGTCCTAAATCTTGAAAAGGATTTATGTAACACTAGCTGATGTGTACCCGGCCTTGCTCGGGTACAATAATTGATTAGACAGCGAAAGTAACTATCTCCAAATACAGAAACATTCATTTGAATATTTTATTTCATTCCAAACGTTTATTTTTTTTAATATATATAAATAAGAAAGTTCTTAAGTAGGTACCTACTCGTATTTTCCATTTTGAAAATACTTTATCCAAAAAAACCTTCTTTTGAATATGTTACTTGTGGCTAACGAGGTGGTATATCTATGAGCTCACCTCAATACAACATGACGGCTTCAATGTTTTTGGTACTAATTTTAAAACGTTATAGCAACAGTTTTACATATTGGATTTCATTCAAAATACTTTCTAAACCTCCCCGGCACTAATAAGAACAAACTATACTCTTCCAGCGAAACAGGTCGAGTAAATTTCGAGGAAATCGAGGGCACACGGACAAACTTTTGTTTTTATATATGGAAAAAGCATTGTTTTTTGTTCGAATTCAGGACTGACCTCAAGACCTTAAAAAATTAACTCGACTTAAGGCCACCCACCGGCTAAAATTTTAACGAAATCACGCGCTCCTTATGCAGGTGGCGACGACGTTCAAAATCCCGCTGTACATCGGCCGCATGTTTCGATTTCGGCAAAAAAAACATCACCAAAATGCGTGTTTTATTCTATTCTGTAAAGCTCAGACATAATTATTAAAATGTTTTACGGTCATATTCTAAAAAACTTAATTTATCACAATGAACAATGCGAAAATATGGGAAAAAGAGTTCATAAGTAGGAGATTTTGCGCTTTAAACATTTTTTTAGTGTCTCATACTTTATTTTTTTCTAAGCTTATAAAAAGACATACCAAAAAAATTGACGGTTAAATGAAAGGCCAAGGTGTAATCTACTTGCAGTATTTAATTCAATTATCTATGATATTTCTAGGCCAAGGTGTAATCTACTTGCAGTATTTAATTCAATTATCTATGATATTTCTAGGCCAACAAATTCTCAAACCTAAAACACACGATTTTGCATTACTTCTCATTGCATCGCCTTAAGGGAAATTACTGGTAGTAATCATTCATTTTTGCAAATATTTAAACATAATGATAATCCGGCAAATACAAAGCACGCCATGTGATACTTACAAGACAAAACCAATGCAAAATATAGCACTGTAATATCATAGTTACTTTCAATTAAAAAATGTGTACAGTTTTAATTAGGGTTCTTAGGACTTTTACTGCTTACAAATATATTTTTTCTTTTGTTTAACCCCTGATATTTTTGCTGCTTTGCATCTTTTCATCAACTGAATAAAAAATCCAACGAAACCAATATATAGAGATATACTGTTAGTCTATTCTAGTACCAATTTAAATGCCAAATAAACCCCGATGCAAAAACACAGAACTTTTGCGTTTGTACTGGCCACAATAAAACCAGCAGAATTCTAAACATCCTACTTTAATTGGTTGCAATCTGTCTATGCAAATAAACCCAGCTGATAAAACAGTGCTTCGTAATGGATCCAATGGCGGCTGCGAACCTCGGATCAAATAATGTCCCAGAAGTATTCAGGATTGTGTAGGATTAAATGGATAGTTCTCGGAATTTCGGACTAGGTATCCCACAATGAGGACACAAAACAAGAAAGAATGCAGTTTTTATTTTATGTAGTACTTTTTATTTTGCCAGAGAGCAGACTTGACAATTCTATTTTTTGATCAAATTACTAATTTAACAACTACTGTTCGTTTCATTTGACAACATTTTAAATAACTTTTTTCTATAATTAAACTACACGGATGGTGTAAAAACGATAGTGATATATCATCTGCCTGTACATGAAAATAATAACCTGTATATTTTAACGCAGCATCACGTTCATGGGTCAAATGCATTGTACATATAGATTGATACTACAGATCGACGATTAGTAATAATAGATTGTCTATGGTCCTAGATGTGAAAGAGCTTTAGAAAAAAAGCATTTATACAGCGCCCTTGAGGTGATTTTTCACAAAATGGCCCTATAAAAATCATCCAAATATGATTTAATTGGATAATTTTGTACGTAGGTATAGTTTTCAACATTTTATCGGTAATTTTAACAAATTATTATTGTTGTAATTTTTTTCATAAGAAGCGATCATTTTGTGGTTTAACGTTATATTCGTAAAATAATCGCTTTGTTATGAACGATTATATTTTAATGCCAACCGGTTTCGCTTAGATCAAGCTTTATTAGGGCAATTATAATAACCAAAAAACAATACAGAGCTACCGGTTATATATATACGAGTAGGTACAGAAAACCATAGAATCAGACGGTATATACTACAAACAAAGTACAATGAAAAATACTGACAGACAAATTATAAAGAACTATGCATTAGTGTAAAAGTACCTAATTTTATAAAATCAACAACATTTTTCTTAAAATAGACATTATCACATATGTATCCCGATGAGGGAACCATTGGTTTAGAAACATGTTGATATTTATTTATTAAATAGTTGTTTAAACAAAATAATTCTTTAAATTTTTCCAATATTGAAGCTTTAAAAATTGTAATATATTTTTAATAATTCACGATAATATTAACAACAGCCATTTAAGAGGAACGGCTGCGCTGCCTGTTTCATACATAACTTAATTTTGGATTTGAGGCCAAAATACCCATCCAAACTAAATGATACATATTTTTAATTAAAGGTTTAGTAAATATCTAGTACGTAAGAGAAGTATTTCATTTATTTTTGTTTTAAATTATGAAGTATTCACCATGAAAAATATCAGTATTTCATAATTTTAGTGGAAACTTAGAAAATTATTTGCGGGTATGAGTTTATCATTCCACAGTGAATATTTTTCGCTAAAAGCTGTCACAATAATAAAAAAAAAACTGAAATACTTGCAGAACTTAATAATAACTTTATTATTTGATTTACAAAAAAAAAATTACATAATGTAAATTTATAAGATAACGTAGTCTGCAAAAAAATCTGAATGCTTTCAGATCTTGGACGCAATATTTAGTTTTTCTATTTCTACGCACTTCTCTATGCAAACTTGTCGATTTACGAGCCTTCTGACCTTGCCACGTATTTCAGAAATCATAATATATTATTCAATGTTTCCACCTGCAAGTTTTTCTACTAAGTTTCAGTCTACTGAATCATTCTCAATCTCTTTCCCCGTCTCCCATCATAAACATCCTTCTCTTGCATTATTCATATCGATCCTCTCGGGTTTTGAACCTATTTTCCTACCGTTTCTCGATCCGACATGCATAGAGTTTCTTGCTTTCTAGTCTAGTATTCCGCGCACAGATTTAGAATTTATTAGATGATGATTAAATTATTATAATTACTGATCTGTTTCTGTATATTATCTTTTTATTATTATTCAAATTATCAATGACAAATTACGGAAACGCCGATAGGCTTAAAAAGATTTTTCGAAGGAGAGAAAAAACGGAGTGGTAGATTCTCTCATTATCTCCCGGGAGAAAGACCACTATTCTGAATCGGAACGTTGCTAGAAATGGCTTTAGTAGTTTTTTATAGAGGTTGCCAAATACATACTGGCTCCATACGATTGGGAGCAGTTTGGAGTCTTGTAAGATGGTGTCAATTAAAAACAATATGTCAATAAATTAAATAGTGGCATTCAACTGAGATTTCATCGTCTAAAAAGATTATAAAAATGTGTTAGAATTTCCTCTTTGCGTCATTTTCCGAACGTTTGGTAGTAGATAATATCAATCTAGTCTCTCCTATAGCCCTGGTCCCACTGCTTGCAATCTGATCAAATCAATTTTGTTTACGGTTTCACTTCACACATATCTGTACCCCATGGCGATTTCCCTCTGTTTCAGCTCACTTAGGTTGAATTTTCTACTACTTTCTCAAGGTTTTGATACGGTTACTGGAAAATCAAACGCTGTTTACGAAATTGTCAACTCACGAAGCCTCCGCATTCATAATTTCTACGTGCGTATTACAAAATTCCCTTGAAAATTTGAAGTTTTTATAACGTAGATTCACGATAAAAAAAAAATCGCAAAGTTTGCTCCAAAAAATATGTATAACACGTGTAGTTCTGTTATTTAACATGCTATAGGTATAAAAAAAATCACAGAATTTCTTTAAATTCAAGACAGCAGTTTTTAGATTTTTGCTCTATTCTAAATATGTCGGGTTTTATTAAATATTTTACCATCCCTAAGCGTTATTTATATTAGTGCGCTCCTTCTCTCTTCCGTATTGATATATCTCCTTTTCAAACACTGCTCAGTTTCCGCTCAGATGGTATTGCTGGGCTTTAACTCATTTTTGGTGTTCCTCTGCACAATACTAGCCAATGATCATTTGCATTCTTTTGCAGCAATAGCTCTGTGATCAACTATCGATAGATAAGAAATATATCACAAACATTGAAATTTTTTATGTCAATTTATACCTATAATTCCCGTAATTTCAGGAAGAACGAAAGAAATTCATTTTCAAAGACAGCAATTCTCTCAGTAATGCTGTGGGATAAGCTGCGTTTATTGACGAGTTCTGAATATCTCAGTATAGTACAGGTAAATCAACATAAAGAGATTCTTCCTTGCTAGTGGTGTGATACTAGATGAATAAAAAATATTATTACATCCTTTTTGAAGCAATTTTCCGATTATAAGCATCCATATAGATTGTAAAAAACTGCTTTCGTTTCAGTATATTCAGGAATGTTATCAGTCAGTTTATCTTGTCTGGGTTCCACAAGAGTCCCAACTGCTCCCAACCGTCTGGAGCCAGTGAGACTATGGCATCCGCAATTGGGGAATGTTGTAAGGCTGAAGGTTTTGCGGAGTGGAAGGATAAGGGGAAGAAGAAGGTGGGGAAATACCTATCTATTCAGATCTGGTCACCAAATATGGCTAAAATCCATTTCAAGCAACGTTTCAATTCAAAATGATGGTCTTTCACCAGGGCGATATTGAGAGTATCTTCCACTCTGGATCGTGCGTAAATATACTACATATTATTTTTAAATGAATTAATTGTGAAACAGCACCAAATAATACAATAAAATTTACTTGCGCACGCCGGGATTTGAACCCGCGACCTTCAGAGGCCGTCGAAGCATAGAGCAACTTGACGAACGTAAGTATCCCCGATAGCGAGCTTAAAGCGCAACTGAAATACCAGGCCTTAAATACATCGACTTAATCAAATTAAATACATAAATACATCGACTTAATCACGAAAATATTCGAAGATTTTGACAAACGTCGCTACGCATCCAGTATCCAAATTTTGTCCTAACTCAGTTGGATGTTTGTAATGAATATATACTAGTGAACACACGTAATATGAAATATAATAAATGTTGTTGTAAACTAAAAGCCAAAATCCTCGAAGGAAAAAGTTTCAGTATGTCAGTTTTACAATAATATATATCGCATTGTAAAATTTTTGTCTACAATGACAGGGAACATTTCTCTCCTCTTCCTGTGTCATCTGTGGTTAGAGGTGCATACATGTGGAGATAATCTTCTCTAGCCAGTGAGCGGGCTGCCTATTGCTACTGTAGGGCTTTTATTGAATTTATTTCAAAGAATTGTAAACTGTGGTTTATGTGCTAGCAGCACTTGCTGATAGCAATCTTATATTTAAGCCCGCTCACTAGGTGTATAATATATTATATTTTTTGTAAGTTTCTTGAAGGACTTGAGCTTTGAATCTACGGAAATACTTTATTCTATTTCATATTCCGCGTGTACGAAAAAAAACAAACGATTAAATATTTGAAAGCATTACGCGCTAAAACTGTTTTTCTCTTTCCAAAGTTTTTAAATTAGCGCCATCTGTGAGCGCGTATTACGCTCCGTTCAGTCTTAACCTCCCGTAGGAGGTGGCTGCAGTGGCTATCAGAATACAGACATTATTAAAATTAACATTCCCCGTTTTAGTCTATTACCTTAACTAGGTGGTGAACTCGGATTAAAAAGCCAGTTACATTTTAGTGTTTTACTTTGATAGAACTACACAACTTTTAAATGGAAAAGTTGGCGGAATGTTGAATTTTAAATACCTGTTAGGACTATCACGGGATTATGGAAATAAGTTTTTATCAAAAGTTTTGTGGAATTAAAAAAGCAGTCGTGGAATGTTCAAAAATGTAAAAATAACTTGAGTAATCTTTATTGTTAATTGCGTTATCTTAAGTGAAGAGATTTGTTTTCGTTTAAAGGAACGGCTGCGCTGCCTGTTTCATACATAACTTAATTTTGGATTTGAGGCCGAAATACCGATCCAAACGGAATGATACATCTACTGTTTAAATTATTGTTTCTCCATTCATTACTATTATTTTATATTTATTATTTTTTACGACTGACAACAAAGCATATGTTTGCATTTTTCTTTCCTTCAATATTTCTGATTTTCACCCTCGCTGATTTGTCCAACGTTTTGAGGGATAGAGAAGGGAAGCGAATTTATAGATTTTTTTTTTATATTACTTTGGCAAAATAAAAAATAAAAATAGATATTTACTTTGTGCACAATTATTTATTCCCATAGGCTACGGCCAATTGAGCCCTTGTATGATTATAATATTTTTTAATTATTGTTTTGTTTACTGATAAATGTTTAAACATAGCAAAATGGAAAAATTGCTCAAAGACTTACCAAAGATCTACTTGATGACGAGCAGAATTGTTGGATTAAGATGTTGTGAATCTGAAACAATAAAATAACACTATTAACTCAAAGATAATTTCGTGCTTGTTTGCAATTGTAAGAAATCAGCACAATGTGATGAAAATAGTATTTTATTCAAAGGAGATAGAGATAGATTGCAACGCCTTTACAACGTTTTGTATAAATTTCATTGTTTTGCTCAATCGAGGTAATCGATTCCTTATTTTAGTGAAGTGACAACAAAAAACCATGATGATATTTATGGATATTTTAAAGTGTAACTAATTTGTGTTATCCCGTTGCACTATTTATTTGGCTTTATAAAAGTATAAGGATACCTTAGTTCAATGTGAAAATAAATCAAAATTTATGAGTTTTGAGTTAATGATGAAAAATGGCAAAGAAACTCTCTCTTCTCATATTTCAATAAAAAATAAGTCTGATTCGTCCTAATTATGTAGTCAGATAATTATTTATGGAATTATAATGAAATGAGCACATTCTTAGTTCAATGAAGAAAGATGTCAAATATTTCCGTTTTGAACTTAATAAATGTAGCCATTTACACCTATGATATGATAGGTTCATAAATTACTTACATGTTGCATCTATTGTTCTGTTGGTGGACAAAATAACTTTACATCGGAGCGATGTCTTTATGAAAAATTTTCAAATCCAGTTTTCTCAAAATTAGGTATTTTGAGTTAGTTTCCTGTTGAACTAAGGTAAGGATATGTAGAATTAATAATATTCATTAATATTTTGATAAAAATACACACTTATATTCCGAGTTAATAAACAATTCATTTCAATATACTACGAATGATTTTTCTATAAATTCTACAAGGTAGTTAGGAAAATGCGTACAGTTTTCAGTGACCAAAGTTTTCAGACTAAGCTTTTAAGTTCTATATGAAAAATGTACTGGAATTTCAGGTAAAACGCTCGAAAACACCTTTACTTGTTTACAAGCCGCATATTACATATTTTCAACAATTTGTATTTTAAATAATTTACAACATTAAGGTTTGAGGATTTTCGTCATTGGAACCCTTAGAAATTTTCCCACCTACCCTTATGGAATTTACGGATTAATTATTTTTTGTATTGGTTGCGTTAGCAACCTGCCAAGCGACGTTTAGTGCCTCATTTTGGTGCTCGTCCTTAACGGTAACTTACCATATCCCACTTAACGCACTGTGTAGATGCGGACAGTGGATTAAAATTAAGTAACCGATATATTTGTCACTTATAACTGTCCTTGCTACTGGCTGCGTGTGACATAGCCGTGAGTTTATTATTTTAATACATTCCGAAGACGCCATTATGTAAGCTCTATTCTGTAAATCTATATAGTCCCCTAGGGAGTACTGTCCATATAGGCACATAAGCATTGCCTACCCTACCTTATTCGCATGAAAATATAAGTAATATGCCGTTCGCGCCACACTAAAAAGGTGTCAAACGCAGGAACTAAGTCTGCAAAATGACGTATCTATATATTTTATTTAAATTATTATTATAATTAAACTATTCTATACAAAACAACGTACATATGTGCATAATGCGCATCGAGGAACTACTCTATACGTACGTATGTCTATTTATTTATTGGATTATACTTCCATCTGGACTTTTACAAGACATTTTAGAACAGGAATATAATAACTTAAATAAAATTATAAGTACATACAGTTTTTTGACCACAAAGTAAAGTGAAGCAATACTTTTAAAACGTTTAAAATAGAAAACTAAAACAGAACTCAGCTACATTATGTAATTAATTCTAAGATTCATCAAATTGCTGGAATCACTCACGTCCGAATGAATAGACGTGACATAATAGTCATATTTGCGTAACATTTCGACGGCTGGAGGCAATCACGTGATAATCTAAATTTGGTACCGGGCGGGATCACGCATGACGCTATCATTCGTGTATTGACTGGCGGCGAGCGATCACTCGAAGATTTTAAGGAATTAAACAATAATTATGGTTTTCTGCGCATTAAAACGATGTGAAAATAGACGTGGTAAAGAGAATATTCAAAACTGTAGCCTTACATTCCACAAGTTAGCTTATTTGACTTACTTTAGGCTTATTCAATATAATACGTGAACAGTTTATCGACACTAATCCTATCAACTGGGAACGTTTAGGAACTGGGAACGTTTAGGAACTGGGAACATTTAGGAACACGGTCCACGTTTCTTTCGAGTGAATTTGATTACGGTAAGCAAATTAAAAACATTTGTACAAGGGTCAAACTATTTACTCGGACAAAATATTCGTTTTTTTTTTGCAAACAAGCGGAACGTTTTTACTTATTTGCTGTTTTTGACATAAATTGGCAATTTGGTTTGGTTTGGAATCTGTTAGCTCAGCTACGGAAAAAGGGGAGATTTGAGATAAATTCCACACAATTATCAAAAAGACGAATTGATCATTAGAAGATATGCCTTTAGAGGAGTAAGTACTAATACTTTTGCAATGCAATGCAATGCGAGTTGTCCGCAGAATGTCAAGATGCATTTATTACCAAATCAAATGAAAGTGACACGCCTGCGCTCCCCCCTCGCTTCGCTAATTTTCGTTTCTTCCCCTGGCGTGTAAGCATCACTCTAGTAATTTTACTTGCTTTGTGGCTGGTACAGATGAGGCCTTTTTTTATTCATTAGTACAACTTTACTAACGAAATAATGATAAAATCATGTTGACTTTACTTGAAAATATTGAATTTTCATATATACACAAGTGAAGCTGTTATTTGGATATTTAATGTAGCAGGTAATCCCAATCAACAGGTTAAAGCAAGCAGCTTACGCATTCTTACCAAAAACTTGCACTCGTTGCGTGGCATCATTTTTTTATGTCAAAAATTAAATCGCTGTTTTTTCTACTACGTACCAAACTGCCTACGAGTAGATATTTTACTTCTTGATTCCAGATGTTAAACTCCCACTGCTGTTCAGCGACCATCCCTTGTAGATTGCAGTACGGCACAGCTGGCTTCTGACGTTATCTTCCCCAAGAATCTGTCTGTGGGAGAGGCACCTCAAGATAATGCCTTTGTTGTTAAGTTGAGGAGAATCCCGCCAAGCTTGTACCTTCGTGACCGTGCTTTATTCAATAATTCCCATGTTATTTGGATGCCGGCAAATGTGGAAAATTAGAAGCAGCGCTATAAAAACGGCATGCTTAAGGTTAAATGAAACGTGATACGTGCTCTCAGATGGCGCCAGTCCAAATATATAAAAAAAAATTAATGTTGAGGTGAATTGTTTGTTGGCGGGTATTATTGTAAATATAAAGTTTCTTTAAGAATTTGAGCGTTAAATCTGCAGTAAAAATTTATTCCATTTCATATTTTGTGTTAACAAACAATTCATTTCAATATTAAAAAGCGTATCTTTATTATGTTTTATAAAATATTTTATTTTTATTAGTTTCTTCTTCTAACTCATTCACCATTTTTTTTACTTTTTATAAACGTCGTTGTCATGAACAAATTAATTTTCAAAGTTTGAATTATTGCCCGCCAAAATGCACAAAATCTGGCAGGGTATGTGACGTCATACGTATGTATTTTTGTCGGTTAACTGTAAGGCCATTCCCACACAGGTCGGTATGAAATCGACAAATCTCTAAAAAAATAAACAACAGTAAAAAATAATAATGTGTGTATTGCCTCCTATACATAATCTGATTTTATTATATATTCTATCGTCTTCTTCTTCTATTTATTATATAAAAAAATATGTCCCGGACGGGCGGCGCGTGTTTGTTTTGACTACAAATCTACAGTTTTATTTCGAGCTTGATGAAATATTGCATAATTGACTTTCAAAACGAAAAGAAGGTCACTGTCAAAATGAGATTTCGAAAAACTACCACCAATCCCCCTTTCCCACCCCCTTAGAGCAGAAAATTGGTAATTTATATTTATTGGTAATTTGGAAAATTACTGGGTAGGGGTAACATATGACATCCTCAAAACTTTACTCCAAATCAATCATAACGTCGGGCAACGCCGGGCACTTTGATTGGTTGTAAATAAAATTGGTTATTTTTTTTTTATATGAATACCGCACAAGAGTTCCAAACTGCTCCCAACCGTCTGGAGCCAGTGAGACTATGGCATTCCCAATTGGGGAATGTTGTGAGGCTGAAGGTATTGGGGAGGGGAAGGAGAAGGGGGAGAGGAAGGTGTGGATAAGGGTAAATACCTGGCTATTCAGATGTGGTCACCAAACACGGCTAAAAGCCATTTCAAGCAACGTTTCAATTCTGAATGGTGGTCTTTCACCAGGGCGATACTAAGAGTATCTTCCACTCTGGAACGTGCGCAAATATACTATATATCATATTTAAATTAATTAATTGTGAAACAACACAAATTAATTACATACATTTTTTACTTGCGCGCCGTGATTTGAACCCGCGACCTTCGGATTTGTAGTCGGGAGCCTTACCCCTCGACCATGGAGGCCGTCAAATATTTACTATTTTTAAAAACATTATAAAAGTATTACATTTTATCCAAAACAATGTTTGCCTTTTTTTTAATTTCCAGAAAAATGTTTTGAAGACATTTCTCCATTATTTTCCTTCGAGCGAGATCTTTTAAGGCAATATTGACATATTACGAATACTTTTGGTATTTCACGGGCTTTCCGTGTTTGCTAAATACGCAGGAAATTGTACTCTAATTTTTTTAAGCATTTCCGCAATTTTGTTTTTTCCGATGACAGAATTTCAGGTCTTTTTATGTTTTTTTTTTTTTATTTTGTTCAAGCAAATTGTCATATTTTTGAGAGGGCGTAAATGAAATTTGAGAAATATTTCCTGTAGTAAATAGAAACAAAGACGTTGTAAGAAACATTGTATTTTCCGAAGGCTTTGAAAAACAGTGAAGGGAGAGTGCTTTCTTTAAACTGAAATAAAATATTTTCGGAAATTGCAGACGGATTCAATAATAAACCATGAATACAATTATGTTCTCTTCCATTTATCTACAATATCGTTATCAGTAATAACTGGGAGACGACGAAGAATTATTTCTATTTCACAATCATCAGTTGAGGTTACCCACCACTTTCCCAACCCGGTATAAGAAACTTATAGTTTGGGTGAAGGAAGGGTGCAGGTTCGAGTCCTGTCGGCGACATTTATCTTTTCTCGGAAGGTTTTTTCAATTTGGATGAGTGTTTCAGGCTAATAATTATTGTTTATAAAAATAAGTAAAATTATGTTTTGACCACATTTATTTTACACGCCTACCGGTTTTGGAACAACCGTTCATCCTGACGGTGGAACGGTTGTTCCGAAACCGGTATGCGTGTAAAATAAATGTGGTTAAAACAAAGTCTGAATGTTTCATTTGATCATTTTATGAGAATTTTTCAAAATGTGGTTCGATGCTTCAAAGGATAAGAGGTCAATCCTGTTGTATGCAAATGAACTGATCCTTCAATATACGAAAGCAGATTATGTCTTTGGGTCCTTTGCTATCTGCCCTTGCCTTTGGCAATACGTTTTGAAACTATGCTAAAATATATTTGATTGAAACCCGAAATTTACCAAAGATGTTTTTCCTCTTCTTTGTGCCTATGTTTATCAAAAATGTGGATTATATGATAAATAATAATATTTTGAATCCCACGATTCCCGCATAAAAGATTTATATTTTTAAACCCCCTGACCAAAACGTCATTTCAAATATGTTTTCATAGAAAGCAATTACTTTGTGGTTTGGCATATTTTTTTAAATAAAACAAACACTTTGTTTTAAACTATTAATTTGTTTTTAAATTTTTACCAATCGCTTTCGCTTATCCCAAGCTTCGTCGGGGTAAAATTTTAAACTGAATAAAGATATTACATATAGTGAGCATATGTGAGATATGCAAAATATAATAAGAGAGAGACAAAATATAAAAAAACAATTGAATAGTGAGACGGAGATATGCTTACGTGCAATAAAATGAGACAGCACATGAAAAAGAAAAAAATACATTGTAATATATTACATGATAACTAATTTATGCCTATTTATAGAATATATGTATTTTTTAATATTTTTTTTTCAATAAATGTATTATTATTTTGTGGTACCATTATGAATAAAATTAATAAGAAATACTTTGTTTACACCACTGTTTAATATATGAATATATTGAATATATGTATATATTGCATGTACATATCAACATGTTTCGGAAGCGGAGCATAGAAAAATAATAATGTAGACAAATTACGAACGTAATATTTTTAAATTATAAGGCGCATGTTTTGACATGCGAAACGTCACTATAAACTATGTAGAAGGAGTGATAGTATTTCTTGCCAATCATACTCAAACAAGGAGTGTGCACAATCCAGTTAACCAATTGGTGCGTTTGCTGGAAGCCAATTTAATAGGTCCTAATACACTCATAGAAAAACAGACTCGCGCATTTTATGTTCATACGAATCATCAATTTGAGGGCCTCCGCGGTTGAGTCGTTCAAATCCCGGCGTGCGCAAGTTATTTTTATCTGATTAATTTGTGTTATTTCACAATTTAATCGCTTAAAATAATGTATAGTATATTTGAGTCACGTTCCAGAGTTGTAGATCGCCCTGGTGAAAAACCACCATTCAGAATCGAAACGTTGCTTTAAATGGCTTTCTAACCATGTTTGGTGACCACATCTGGATAGCCAGATACTTCCCCATCTTCCTCTTCCCTTCCCCGCTACTTTCAGCCACACAACTTACTGAAATTGGGAAACTATTGAGTTTCACTGGCTCCAGACGATTGGCAGTAGCTGGGACTGTTGTGCGGTATTATCAAAATATTGTTTTTTAAAAATTATAGGAAATTGCCGTGGATAAGTCCATACTGTACAAGCCAATATCACATGCACAGTTCGGCGCCCCTAGCGAGCGGCTGACGCGTTCAAATTCTGTCAGGGAAAATATATCACTGTAAATATTCCATGTTATGGGTAATTTTTCATACGAATTGGGGAATTTTTTTACATGAATTTGGGAATATTTCGATTAAATTTAAATACCATAATCATTTATTTTCACGGCGTCCTTTTAGAGACTGCACCCATGTTTTTTTGCACAATTTGACCGCGTGGCAGATCCTGCGCTGGTGGCAAGCGAATGAAACGGGTATTTATTTTATGTACTCTCGCAAACACTATAAAAAAGCAGACATTTCACCTTCGTATTTCCACCGTAACAATATGTCCCAGTGAAAGCAAACTTCAATAAATCGTTCAAATCAATGATTCGACAAAATCAATTAAACACCTGTTTTCACGTGAAATAGTCGTCAATTTAAACAAATCATTCACAAACCTTATTAACTCGAAACCCTTCAGCCAAAAATCAATCAGGAATGACTAGGACAATAGATTGATTTTGCACAGTTCAAATAGTGCGAACTCGATGCGAAATAATTACTCCAGAAAGGGTTTTGACTAGTTTAATTGCAACAGCAGTAATCATCGAAAATGTAACATTATTATTTTTAATTTAATTTAGGTAATGTAGTAAAGAGTACATTATTTTTTAATACCTACACGCTCTTTGCTACCGTATTAACTATGTATATATATATATATTCGCGGAGAATGTTGATGCGGAGTGCTCACATAGATGCATTGCTAGTGTACAGCTTGTTTTAAACTTATTAAACTTATTATTCAATTTCTAAAAGAATATTCCGATAAAATTTAAATTTCTAAAAGAATATTCCGATAAAATTTAAATTTCTAAAAGAATATTCCGATAAAATTTAAAGTTAGTTTTTTGAATATTAAAAGAATACATTGAAAAATTTTGTTTCCCCCTTTTCGCAAAAAACGATAAGTTTAAGATAAATTGCCATTTCTCGGTGACGTTTCGCAAGGACATCGCTGTCAGAATTCTAATAATTTACACCAATACAAAATTTTAAGCATGTATTGCTCGCCTCAAATCTAATTATTGTTAGAATCATAAAAATTCAAATTAGCGAATATTATTTCTGGGAGTGAAGGTGGGAGTGGGGGTGTAAGTAGGGGTAAGGGTAGGGGTAGGGGTAGGGGTAGAAGTAACAAATCACAACCGCAAAAGTTTCCTCCAAACCATTGTTAACCTGGGGCAACTCCGGGTACTTCACCTTGTATAAGAATATAGAGTAAGATGTTTTTATGCATCGTGATAGATCACCCCCTGTCCTAATTAACCACTAGTTTCCCGTGATCAGAGAGCCATAGGTGACGGCTTTTCGAGCAATGGTTCATGTTTATTACTACCCGTATTTACTTGTACATGTCCGGTGTTTACAAACCCCTTTCATTAGGTTGTCTATGGTACTTAGGTTTGTTTGTTATTTGAATCACTAGCGGTTAATTACTTTGATGTATACACCTTCAACTAGACGGGAATTAATAGTGGTTTATGAGAAATGCCGCTTAGCTGATGCAAAATTTGAAGTTTTCGATTAAGGGAAAGTTAACGTATTTACTAAATGGGATACGTATACTTGTACACTCACGTCCGATTAATTTCAGATCCAATGAATAAGGATAAAGATAATTTTTTCTGGTAAAGGAAATTACGGATACGTAATTTCAGGTGCCAATATTACACTTAATTAAAATAAAAATAAAATTACACACGGACGTAATTACACCTAATAGAATAACACACGTCAAAAAAATATGTATGCTAAATAAATTTAATATTGGATAAATATAACGAAAGTAAGGTTTGACGGAACACTTGTCTAATTTATAATATCTAGTAGTAGATTGTCTCAGTATCGCCCTGGCGAAATACCACAATTATTCAGATTCGAAATGATACGTTGTTTAAAATGATTTTAGCCGTGTTCAGTGACAAGATCTGAATAGCCAGATGTTTTAAAATCTTCCCTTTTTCCTATCTCTTTCCCATCACTACTTCCTTCAACCCCACAACATACTCCGAATCATGGATGCCATAGTCTCACTGGCTCCAGACATTTGGAACTCTTATGCCAAAAAAAAAATCATGTACCATCTTTAAATTAATAAGAATAACTTTGTTTACACCACTTTTTTAATATCTAAATATCAACATGTTTTGAAAGCGAAGCTTCCCTCGTCAGGATAAACATTATACTAATAATAATAAAGTATAGACAAATTACAAACATAAACAAAAATGAATAATAAGTGATGAAAATAGGTCAGTAATTAATTAAAAATGAATTTAGATTTTCTTATTAATTTATTGATAATGACGCCATAAAGTGACTACAAATCTATTGAAGAAATTATATACTACCCCGATTTCATTTGGTTTGAAACTACGCTACAATGAAATAATAAAAGGGAACTCTGGCGGAAAAAAGTTGAAACATGAAACACTAGCACCCATTGTAACATAGAGTTTACTACCGCGTTTTTCCATTCTCCCAAATGACTGGTATTTCCTATCTATTCCACCAGATCTATGATAAATACTGTTATATTATTTATTACCCGTTGATAATACTATTTGCTTCTCGGCTTGCGTCGTATAACTGTCAATAGAACTGTTAACAGTTCAATAATAAACGTTATTGATTGTTATTACGTTAATGCGCCTCATTGTTCGACAACGAAAATACATTCTAGGCTTGTGGTTATGAATGGGGAAATGTTCTACCTTGACGTGTCTGCATAATTCAATTCAATTCCAGATCGGAAGACAACTTAAGGGGAACGGCTGCGCGGCCAGTTTCATACAAAACTTAATTTTGGATTTCAGCGCAGCCGTTCCTCTTAACCTCTCCAGGTAACTCTATAACTCGATTTAACATGGTATATAAAAATATAATAAAATGACTAAATAGGTACATTCTGTTCTAGCAGCAACAAAGCTTGCCGTTTAAAAGAGGCTTCGTTGATGCTAAATATGTCAATTCCCGAATTTATTCTGTTCAAAAACAAGATTGCCCTCCCCACCGGCATGACCATTGGCAAGTTGGTCCTGCAGGCCGGGAGATAAAACGGTCTATGCTGTCGGTGACGGAGATAACTATCGGGAACATAGAAATTAATGCTCTCCATGATAGTCGAGTTTTCGAACCATCCGCGAATCAGTCTGAAGAAATATGTAATAATGTGTACATACTTTCTGACCCGCAGATAGTTTATTCCGAGCATACCTAAGGGGATATCGGTAGGATAGAGCCACGGGTAGTAGCCATACTCCCTCAGGTAGAGAAATCTCAAAAAGCTTGTTCATTCCAGGCATACCGAAGAGAAAATCGTTTTTTTTTTAAACATTATTAATTATGTCCGAATTGTATGCATTATTTGACGATATTTGTGTAATTAAGGATAATTCATTTGTAAAATTAATATTAGATAATGGTACCGAAACTAGTCTATGTATCATTGCGTGATAAGCCGAATGCTTGTGAGATATAGGGTGATTCGATGTGTTGTGAATAGTTATGTCCGTGTAGGTTATTTTCCGGAAACCAACCTTTCTGACCCTTTCATTAATGCATTATAGGAATAAGCCGCTTTAATGACATTATATTCCCATTACACTGTTATATTTATATAAGGATGTCTCCCTCTTACACATAATGCTTTTCTATTGTTGTCTTCCTCTAATATTCTGTTTTGTTTCTCTTTAGTAATATATCTATTTCATTCTATTGTATTTTGTACCTATATATAACCGATAACTCTGTATTAGAATTTAGTTATTATATTTACCCGATGAAGCTTGAGTTAAGCGAAACCGGTTGGTGAAAATAAAATATATTCGTGGTTTATAACAACGTGTTATTTACTTAATATAATAAGAGAAAAAATATTTTTGTAATATAATGTAGGCGTTGTATTTAATTAAATTTCCCGATTTCAGTGGGACTATGGCATCCCGTATTTGGGATTACGTATGTTGTGTGGCGGTAGGGAGTTGTGCGGGCGAGGATAAGATTATTAAGAGAAACGGCTGCGCGACCTGTTTCATACAAAACTTAATATTGGATTTGAGCAAAAAATACCCTCTCAAAAAGAATGATCTTTTTTTTTAAATTAAAGGTATATTAAATGTTTAGTACGATATTCCTCTGCTAGATATTTACTATATCTTCTAATGCAGTATTTAGATTTTTTTGTTTGATTTAAATTATAAAAAATATGCCATTAAAGAAATGAAAATATTGCGATTTTAGAGGCAAATTTGAAAATTTTTTGCGGGTTTCTGGTAATATTTTTTTTTAGATTTTCATGTTTGCTTTGTAAATATGATATAAAAAAAAGCACATCTTTAAAATAACGTTTTTTCGGGTCAATATTTTAAATTATGTACGGCAAATACGTGCTCCAACGTAAATTGGTCGTTTTTATTTTAAATTTAAGTTCATCATAATGCTTATTTTAACACTTTTTATGTATTTTATTTTATTTTATATTTCATTATATTTTCACAGTAGACGGAGTAAAACTTTTTAAAAAATCACCAATCGCACCCAAATAATTGCTAAGACTTTAAAATCTTGAAAATTAGATGTATTTAATGGCCTCTATTTAGTAAGTAAGTAATAAAAATAAAATACTTGTAATCCGTACAAGATATTTGCTATACCTTTTGATAAAGAAAAACACCATTAGCTTTATTTTGGCCACAAATCCAAAAATACGTTTTGTATGAAACAGGCCGCGCAGCCGTTCCTCTTAATAATATTATCATCGCCAGGAGTTTATTTTGAACAGATATCACCAAATCCACAGTTTTTTTTCACACATCATAGTCTCTTAGTGCCGTATTTAAAACAGAAAAATTGTTTTCTAAAAAAAAAAAAATATTGAAATAAATATTTAACAAGCATAAGATATTGCGAAAAGTGGACCCTTTCAAAACATAGGTATTTTAAAAATTCTGTCATATTTTTAAAAAGCTTTTCACCAAATACAATTACACTCTGGGCGAAAAACATCCTCAGATAACTCGCTTTATTTTCCAACTTTGCCAGAGATTTTAACATCAATTTTTCCTAAACTTTTTAATCTTATAGAAATATTTGCATTATAAAAGTATATAACAGGTATTTATGTAACACTCCAGATGGCGTAATGTCTTTTTTATCTTCTTCTTCTATTTTCTATTATTATTATTATATAAAGAAGTCCCGGGCGTTGAGTGTGTGTTCGTTTTGAATACGATTTTATTGCGAGTTTAATGAAAGAAGAGGAAGGCCACCGTCTGCATGAGCTTTTGAAAAACCACCCCATCCCCCTTCCCAATCCCTTTAAGCAGAATTTTAATACATCATGATGAATTTTTTCACACTTGACGTTCAATATAAGAGGAAAATTACTGAGCAGGGAGGGGTAGGGGTGACACATAATAACCTCAAAACATTCCTCCAAACCATCAAAATTCCGGGCAATGCCGGGTACTTCGGCTAGTGTCATATAAAATAATGTTAAAATTCCATAACTCATTTACGATATTCACAAACTGAAACTTCCAGACAGAAGAAGCTCTCTGAAATTCAGCTAAAATAAAAAACGCTAACGAATTTTTCCTCTTTTGTAATTCAGATGACAAATATTTGACATTTTATTTTTAAAAGCCTTTCAATGAATTTAAAATCAAGGGACCCAAAAAAATTAATTAGATTTTTTAAGGTAATTACAAATAACGACAAGTTTTAAATGTCAGAAAAACAACAAAAAAGTAATAATCAAATTTGATACAAGTCAATCATAAAAAATAACCCTTTTTAATAAGATCTAAGAAATATATTTGAGACACTAATTTCATCATCCCCTAAAGCAGTCAACGCTCCGCAACCGGTGGGTAGCGACCGCCGTTTTAATTAAATCGCCTCAGTAAAGCTTACAAAATATGAAAACCATATCGGGACCAATATAGAAAAACTTTGCTTTACACGATCATTATTTTCATACATACGATTTCATAAATATTCGCAGATCGTGGGACGGTACTTAATCGTTAAGAAATAGCACCACCTTTACAAAATGTAAAAAAAATATATATTCAAAAATATACCCAAAATTACCGATACCGGACGGAAGTACTTGTTCAAAATCGATAATAAACACAGTCTAGTCTGGCTATAGTGTTTTTCATGGTGTTTTAAAAATTAATTTCGAAATAAACATGCAACATTTCCACAAAATACGTAAAATAATACATGAATAATAGCTGTCACATAAATAGCGTAAAACTGTTTGAAAAAAACAGGAAAAATATTATATACCAAACAACTGTTATACTCTTTTGTACAATCTTCTGTTATAATGTAACCACAGGTAAAACTGTTATTCATTACGCTGTAACTTCATTCTTATATTGTACCTACTTACTTCTTTTACATTCCAATTATTAAATATAATAATTGTATAACTAACTATATGATAAATGTACCAACATGTAAAAGCCTTTTACATGTCAATAAAAAAATTAATAATTTCGAAAGAATATAAAATCACAAAAATTATGATTTGTTAATTTCTGCAAGTATATAATAAGACATTTTAAATTTTCGTTTACGTTAAATTTCTAAAAAAAATAATTGGACTTCTACGATTTAAAAACAAAAACCACTAATGACGATTTATATGTTTGGAAGAAAGCAAAATTGTAGTTTGAATATGCAAATTTTTAAATATACATATTTTGTGGCGGGAAAAAGGTTGCGAAGCACTGCCCTAAAGTACTGACTCCCCTTCAGATTCAGTTTCCGTTGCGAGGGTTAATTGGTTTCCCCTCTGAAAGATTTCAATCCGAAATGCGAAATGTCACTGACAACCCCATTGTAATTACGTCTCCAATAATAATTTCTTAAAAGGTAAACAGAATCTTTGAAGTCCTTGGTCACTAATTTGCCCATCAAACTTCTCCTTTCGTTTGATACTTTGTTTTAATGTAATAATTACTTACGTAAAACATTAGATTTTAGATGAAGTAAATTTTTATTTTCAAGCTTCATTTTTATTTTATTTTAATCGTGCACATTTGTCGCATGTAAATTTTTGTACAAGTCTAAACAATTTTTGTCAGACCACGAATTTAAAACTATCAGATTATCATTAGGAATGTCATCTAAAATCATGGACTCTACCAAAACATTGTTTAACTTGTTATCTTAAATGTTCTTTTAAATGCACATGTTTCAATAGCTTTGAACGAATCCCAATTCTGGAACTGGCGCCTAAGTTAATCTGGAGAACCAGATGAGAAAGAGAGAGGTTAATAAAGGACTGATGAGAAACGGGAGGATGCCGCGGAAATTGAATAAGCCTATCGTGTTCGTGGATATCCTTAGCACTTAAATTCACCTCACTGAAAACTTTACTAATCCAGAATTGGCCAGCTGCTCTGATGTCGCGGCGGTGTACACTCATCCCACGACGAGCGTAGAGTTCGAACTGTTTTTGGCCCTTTCTTGTTCCCGTGACAATAGGAATTGGATCGGGGGGTGGGTAGTCAACAATTATGCATTTAAGATGCCAAAACAGCACATCTTTGTAATTGCTTCATTCGTGTATTATGTATGTGTTGTTATTTTTCTATGGGTTTTATTTATTTCATTTCGTGTGCATTTGGACAATGGTCCGCTATAAAAAAAAATAATAAAAAAACCCTTACATTAAAGTTTTTACCAAGCCATCGAAGCGGCTCTTACTTAATTTTCTTTCCGGATCTTCACTTTTGTAACACGGATAAACATGGTTTTACACATATACGTCTCAGAGATCTCATTTCAATTAACTTTTTTTTCTCTGTCAGTTTAATGCCTCACTGACATGCATCAGGGTCGGGATCAGCACTCCATTGTAGACCGCTAGTCTTGCTTATTTGGACAACTTTTTATTAACGACGACCGCGTTTAGTCGCCAATTTATGGAGTTTCCTACACTGATCCTTTTCCCAATGTGTTTTCATACATTTTGAAAATGTGTATTGAGAATTATAATGTTATGTACTGTTTACTTTTGTATAAAGTACACTCTTACAACATAGAACGGGTCTAGCATAAATTTCTTAAGCATGTATCAGAATTCCAATTGAATTAATTATGTAAGTTTGGCGAATCGATTGTATTATTTTCTATTATAATCTATTATTTTTTAAATACTAGCTGATGTGTACCCGGAATTGCTAGAGTTTTTTTTTTTGTAATAAAGTTATGAAGTTGTGAATTCTTGCATGTCATTTGGTATGAAATTTTGGTATTTGGCCATAATTGATTTGAAAGTGAATGTAATGTTTTATGTCGACTATTGCTATCTCTAAATAAAGAAATAAAAAAACATTAATTTGAAAATGATATTCCATTAAAAACAAAAAACAAAAACCGTTCTGAAATAGGTACCTACATGTGTTTTCCATTTTGAAAATATTCTACCCAAATAAACTTTTAAATATGTTATCTGTGGCTAACCAGAGTGATATATCTATGGGCTAAGGAAGGTTTAATGTTTTCGAACTAATTTTAAGACATTATGGAAACGGTTTTAAATATTGGATTTCATTCTAACTACTCTCTAAACCTTCCCGGCACTAATAAGAACAGACTATGATATTTTCAGCGTAACCGGTCTAGTAATTTTCGAGAAAATCGAGACAAAAAATTATTTTTACATCAATCAATAAGGTATTCCAATAAAAATTGAACTTTTTGAATATGTTTTTAATAATTCCAGACAGAAATTGCGGTTATTTTTGCTTCGATGAGATTTTCTGCTTTGTTGTGAATAATTTACAAAAAATTACATCGTGCTAAAAAATAGTGTCAGATGTGATCTCTACCCTTAAAAAAATACATACGAGTATTGCTTTCTAATAGGGGGAATACATCCTCTGGTTGAAATAAAGAGAAATTTAAGCCTTTGAAATAAAAGCTTTACGATAGAGAGAGATTTTTCAACCTTAGGAATTTTTGTTATATTCACTTCGTGTGCCTACTGTAGTATAAAATAGGTGAATTAAAAAAATGCTAAATTCGTACGATCGAACACGAATAGAGCAGTTTTGTGAAGGTTCACCTCATGTGTCCTTTACGCTAACTTACGTAGCCCAATAGAAACTGGGCGTATTGTAAAGAGCTAACAGATTTTTCAATAGTGACCAACTGTTAATCCTACACAAATCACAAGTACGCCCAACGCTTGAATTTGAAAATCACCTCTGAGCTGGACATCATGGATACTTGATAAACCTGCTTGATTCTGTGCAAAGGAGGGCGGTTTGTCTGATTGACAATCCGTTCGTTGTAAACAAAGCGACTTCCATCTGTAATGCTGAGTCTGTTCTACAGATATTTCAATGGAGCCTGCTCGAAGGAGTTTGCAGCGTTGATCCCCTCCGCGCCGGTGAACGTGCTTGAATCTCGACGGACACGAGCGGAATATCCGTTCACAGTTGATGTTGGTTTCACAAGAACGGGTCGTTTCGCCGACTCATTTTTATGGAAATCGGTTCGTATGTGGAACGAGTTACCGGCATCTATCTTTCCTCCTATATTTAATTCATGAATTAACAAATTCCATCCAACAGCCACCTCATTAACCCGCCTTACAACGTTGCCCAACTGGGTAGCGATATAGTTCTCCTGTATGTGCTCCGTACGTACAGGGGCGCTCTTGTGACGTGTCACAAAAAATACATTATATTTAAGATAACATATACTATATATACATAAATTAAAACTATGTTTTAAAAAAAATCAGAAACGTTGCTGTGCGTAGATACTAGCTGGCGAATTTTTTGTGTGCGTAGTTTTTAATACGATTTTTGGTTTCATGGCTCATCTCTTTTGTTTTTGTTATCCATGGGTCTACTATATAAAGTGTTAAGAAATAAAACACCGGCACTGAGAGGTTAATATGTAAGAATTTAATTCGTTTTTCCTTTGTGAAAATTCCGTTCCAATATTCGAAATGACAGAGAGAGGGCAACTGAAGTCTCAAACTATTTCAAACTTTCGATTTCAAAGTATTCCAGTTGAGGGTAAACTCGATTTCAAAGTTGGAACGCATTCCAGGTCAAATAGTGTACAAGTTCCGTCAAAGCCACTCGATCGGATATCCGATGCAGCCGAAAGGACTCTCACAATCAGAAAGCAACTTCATTGGTGCCACGTCGCATTCGGGTTTTCACCCACATTTCGGAGTTTCTGGGTAAAGTGTTAGAATTTTTGGGATCTCGCCTAGTGATTGGTGTGTCTGGATTTTGTAACAGTGCTTACGCATGATAGTGAACTGTAGATAATAGAAACTAAGGAGATCGGTCATGAACCATTATTAGTCTGAAACAAATATGACGGTCTCCTTGGTTGTATAGCTTCTTGATATCTGCTGTATTTACGCTATTTTGCTCTTTCTTATATTGTCTATTGAACAATAATGATGGTATCCTTGATTTTATATCTCATTGATATCTGCGAGTATCACTTTATGTGGCAAAAACAGCTTTAAACTCTAAGTACCTCACATCATAGAGAATTTTTAATTATCACAATTATTTTCAAAGTAAATCGGTTTTAATGTGGAGACGATTTATTAATATGATTTTTAACCCTACCCTATTTTTATTCGTGTGCAGTATAAAATGTCAAAATAATATTTTCAGTTAATCCGATTTACTTTGAAAATCGACATATAAATTAGATAATTGAAATTCTTATTCTGTGAGGCACTTACCATTAAATATGTTTTCAATTTAATGTATTTAACAATAGTATTCATGTTTTTATAAAAAACCGGTCATCATCAGATAATCACTAAATTGGGAATTGGACCTCTACAAGTCCCATGTACATTTCCTCAAAAAGCCCCCCCCCCGGCGTCATCCCCAAAGAGGACAGAGACTCCGAGGGAAATTTTCCGTTGTGGAGTTATATAAAAAAAAAAATTGTCAAAAATAATAGTCGAAATAATTACTATGAGTACGTATCCAGTGGAACGTATTTTTAATACTGCTGATATTACAATGAGATGATATAATTTAAAAAAAATCCTTATCCCTTTTCTTAGAATCCGAGGAATCGAGTACATGTGGTTGAACCCGGAATTGGAACTGAGTTAGTAAAATAAGTGGAATGACCCACCTCTGCGGTCGGCATAAATTAACCACGACGGAATATGTCCCTTTTAGAATTAGTGACAAAAAAGGTCATTACTACATAGTGAGGTAGGTACCTTTTTACAGAACGTAATTCACCGTTAAAAGGCGTATTTATGATTTCACGAACTCGGTTATTGAATTTTATTCCCTTAATAACATCTGACAGCTGTCATCCGAGAGAACCGTCTTTAAACCTAGGGAATAAGATAAGGAATGTTCCTTATCCTTTTCCGTAGGCTTAAAGACGGTTCTCTCGGATGACAGCTGTCAGATGTTATTAATCAAACAAATATTTTTCTTTTGAATGTGTAATCTGTGGCTAACCTCAATGTAACTTTGCGGGATCAATGTTTTTCATACTAATTTTAAAACTTTATGGCAACAGTTTCGTATATTGGATTTCATTCAGGCTACTCTCTAAACCTTTCCGGCACTAATAAGAACAAACTGTGCCATTTTCAGCGAAATCGGTGTAGTAATTTTTGAGAAAACCAAGGACACACTGACAAACACATATTTTTATAGTTTGACCATAATTAATTTTCAAATATTCAATACACAGTTCATACCTGGTTGAATATACTATTGACGGCCTACGTGGTTGAGTGGTCACGATTCTTGGCTACGAATCCGAAGGTCACGGTTAAAATCCTGGCGTGCGCAAGTAAATTGTATTTGTTAAAATTGTGTTATTATGATATAATTTTGATTACGTTTCATAAATTAATATATAAAGATAACAAACTAAAAAACTATGGCATCCTCAATTGGGGAATGTTGTGAGACTGATGGTAGTGGAGAGGGGGAGGAGGTATGAAAGACGGAAGTGGGGAAGTACTAGGCTATTCAGATCTGATCACCAAATGTGGCTAAAGCGATTCATCACTAGAGCGATATTGAGAGTGTCTACCACTCTAGTACGTTCCACAAATATACTATATGTTGCAAATTAAAATTTACTTGCGAACGCCCGGATTTGAACCCGCTACCCCCAGATTCGTATTCTACAGCCTTACTCAACGATACTATTAATAACATGATCGCATAAATAATAAATATTAACTTTTCATTTTTATCCAACTGAAAAATTTTAAAAATTCCAAATGTGTACCTCGCACACTGAGTGTACAGCATCGGAGCTGGAGGGATTTTCTAGCATCACTGAGGGTTAAAAAATCTTCTTGTTAAATAATCCTCCGAATTAAAGACGCCAAAGTCCTACTGGCTCCTAGTAGTCGGAATTCTTATGCTGTATTCGCGTAAAAACCCCCTTCCTTATATAACCCTTGGTGTAAATATGCTAATAGTGTAAGATGCACTAATTTGCCCAAAACTAATTTTCTTATTAAAAAGTTTAAAACGCCAACTAATTCTAATTTTCCTCCAAACTCAATTTCTCTCTTGTTAAATATTCATAGTTTTTGAACTCGACTCAAGTATTCAAATTACTGAACGGAAATATATACAGGGTGACTCGGACGCGATGCTAAATATTTAAGAACGTAGATACCTAATAAAGAAAGCATATTATTGAAGAAAAACAGTTTATAGTATGTGAATAATTACCTATAATGTGAATTCTCTCGAAGGTGAAAAATATTAGGGAACAAAAAAGATATTTTTATGATCAACAAACACCAATACTGAAATTATTAAAAATAGCAATAAGAATATACAACATTCTTCCGGTTAGCATAAAAAAATCTGATTCGCAAAAAATATTCAAACACAATGTAAAAAATTGGATTAAAAGTAATGATAGGGCATTTACCGGTCCACTCACACACATTCTAAATTATAGATTCAATGATTTACGAAGCATATCTCAATATAAGTGTATATTCATAGGTATTTTTAAATTATTAAATAATTTGCAAAATTACTGCCTCAACACAGGCTAGCCTCGTGAGGCGCGTTATGTGAAAACTATAACTGTTATTATATTATTTCCTATTTTACTTTATAAACCACTGTACACTTACATTATTATATAATACACGTCTTTTAGTTATAGTTAAATTTAATTACAATAATTTACTGTGTACTAAACTACACACTTACTTGGTACTAAATTTCATCTAACATCAAATACATGGTTATTTCGATACACAAAATTTCAGAAGTACACAAAAAAATCTTCCTTGTAAAGCGTTAAATAATAGAAAAAGTTTGGACATACATACGATTTCGGCCAGGCTACTAATAATAACAATAATAATACTATTTCAACGAACGAACTTTTTTCTTATATAATCATTTTTTTCAATTCCGTTCTTTATTTCTTTTAAAATTTTTACATTTTAAGGCATTTTTAAAGATATTATTGGATAAGACAACGTCCAAAATATTTTTTTTCTAAAAATTTATAAAAAGAAAGAAGGTACAAGGGAGGCAAATACACACAGAATCTCAGTAAATTACAAATACAGTCATTATGCAAGAAGCAACAAAGCTTTATGTTTAAACGCAGCTTCATTGATGCTAAATATGTCGATATCCGAAGTGATTCTATTTAACAGGAAGATTGCCCTCCCCACCGACATGACCATTGGCAAGTTGGTCCTGCAGGCCGGGAGATAAAACGGTCTATGCTCTCGGTGACGGAGATAACTATCGGGAACATAGAAATTAATACTTTCAAACCATCCGCCAATTAGTATGAAGAAATATGTAATAGTGTGTACATCCTTTCTGACCCGCAGATAGTTTATTCCGAGCATACCTAAAAGAATATCGGTAAGATAGAGCTACGGGTAGTAGCCATACTCCCTCAGGTAGAGAAATCTCAAAAAATTCTTCTGAACTCTCTCCAACATGAGGGAATACTTCGTGGGCTTCAAACCACCTACCCACTCTCAAGTCTACTCCTTACTAATGAGTTATATAATATTATGAGAACCCAGGTGTTTTTAAAATTACTTGCAGTACGTAGGACGAAACCCAGCATTTTTAATAAAGTACTTCAGGTGACTTCAATATGTGCAGGAAATGTCAGCCTACTATCAAACACGATACCAAGATCCTTCATAGTGGTGACACGTTTTAAACTTCGTACGTTCATATTATACCGGTAAAACCAAGTATGACAAGCCCTTGTGAAAGAAAGAATGAAACATTTAGAAATATTGAACTCAATCTGATTCCTCTTACTCCAATCAATAATTGTTTCAATATCCCGTTGGAGTCGATTGCAGTCTTCTAAAGTTAATTTTTCTCAGAACAGTTTTAAATCATCAGCGAAAAGAAGAAACCTGAAATGCAGAATAATCTCTGCGATATCGTTAATAAAAATATAAAAGTGGAGGGGGCCTAAATTAGAGCCCCGAAGAACTCCAGAGAGTACAAGAAATAAATTTGACAAAAATATTTCATGCGATGCAATTTTTTATCTTCCAGTAAAATACCTGGCAAATAATATTAGAAACCGTAAAGAGAATCCCATCTTTAACAGCTTATTTAACAAGATGTCATGGTTTACAGTATCAAAGACCTTTGAAAAATCATTGTATGAGCAATCAACTTGATAGCCTTTATCTAAAGATTTTGATACATAATCTGTGAGTACCAATAGGTTCGTGTCTGTTGGTGCTTCCTTCTTTACGTCCTTAAATATTTACCATCAACTTCCAGTTACCCTGTATATATGTACCAACTACGTTAATATGTTTGTTTGAATAACAAAACTTGGCATAAAGTTTTTATTAGATGGTGTGTACAGTGAACTTCGTATGAGTTGATACACTTTAATATTGCGGTGGGTACATAAAAACATAATTTGCATCCCAAACCTGTGAGAATAATTATTTTTAACTTATGTTAATCGAATACTATGAATTTAAATTACGCTGTGCAAAGTGTACGAGGTTTCTTTGTGTATTTCCATAATTTCCCCGTCCGCTGTGTTAATTCGTTTATTGATTGGTTTTTCAGCGATGTTTTATTTATGTTTGGAGGTTTTGGCAATGACTTTGAAAATGCGATATTTTAAGACAAGCTTTTTGTTTGAGTGAGCAAAATATTTAACATAAACTAACCACGAATACATTATTGCAGAACCAAACTATTAGATATCAAATATTCATGGTTCAAACATTGTTATAATATGGTATAATATGATTCAAGCATGAGTTGAAGATTTTTCATATATGATTCAGACATGGTTCAAACGTGGTTCAAATATGGTTCAAACCCGGTTCACACATAGTTAAAGCATGGTTCAAAAATGGTTAAACCATGGTTCAAATAAGGTTCAAATGTGGTTAAAAATTATACAAACTAGGTTCAAATATGGTTCAAACTTAGGTCTAACCTTCTTCGTCAAGCTCCTGACTTTAAGTGTGTAGAAAAAGCTACAGCTATAATGACCACACCGGTGGGGGCACCAGCGAGCGCCTCAGTGCCTCGTATATTAGTGATTTGCGAAACGATGCAACGATACTCTAGTCGCCTTTTGACTTATAAGGGCGGATCTGTTTCCAACACCCAGCCTTATTTTAACGATATTATTATAAACAAACTTTGTGAAGAACAATGACAACATTGTCCAGAAAATAGCTTAGATTTTATTAACCATTTTGTTATATCTCAAAATTCGCCAAAGTTCAACTTCCTAAACCGCCATTTGGCTGAGGGCCAGCCCTGTTCCCAACATCAGTACTTTATGGATATCCACATTAAAAGTTGTCCAAAAAAGCGAAGTTAGCAGTCCGGGGAATGCTAATACCAGCCCTGGTGTATGGCAGTGAAACATGGAACTGGCAGAGGAAGGATGAAAGTAGACTGAATGCTGTAGAAATGAGATCTCTGAGGCGAATGTGTAATAATACCATATATAATCGTGTGAAAAATGTTTAGATTCGTAAAGAACGCAAGGTTGATGTAAGCGTAATAAGTAAGATTAAGAAAGGGACGCTTAGACGGTTTGGGCATGTACAGCGAATGCGCGAATAAAGGAGTATAAGGAGAATATATGACGCGAATGTGAATGAAAGAAGAAGCCGGAGACGTCCGAGGAAAACATGGCACGATCAAGTGAATCAAATACTTGAGTCGGGCCATGTCAGAAGTCGGAATAACAGAATAGAATGTATAAATGTGAATGAAACAAGAAGTTTACGCCACGATCGAGTTGTTTGGCGGTCCGTCCTCTGCCTTCCCCTGCGAGAAAACGGCGTGATGTTTGTGAGTTAGTTAGTCACATTACAAATAGCTCTAAGCCTTAAGGAACACGTCTTGTTCTTCCTGTTGTCACCAAGGCTACGGCAGGCTTAGCAGAACAGTAGAAACGAAGCTGTGACAAACCACAAGCCCTCAAACAAAGATCAGTAAAAAGAATCTTTGACAAACCGCGCGCTAACAAAAGAGCAGTTCTGTAACAAGAACTGCGACGAACTCTCGCGGTACACTCGCGGTTACCCGATTGTTTAACTTCCGAGACATTGGAACTGTTTTGTCATTAATTTATTTATATAAATATGTACATTGTTACGTTAACAGCGAATACGATATTAAAATAATAGTTTTTAACGCTGCTCCCAATTCAGTCAGTGGCGTGCGCAGAGTTTTTAATCAGGGCAGGCAGGAGAAACAGCGAATTAATTGACATTAAAAAAAAACTGCTGGCTTTAGCCGACGTCGGTTGGGATTTCCTGCCACATCAAAACTTCACATAACAGTTTCATTTATGCATATAACAAGTCAATACTGGACTCGTAAATTTTCCACATTCTTTATGACCACTCAATTTCACGAAAGAAAGTCAACAAATTAAAATGATCATTATTTCGTTAGTAAAGTTGTAGTAATTATTGTACGTACCAACAGATGGCACTGATTGCTACATTTGTACCGAAATGCACCGCCTTTTTCGACTCTAACACAAATGGATGACCCGACAGTTGATACCCCGACAGTTGGCCCGCCGACAGTTGATCCCTCGGACGGTTGATCACCTGAAAGATTAATTCTGATAGACTGTTGAGTGGAAATCCGCCATGCAAAATATTTTTCGTGGTGATCATGCCAAATCTCCGAAGGAGTATGCAGTGAAGATGCCCGGCCAAATAAAAAAATACGACATACACACTTACATATTATGCAGTCTGTTTATGGAAATACGCTATACCTACTTACAATTTGGGAGGCGGATATGGGTACCACCGTCCCGGGAACCATTTATTGGATAATCAAGTCCCCTGCCATTTCCAGGTCACTCGGTTGTTCTCTGCGTTTAGTGCCCAGGTTTATGGAGTGAGGTTTGTCTAGGTCTTGGGGGCGGATGCATTTGCCCACCTACTGCGTGGCGGGCCGGATCAGGAGAGGCTGGTTGAGGGAGACCTTTTGACCTCTCCTGCCTGAATCTCTCGACCCATCGTCTTGAACCGCAGTGGGAGGGGTGGATTCATACATCCGTCACTCCTGGACGCATTGACCCCCCAGATTCATATCCAACCATCATACCCTTTTCTTTTTCAGAACTTCCTCTCCTTCATTACCCTAAAAGGTCCCTCCACACAGCATCCCCAAAGATGGGATTGGTGGAGTAAAAATATTTTATGAAGTAGATTTTTACACAAGACGTTTGCAGATATAAATATATTGATAAATGAGGACGTACAGGAGAAATAATACTTTAGAAGGGACAATTGTCGGGAGATCAAATATCATGGAACCCACGAATGATTCTTTCCTAGAATGCGCATTGCGCACACATCAAAATTTTTTTGTGAAAAATATAGTCAACATTTGAATATGACAAATATGTGTAATTTTGCATACTTAGTTTCTGATTTGACACGTTATAGGAGGGCGGTCAGCGTGGTGTGTGCGGCGCTGTGATTCGTAGCTGGACTGCGCTAGTATTTTTGAAAGTGTAGATTGATTTCTTGCAATAGTTTTATAAATATAAATATTATTTATAGTTTAATATGAGTAAGGTATGATAAGTAGTGCTTATGTGCCTATATGGAATTCATACCTCTGTTTTCAGTAATAAAATAAATCGTTTATATTCAAAGAGTGTGAGAAAAACACCTCACGAGTAGAACAAACAACAAAAGTATCCAAATTTAGTTATACAAACAAGCCTTAACGTAACTCAATCACTGAAGAGATAATACTATAGAAGTGTGTTTTGGGCGTGTCCGTGTGCCAGAAGTAACCGCATTTCCCTTACTCCATGGTTCAGTAATAGGTCATAAGTTTTCAAACATCAACAATCTACAGTTATTAATTTTGATTGACCTGTCCGGGGCATCGATATATCACTACTTGATTTGGCGTGTCGTACAAATAAGTACGACGATTTTGACCCGCCTATGAGTAATTTCATAACACAACTGAATTGAATTCCGTTGCCTCGCTTCAAAAGACTAGCACGCTTCGCTCCAAAATAACACAGAGCGCAAAATTAACCCCAGATCGCATGATGTAATTTGGTCATGTCATAGGGAGCCAGAGAAGCACGCGTCACAAGTTTGAAGTTGAAACTTAAGAATCCACCTGCATGGACCGCGCTGCACGCAAAGCCATTGTTGAACTTATAGTTTTTTGACATATCTACTGTTGTAACTTGAATACATTCACACGTCACGAACCCATACATCGCCATGCAACAACGCCTGGGAGATATTTTGCAATTTATCAATTGTTAGTTTTTTGAAAACGCTCGCTCGAAACTATCTGTTTTAAGTATTTAAGTATTCATTTAGCATATTATCACTGTAATGTGCTATGATTAATGCTATGATCTTTTCAATTAGATATTGGCGAATTCCGTAAAACCATGGCCATTTAAACATCTAAATTGTTCTTTGATTCTACTATTGACATTATGTGCTGTCTTAACGATATAAAATTTTGAACAGTTATTATACTGTTGTTTGTATAAAAAAAAGCAGATCTTACTTCAAATGAGTAGTTTAAAAGCAAAGGTGTCTATGGTATGTCCACCTTACTTAGTTTCGAGTAAGACGAGAAAAACAATTTGAAGTTTGACAATGATTATGCTTATTGAAATAAATGCCTATATTTAGTGTTTTACAATAGAAATAAGTAAAACAAGATAAAATTTCATGATTTTAAGAGAAATACTGAATGTCCTCAATTTCCTACTCCGAAAAACAAAATTGTTATATGGAACCTTCGCCATTGGTAATCAAGATAATTTTATTTTTTAATTACTTGAAAATAAATTAGTGGTTCAAAATAAATGATTTGTTTTATTTAATAAATACGAGTATGTCAAACCTCAAAGTAATTCCTTTCTACGAAAACATATTATAATTAATAATTTTTAGTCTACTTCTGATCATAGAGCAATGCACGCCACTGCTGTACACTGTAATGAAAATAATGGGTAAATAAAATCCGACATTCATGTTTTTCTAATGTACCTACACATATAATGATTTAATTTTTTTAACCGCCCGTCTGTTGGGTTATTATTCAAAAAGTAGGTAAAAAAAACATAGTTTTTTTCATTAGATTTCGCAATAACAATACGTGTGACTAGTGACGTAACTTATACGGGAGAGACGAAAATACCCGGACACATCCGTTAGCTTCGGCTGACCTCGAAATACTAAACGGGATGAGGGAGGAACAAACTTGACGTATACAAATATTTTGTGGGTTTCGGGTATAGCTTTTTTGTACCTGAACGTACGGGATACGGCTTATTGGGTTCGGGCCATTATATAGCGGCCATATCACTTACGTTCATATGGGTAGGGCGGTTAAATAACACAGCCCGCTTTTAGAGTTTGGCCGTAATGACGCAATTATATGTTTCATTCCAAATGGAATAAATTAAACCATTAAATTTATTTTTAATGGCAATTATTTGCAAATACATTCGTATCACGTATTTACGTCACGTAAATGTTTTTTTCTGTCACTCGGCATGACGATTTTCCGATTTTGTGAACTGTAGAATCGGATTCGTTATGCGAAATATGTGTACAGGATATGAAATATGAAATAAAAACGTAAAAAAGAGTACCCGGGTAAATAGCACAGAGTTATAGTTTGTGACGTGTTTTTCACGCGAGAATTCATGCAAAATGACAATTATTGAATTAAATTTGCAAAATTTTCGCACGTTTCACAAAAATCACTGACATATTGTTGTCGTCATTGTATTTGAAGAATGAAAATATGTATTCAAATGTTTTAAAGTTTATTATTTCATTTTACTATGAGATTGATAACAACGAGTGAACAACAGTAACAATGTTATTTTAATGAAAACTCTTTTTTATGTAATTAAATAACAATAGTCCCAACAGACCGGAACCAGTGGGGCTATGGCATCCCAAATTAAGGTATGTAGTTATTTAAGCGGTTGTCGATGTCGACCGAATCCTTCCGACCGCGAACGAACGGAACGCACCGCCGGTAGGGCGTGCCGATTTCCAATGTTGTTGTAATCGAAGATATGGGGGAAGGATAGGAGATGTGGCAGAGGAAGATTGGAGTGAAAGTTTTTTTAAGTGTTTATTATAGACTATTTATAAAATATGGTTTACGTTTAAAAATATTAACGGAATAATAATATTTTTTTTTAATAAACTTTAAAATTCGAAATGGAATTAATTATTTGATATATTATGTAAACTATTTGATTATTTTGTGTTTTTTTTTCAGTCCTCCTCATTAGGGGGTCCTGTGTTGAGGCGGACTAGAGGTATTTAATTTGATGTCAACTAATTTGGTGCGTCTTCTATATCGTTTTTAGTGCAGTTTTTAAGGTTGTTTTATTGACCTATTTCAGCCAGACTTTAATTTTTGACTTGTACTCATTAATCTTTTCTATTGGTTTTATATCTATCTGGTTACTCAGATTAAGTTAGCAAATACGGCTAAAGCCATTTCAAGCAATGTTTCAAATCTGAGGGCGACACTGAGAGTACCTACTTCCCACCTATCTACTAACCAGAGCCGGGGATCTTAACCGCTTGACTTCGGAGGTTTCGGAAACAAAAATTATATTATTTTAAAATCAAAATACTAAATGACGGCCTCCATGATCGAGGGGTAAGGCTCTCGACTACGAATCCGAAGGTCGCGGTTTCAAATCCCGGCGTACACAAGTAAAATTTACTTAATTCATTTGTGCTGTTTCATAATTAATTCATTCAAAAATAATCTGAAGTATATTTGTGCACGTTACAGATTGGAAGATACTCTCAGTATCGCCCTGGTGAAAGACCACCATTCAGAATTGAAACGTTGCTTGAAATGGCTTTTAGCCGTGTTTGGTGACCAGATCTGAATAGACAGATATTTTCCCACCTACCTCTTCCCCTTCTCCTTCTCCTCCACAATACCTTCAGTCTCACAACATTCCCCAATTGGGGATTCCATAGTCTCACTGTCTCCACACAGTTGGGAGCAGTCTGGACTCTTGTGGGGTATTCATGTAAAAAAAAAACCTGAACAGTTCAGTTTTTTTTTTAATCCCTATAAGGGAGATCGATACAAAAAATCTGACATTTCAACTTCTAGGCCCCAGAGAGGTGTGTGAAATTAGCAAACTTTCGGCACACAGACACGCTAACAATACCCTTCTTTTATTATATTCCTTCACCGGACGAACATGTTAACGCATTCTAAATACACTTTGGTGGAGCATGAAAATTAATCGACTAATACAAACAAATAATAAAATGTTAGTAAACCAATTTAATTACGTTACGTAAACGATTTACGTTTGTTTGTTAGTTTTAGAACAGGGGGGGGGGGATAATCCCTGTTTCATATTGGCACATGGTAAATGCTAAATATTAAAAACTCGAGTATCTTCCAAAACATGGTTAGTGGGTGAATCCATGTTTATTCATTAGCACGTGGTGGATTATTTGTGAAACCACAATATTGGAAGATATATGGAATTATTGGTGGAGGTCGTCTGGGAAAAAGGGCTCATGGGTAAGTGCAGTGAACTTCAATAAACAAGACAAGAGAAGAGAACTTTTATTTTATTTATTATTACAGTTTTGCAGTACTTTTTGGACTGAACAAGGAAAACTCTACGAATAGCTACGATTGTCTTGGTCTAATCTATAACATAATATTGTGCTCCAGTGTGACGTTCATCTAAATATTGCTACGCGCACAGTGAGAGGAACACTTCCTTCATCCCACTGCCATGGCCCCTTGTCCTCTCGAACATCGCACCGTCCGATGTAAAACGAGAGACAGCAACCTCCAGGATATACAAAAAGGCCGTGAATAGTAACATTCCACTTGAAGATAAATTTGCAAACCTCCCGGCCAGCCGCCTGACCCAGGAAACCTTTTTGGATTGAAGACTGCATCTATCACGATACTCCCCCGAATAGTTGCAGACTTCAGACATGAAAAATAAGCTCTTTGTTGCATACTCTACTAATAAATTGCCAGGGTTCTCTCTCCCACGGAAGATGTAGACCTCATTAAACCGCATCCTGTGCAGTCACAGCCGTAGTGCGTATATGATCCATAAATGGGGCTCAAAGGTTTGGAAGTTTTGTGAATGTGGACATATTTAAATAACAAAACACATCGTAGAAGAATGTTCCCTTCGTCAGTTTCCCCATGGTACATCTGTGCTTAACCAAGTGACACCCGATGCCGTCGACTGGTTGAATAACGTCGGTATCCCGCTATGACCTTCACTAACTCTCATCCACCATACGAAGAAGAAATAGTACCGCAATTTAATCAGCGCTAGCAGCCTATAATAGTGTTGATATCAACTCTGGTGTATGGCAGTGAGGTATGGAACTGGCAGAGGAGAATGAAAGTATATTGAATGTTGTAAAAAAGGAATCTCTAGGGCGAATATGTGATAAAACTATGTACGATCATGTAAAAATGTTGAGATTCTCATATAACGCAATGCTGAACAGTTATCGTAATGAGTAGGATTAAGAAAGAAACGCTTAGATGGTTTGGTTAAGAGCGAATTTATTTATTTTTGTTTTACATTATGAAATATAGGCCATTAAAGGAATTTGAGTTTTCGCGATTTTAGAGGCACCTTTAACAATTATTTGGGGGCTAACGATGATTTAAAAAAAAGTTTTACCCCGTTTGCTTTGAAAATATAATGAAGTATAAAATTTAAAAAAATATACATTTATATATTGTAAAATAAGCATTATGGTCGACATTAAATTAAATTAAAAACCACCAATTTACGTTGGAACACAAATTTGTCGTACATAATTCAAAATATCGACCCGATAAAACCTTTGTTTTTTTAAGATTTGTTTTTGTATTTTTATTTATATAATCATATTTACATAGTAAATCATCTTTTTTTTTTAAATACAATAAACTCGCTAAGTTTCGAAGTTGCCTCTAAAATTATGAAAATAGTTTTTTTTTTCAAGGCCTATACTTCATAATTAAACTAACTAACTAACTAACTAACCATCACGCCGTTTCTCCGCAGGGGTAGGCAGAGAGGACGGACCGCCAAACAACTCGATCTTGGAATACACTTCTTGCTTCATTCACATTCATACATCGTTTCATACATTCTCTTCTGTTATTCCGACTTCTGACATGGTCCGACTCAAGTATTTGATTCACTTGATCGTGCCATGTCTTCCTCGGACGTCCCCGGCTTCTTCTTCCATTCAAATTCGCGTCATACATTCTTCTTACACTCCTTTCTTCGTTCATTCGCTCCACATGCCCAAACCATCTAAGCGTCCCTTTCTTAATCTTACTCATTACGCTTACATCAGCCTTGCATTCTTTACGAATTTCAATATTTTTCACACGATCATTCATGGTTTTCCCACACATTCGTCTCATAATTTAAAACAAAAATAAATAAACTACTTCTAATCCGTGCTAGATACTTACTAAACCTTTATTTTAAAAAAATACATCATTTAGTTTGGATGGTTATTTGATCTCAAAACCAAAATTAACTTATGTATGAAACAGGCAGCACAGCCGTTCCCCTTAATAAGGGATCCGTGCAGTGTATTTTTGATTAGAACAATTGTCTTTATCGGAATCTTAAATCTGCCACTGCATTCCACGGTCATAAAGGAGTGGATGCAAAAAAGGGCATTGTTTCAGGTGACTGGTGATTTTCCTTTGTTTGTGGGCATTTGATTGCAATTATTTTGAGAGAGAAACTTCATTGTTATTTTGTTTAGTCATGATTATTATGGGGTTTAACGCTCAATAAGTGATGTTGGCTATTTATACACCACACTACTTTTTTATAGAATAAGGAAAAAAGTTATGTAATAGAATGATTGCAGCCAGTTCTATATGTGTATTTTATATTAGGTAAGTCTAGCTAGGGTGTCCTTTTTTGTTACAATAACTCCACACAGGAGGCCCTAAGGGAAATAATTTCCCTCAAAACCTATACCATCTTTGGGTATGCTGTGTGGAGGGTCTTTTAGAGGATATGAAGGAGTGAACTTGGGGCTTGAAGAGACCCATGTTGTAGGAGGGGGGAAACATAGAGGCCAGTAGATCGTTCCACGGCCGAGCTGTTGAACACAAGAACGAGTCGTAGAAGCAACCCATTCTCATGTGACAAATATCAACCGTTTGGAAATGTTGAGCGCGCGTTTGGCTTGTTTCCCGACTATGCACCGGTGCCGAAGGGAGCAATGACACTAGTTCCTCAGAGCATCTTCCATTAAAATACCGGTAGAACAAGGACAGCATTCCCACCTGACGTCTGTGTTCCAAAGATTGCAATCCGTTTGTTAAGATAGACGAATCTATCAAACGAACCGCCCGTTTCTGCACGGAGTCAAAGGTTTTTTTTTACATATATTAGGGCTCCCGACTAGATGTGGCTGCCAGAATCTAGTTATATAGTTCGTGTAACCGGAAGAATTTTTTTCTATAGTCGCTGTTGGATGTTAGATGAGAATTGTAGGCAATGCCTTATTTCAGAGTTTCTCAAACTTTTAGGAATCACCACAAGAATTTTTTTTTCTTAAAGTATTCTAGCTTTTAAAACTATAATAATATTGACTAAAAGATATTGCATGTGCGACTCATGTGATATGAATAAATAAAAAATGGATTTATGATGGATCTGCCATTTCGAAAAACGATCTTATTTTACATACATTTTTTCAGGTTTCATTTGAAGTTCGCATTGAGAACCACTGGAAGCCTTATATTGTGGTAATGTTTCAATTCCCGCCTTCGTCCGCCTCAGATCGCCCCCGCCTAATGGAAATCCCTCCGTTTCGTATAAGCTAGCTGTTTAATTACTTGGGTTGACTGTACACTTGTGCTGCGGGTGTACTGTGCTCTATAAGGTGCACCGCTGCAATCCGGATCGATGCATTCACAGAATTAAATGCGTTTTACCGTAAACAGAGTGCACTGTAATCTACATAAAAGGGTAGATTACAGTGATGACAGAACATTCAGAACATTTAAAAAGTGGCATTTTTTTTTAAATACTTATACATAAAAAAGTGGCATTTTTTTAAAATACTTACTACATTCACCTTTATAACATTCCTTAATCGGGGATGCCATAGTCCCACTAGCTCCAGTCAATTAGGAGCAGTTGGGACTGTTTTGTGTGGTATTCACATATTTTTTATATGTTTAATTGAGACGTGATTCGATGGCAGCATTGGTAAATGCACCCGATTGGCTATCAGGAGATTCCTGGTTCGTATCTATTTTTTTACGCGTGTTTAATGTACCCCTTATATATTTAGCAGTGGCGTGCATCGCTCTATTACCAAAGGAACGCTGTGTATTGTTTTTGAAGTTGGGGTATGAATTATGCATTTGATATTTGAGAATAATAATAATAATGTCTTTATTTTTAAGGGTTGACTGTCGTTAATTGGCAATTTTTGGAATACACAGTTCTGTTAGTGAACCGGAGCCATTCTGTTAAGTGACTTAAATACCACCCTTTCTTTCTTATTCTTAATTCTTTCAGCACTTTTGAGATGCTCTGAAGTGGGAATGTTTTGGTACGTCGGTGATAAGTCTTGCTGCAGCGTTGAAAATAAATTGCATTTTGTTAATTTGATATTTGAGGAGACGTGCATACATCGCGTAATGATGGAAATCCTCGCATCCCGTTTTAATCGGCTAACGGCATTACGAATGTACTGCCGCTGGCAGCATTCCCGATGATCCCGCTGATCATGAAGAGGCGTAGATTGCAACTCACCATATAGATTGCAACACACAATACAGAATGCGGCAAGTTGCAATCTATGTGGTAAGTTGCATTCTATGCTCCGTCACAATTAATTTATTACTGCGCGAATTCAGCGGGATTCTAATGGAGATAACACCGAGTATAATGGTGATGCGAAATGCGAACACTGAAAATACTTACACATCGATAGAAGCGTGTACTAGGATTCAAAAGGTGAAAATAGAAATTTAATGTTTTTTTCAAATGTATCATATTAATTAGAGCATGCTAAACTTCTGATTTTTTGTAAAATACCCAATAATATCGAAGATATAAGCCAGAAAAGGGTTGATAATCTCGCCGGCCGCCTGAGCGTTTGACGTCGCAGTTCATAAAATCTCCGGCGCGGCCATAGATATCATTGTCGCGGCAGTATGCGACACTGCCATTCGAATTGTGAATTGTACTGAATTATTACTCGCGACGTCACGTCACGGGTATATGTTTTTTTCGAGTTTATTTTGAAAGCTCATAACTTTGAAATTTTTTGGTGATATCGAAAAATTATTTTTACTGTCGTTATTAATTCCTTAAATATTCATAAATGAAAAAAAAAATGAGACAACCTCGTTATGATTCGTGACGTCACGATCCGTTGTTAGTGAAGTTCACTATGAAATCTCATAACTTCATCATTTTTATAGATACCAAAAAACTAAATTTTCTCTAGTTTTTAATTATCACACATTTTTATCAAAATTGGAGATAACCTCATTGGCGACATGATTTTTTTCAAATTATAATAGACCGCACTTCTTTTGTTTTTCTGTTCAATGGGTGGGACCTGGGAATAACTGAATTATGAACATTTTTAATGATGTCAACGTTGTGTTATATAAAACAAAACAAATTCTGTTTACCGTTTTAAGATTATTATTATCTACTTGTCCTAATTGAAAAATACCCGGCTCTTTAGCTCTGATCACATAAGCCTTTTTTTAAATTTATATATTTTATTAGTTATAGAAAAAATATTTTACAGTAAAAACACTTTGACTATCCAACTGGGAAGTTCCCATTTTAGGATAGTCAAATTGATAAGTTTTATTCATCTTACAAAATATGCTTATATAAGAAAAAAATAATTAAAAGTAAAGAATATAACCTATAGGAGAAATTTATAAATTAATTCATAATAAATTAAGTTACTAGGTACATGGAAATTGAATACATTCGTCAAATTTTAAGAAGTAAGTAATACTAGAATGCAGCAATGATGGGATAAACAAATAAAAGCAGATTTTTTTAAAATTATAATAATACATATTTCGAAAGTTGATTAAGGATTTCTGGAGAATATGAATGTAAGTGCATTCTTACAAAAAATGTATGTTAAATTTCATTCTACGTTTTGATTCCATGTCTTGTTTTTTCACCAAGGCGATACTGATAGTATCAAACACTTATTAATATGTTAATTTATACGGATTGATAAAAATACAGGAGTACAAGTAATACATAAAAATGGAATAGGTTTGCGCCCTTTAATAACTTAGAAGCATTAGAAATATCAAAATCAAATAAAAATATTAATTGCCAAATTTTAAATAAACAATTAGATTTAATCCAAAACACGATTTTAAGGATGTTCCCTTTCTTCCCCTCCCCTTCCTATACCCCTCTACCAACCACTCTACCTACCCACCCTTGAGGCTCTGTTCTGTTCTACTCTGATATATTGTCTCTTTCCCCCACTCTCAAAAACAAAAAATCTTTCATTTAAATTATAATGTCAAAGTGATTGCTTTCTTCGATAGATTATTTATTTATTCTAAATAATGATAATATTTATTACGCAATACGTTAAACATAATGTTTTTAAAGAGAAAAATATTTCCGAGAATATATATTTTTTTATATTTACATAGGTATTTATAACAATCGAATCAGAAATATGACATTTTTATGTTTTACAAAAAAAAACGTTATTTTTATATATTCCGGAAATTTGTGTATCGAAATAAATGTGTTAGATAAATCAAAAAAACAAAACAAAAATGATAAAACATAGTAAAACTGAATGGGTGTACCCAGAGAGGTTGGACTGCAAAACGACCCCAAAACAAAACAAAAATGGTAAAACATGAATTAGGTATCGTTTTTTTTCTTTCGGCTTTATTCCTTATTTACTGAAAAACTGTCAAAAAACTCGATTGTCAAGGATAACATCAAATCAGAATGTTGTAATTGTTTTAAAATTTACATATTTCTATAAAAAGTTGTTTAAATTGGTATGGTAAAAATATTTGTTAAAAAATATAACCAAATACAAATATGTACCAGTAAATTCAACAAACTGTTGTATATCTTCTAAGTTGGATACTAGCTTCCTTTCCCGAAATTCCGCTAAAATACACTTCCCTCATTCCACTGTTTATTGCATTATTCATTTCAAATAAATTGAATATATTAATAAATATTGTTATTCATTGAAGATAGCTTTAACAACTCCTAAATCGAAACACGAAATTAAAAAGACAGAAAAGAAAAAGATAACTGCAGCAGCTGGGATTCGAACCCAGAACCTCGTGGTGTATCCGGAACTTGCGCTCTATGCCAATTGAGCTACGGCTACCAGAATCCATCCGGTAATTTTTATCCGTATCATATTTCGCCTTCTAAGAACTGACACTATCATCCAAAATTATTTCCCATATATGTTTTTGGCTGCTACCTTTTTATATCTACACTACTCCACATTGTTAATATTATCTTCAATTAATATTAGTAAACAACTAAAGTAAAAAAAAATGTGATCCGTAATAATATAATTTAAATGAGAAATGTTTTTGTTTCTAGCCACTTTATTTTATTTATATATATATTTCTGAATTCGACCGGTTTCGGTTGGACTCAACCTTCTTCTATCAGTTTATATGTGAACATTCCCAGAGAAGGTTGAGACCAACCGAAACCGTTCGAATATAGAAATATGTATAAATCAAATAAAGTGACTTAAAATAAAAACGTTTTTAATTTAAATTATTATGTCAAGCCACAAAGTGATTGCTTCCTTCGATAAAAGAATAATATAGTTCAAAGCGAATTTTTGTTAAATTGTCAACGACATTGGCGTTGCTTAAGTAATGTAATTTTGTAGTTCCAAAATAATAAATATCTACATTTAAATGCCAAGCTGTTTTCATAGAAACAGTGTTTCTAACATATCTCATTCAAATTATTCTCTTCCAAGTTGTAAAGCAACAGTTCCATTGTCCCGCTTACAGGAAGCCTGTAAGCCGTTTATTCTGTTGCGGCACAAACAGAAATCCTTATTCTTGCCAAACGAGCCGGATCGAATCGTATTACGGGCTTTAGTCTCTGTTTACGCGGACGCATTTGGCGATTTAGGCACTCTCCGGTCCATACTCACCACGAATATGTAAACCCTTAAAAAAAAGATAACATCAGAACTAACAAAGGATTTTTTTAAATATTTTATTTATTTAAAGACATTCAACAATGTTGCATTCCCATGAGTTATACTGTTAATTTTGCTACATAATATTACGTTTAACAAAGTTTTTAATGAAAATATGATAACAACAAAAATACATACTAAAAATAGGAAAATAACATTAATAATGGTTGTGCAGATCTGGTCACCAAACACGGATAAAGCCATTTCAAGGAATATTTCGATTCTGATTGGTGGTCTTTCACTAAGTGGAACTATTTTAAGCTACATAAATAAATATAACATTGGTAACGTGGTAACCACATTATCGCTTTGTAAAATAGTGAAAAAATGGGGACCCAGAACGTTATTTTAGTAATACATATTCATTTTGATAAATTCTTAAAATCCTTTACGTAATTTCATGACCAGAAGCTATTTAGTTCCCATAAAAAAATACTAGGACCTATCCTTAGAATTGACCCAGTTGAAAAAAACTTAATCTAAGAACTCGTTAATCAATGGCATCGACGCTTAAAGCTCTGAGCTTAAATTAGAAAGTGCACGTAATGGAACCTGTTAATTTTCTCTTAAAACTGCCTTGAACGATCGAACCAATCTTGAAAATATTACTAAGCCTTTAATGGTCAAGATTTTACATATAGGTTTTTCGATTTAATGGAATAACTCAGTCAAGTTAACTTTTTTAAATTTTTTTTTACTCCACAAAGGAGGCACTGAGGCAAAAAATCCTTCAAGGCCTATATCATCTTTCGTGATACTGTGTGGAGGGTCTTTTAGAGGATAGGAAGGAGTGAACATGGTTTTTGAAGAGACCTACTTTGTAGGATGGAGGAAACACAGAGGCCAGCATATCATTCCACAGTCGAGCTGTTGAACACAAGAACGAGTCGTAGAAGCGACCTGTTCTCATACGAATTTGTCAACTGTGCGCAAATGTTGGGCGCGCGTTTGGCGTATAAACGTCATTGAAATATTTAATCGTTGAATTTATTAATTATTAGAAATTTTCAATATTTATTAAATTATTATTATCACATTGCTCTTAACAGTTTTATAGAAAAATTAAATCAAATATATTGTTACCAACTTTAATTGCGACTTTTAGAATCTTTAACGGAATTTAAGTATTATTAATTTTTAGGAGATTTCACTATTTATCAAACTATTATTGTATTAGATCAAACTATTTAAGGGAATTTATTTTAATATATTATTAATTGTAAGATGTCAAATCAAATGAAACTCTCTAAGTCCAGAAAAACACTTTTTAATCACTCCGCACGCAATTAACGACGTATCAACTCGAGGCGAACTGTCTTTAAGAAAATTTTAATAAATAAATTATTATTAATTTGAACACAAAATCACTTTATTTATTTTAAGATGAAATTTTTGAAGTCCAGAAAAACACTTTTTAATCACCCAAATACCGATACGCCCGTAATGAACTATTTCTTCCAACTTATTTCGCGACGAACTCCAATCAACTTCAATTCAAACACTTTATTTATAAACACTTTCGATTATTATAAGTTCACTTAAAACCACCAATTTTAATTAATTCACAGAAGTAATTTTTAGTATCAACTTAATTATAATGAATTTTAGAAACTTCAATATTTATCAAACTATTATTGAATTAAATCAAACTATTGTTGAATCAATCCAACAACTATTTAAAAGAATTTATTTAACTTTATTTAATTGTAAGAAACAAATCAAATGAAACTTCCTAAGTCCAAAAACAAAACAATTACTTAAAATCGGCCAGCACGTAATTTAATATTTCCTCGCTCGACGTATTCCGCGACTAACTCCCATATTCTGCCGTTACATTTCCTTATATATACAGCTTAGAATCAAAAGGTTTTAACTCCATTCCATACCTTCATTAAATTATGTTCTCTATTAACTCGTAAACCTATATGTAAGTAATACTAATTTCGAATGTAATTCTTCAATGTAAATATTTAGATAACACCTGGCCCGCCTCTGAATCCATCACTTTTCCTCACTCCGGCCAGGATCGAATTTAGTTCATTCCTCTAGATCGCCCTGCTGTTCCTTATTATAGAATTGGAAATTTCAATTCATGTTTGTTTTTTTTCTGAAAATATTATCTATCGCTTATTCTTTGGTCGCCTATGAACTCGGGTATCTCGTAATTATAGCCACTATGTCATTATTGAATTTTATTTAAAGAAGCGCCTTCTTCACATCGTTCAATTTTAGAATTTCCCTTAGTCCCTGGTTTTCTTTATATGCGATATCTTTTTATTTATGAATTTTCCGATGGTAACATGGTTTTTCTCTGATCTAACATGTGAATATTCGATTAACGCATATTTTCGTGCAATTCTCAATTGATCATAATATTGGTGTAAACACTTTATAATTTCTTCCCCACCTCACCTGCCTGAGTTAATAAATATACCTTTCCAGAATGATTTTCCAATGTGTTGCACTGCTTCTTCCTGGTCTAGCTGTATTACACCTTTTGCATGTACCTGTCGTCTGCTTATACTTTCATCCGGGTCGATTGATATCATCCTTAATTGATTTTTCACTACCTTTAATAATTTTATGTATTAATTTATTGGCGTTTTTCCTGCGATTTACCTACCCCAAACCTGGTAGATATGAGTTCGTTCACTTCTTTCCTGGCCTCTCCCCCTTCTTCCATTTCACTCTAACTCAATATCACATTAGCATATTGTTTATCATGGGTAATAACCATTACTTTTCTAAAAAACCGATATAAATCAGAGTTAATCGAAAACCCATTATTTTTTATTACTTTTCCTTAAATAAATATTCCTATCTTCCCTGTATATTTTTAATTGTTCGTTTGTCTCTTTATCACCTGAGTTTCATGTTCATCTGGTCGCTTAAATAAACAATTCTTGTCGCCTTGTTTACATTAGTCATTGACAACCTCAAAATTTTACCTAAATGTATCGAACTATATTCAAAGTAGTAGTCCATATATCTCAATATTTCTATTGAATTCCTTCAGTTTAAATTTTATAATTGATTGATCCATTTCTCATCTACATTTTCATAATATCTGATGTCCCGAATCTACTCAATTAATACCTTTTATCACCTAAAATCAGTCTAGTTTCACTCCCTTGTAATTATCTACGTTCCTGAAATTAGAAAATTGTACTCCTATTTCACATTAGTCCCGCCTAAATCGTCTCTTAAGTTTGCCGAAGTTTCCATACTGTATAATTCTTGTTTCTTCCCTTTTTCATCTATTGAAGCTATTGTTCTCTGAATTATTTTCTCTAATTCGTTGTTTTTCCGCTTAACCTTACATGACACGTCTTTCTGTCTAAATTCTAATGCAAACACACCTTTTCCCGTGCAAGATAAATCATCACTTTGTAGTTTTTTTATTTGTAATTAACATTTTGCGTATTATTTTTACTTCCTACTTTCACTTTTCGATGGTTATTCATCTCTGCATTACCCATGTTTTCTTTAAAGTTCACGACCTCTCTCGCCCTATTCGCCCTCTGCTGGAATATTTACATTATAGGCCGTCGATCTGAATCCTTTCGATTCACATAAATAATTAATATTTCCTTTGTCCTGTCACCACTAATTATTGTTTATGTAAAACGCTCGTTTGATTGGTAACGTTTTCGTCGATCTGGCCCAATCCTGTGATGTTTATTTATAAGAGGGAACGCCTTCTTCCCACTGCCATCTCGTGGTGTTATGTTGCAACGAGTTTTATGAATCAAAATTATTGGATTATAATTCACTGTAATCAAACTCTCCACAAGTCGATAGATGTCGCTCCCTTAAGCTTTTCTAGCATGAAAGTTATGCATATAAAAAAAAAAATTTCCAGGGTTCTATTAAAAGAAAATGATGATGGTTAGACCATTACAAACTTAAACATCAGTATATATATTTTTTATAAAGTTAGTTTTTATGGTTAAATAATTTTTTTAATTTTAATTTTTAAAATCTCGAAATCTATAGCAGGTCGGTTTTGAGGTTAGAATATCTAATGTCAAAACAAGGATGAGCTTTACCGTACATAATTTTATATCCTATTATAGTAAACCATAACTAAAAATAAGTAATAAGATTATGTACCTTTTTAGAAACTTTAACTCGAAGAGTAATAATAGTATTGAGCATTAACATTATTAACATATTCATATTGACAATTGGTTTGATCATAAATACTCTAATTTCTGCTATCAATAATAGTTTTATATTTTTTTTATATTGAACAACAAATATAGAGCTTAGTCAGCCAAATTAAGTTTAAATTTCACCAAAGCTAAAAAAAACAAATTTAAAATACAAAACAAAATCGAAAAATATAAATATCCATACTAAACCAAAAACAGAATACACACGTGACGTCAGATGTTCCAAATACAATGGTGAGATGTTTATTTATTCATTTTTAAATAAGGATTTATAAATTCTACTTATAATTGTATATAAAAAAAGTTATCGGCGTTATCTATATGAATACGTATTTTTAAAGTCATAATATTTTTCACTAGAGTTCCTTATTGCTAGAAGTGTTAAAGTAAGAAAATATGTAAGATAATTTAATGACGTAAGTGTTTTTATTATTATTATTAATAATTATTATAATTATAATAATTGGGTTACTTCCATAACGCCGTTTTCGTGGGAAAATCACCTCAAGTGCGCTTTACATTATTTACAATGTAAAAATAATTCGAAGATGCCTAACATCCTCTGCCAAGAGTGCCCGCTATTTGTTGATTACATAATGCTGTTTTGTGATGCGATTTTCTGTACTTGCATTTTTAGTACCTGAGTAGTTCAGGTCCAATGCCCATATTTCCATGGGTAAAATTAAGCACGTTCCTTCCGTGAAATTTCGTATTATTTACATTGAAGCTTCACGGATAATATGCAGGTATCGGCTCTACACGGATATTAGCTTCTTGCAAGTCACCTTTAGATTCAAATTTCAAATTATATCTCCACAACGACTCATAATGTATTGTACAATGCGGACGTATGAGTTCGTGCATCAGAGGTAGGCATAGGAAAAATGCCCTTTTGTAATATTATTAATAAGGAGGATAATTTAAAATGATAATCTGCCGCACTATTGGAAATAACCTGAACCTGTTTTGTATGGAGCCTAACTAATGATGGTGTGGGCTTATGGTTTCAACAGGCCCTAACGACATCAAGTCCTTTTTAAGGGTCACTGAACCAAACCTTTAAGGTTCTTTTGATGCCCGATGGATAACGAGCATTGGGCATAGATCTATAAAACCGACACCACAGTGTGACAATTAATCTCCATCACCACATGCATTTTGTTTTGTCGACATTAAGAGCGCCATCTTTATTTATGTCGTTAATGTGGGAAATTATAGAAAAAAGTTTTTACTTATCACTACAAGCCTTACCGATCAAAACTGAGCCAATGCTAAAATCTCATTCAACGTTTTAGTTATGTTGACAATTCAGTGCTTAGCGAAGGATAATACAAGCAATTCTATGACTTAGCTTTAGGTTCACAACTGAGATTGAAAATAAGGTTCAGCTGATAGGATCTGCCACATCTGCGTATCTATATCTAACTTCATGTAATCTAGGTACAGGCTAGTGTTTGTAATGCTCAGTCCTGGTGTTGTTACATCTAAAAAGAATTTTGGATCGATTTGCTCTCGTAGGTATATGAAATTGAATTAGGTTAATTAAATCAGGGCTGTCTATACTACCATTTACAATTTTGAACATAAATATCAAGTCGGAAATAATTGTTCGATCTTACAGATTTAGTAAATGTAGTTCTTTCATCAAGTAATTATAGTTGTGTAGCAGTAATAATATATGGATTAATTACAAAGGTTTAATCCATATATTATAAAAGTTGTTCAAAGAAGCGAAGCTAGCAGTCCACAATGAAGTGCTGATACCAACCCTAAAGTATGACAGTGAGGCGAGAAACTGGCAGAGGAAAGATGAAAATAGACTAAATGCTGTAGAAATGAGATGAGACCGGTCAGTGGTTGAGTTGGCATCGCGTTTGAGTCTCACCCAGGCATGGTGAGTTCAATTCCTCGGCTGGCTAAGTCCCCCATTTAAGACATAAGCAACATCTTCCGCTTACTGTGAGGGTAGTAGGAGATTTTCAAATATTGTCAAGTTATTCGTAACCTGGGAATATTTGTCTTTAAAAAAAAAAAGATCTCTGAGACGAATGTGTGGTAAAACCATGCATGATCGTGTGAAAAATGTTGAAATTCGTAAAGAATGCAAGGCGTAAAGAATGTAAGCGTGATGAGCAAGATTAAGAAAGGTACGCTCAGATGGTTCGGGGATGTAGAGCGAATGAACGAAGAAAGGAGTGTAAGGAGAATATATGACGCGATTATGAATGAAAGGAGAAGCCGGGTATGTTCGAGAAAGACATGGCATCATCAAGTGAATCAAATACTTGAGTCGGGCCATGTCAGAAATCGGAACAACAGAGGACAATGTATGAGACGTTGGATTAAAGTGAATGAAGCAAGAAGTGTATGCCAAGATCGAGTTGTTTGGCGGTCCGTCCACTCTGCCTTCCCCTGCGGTGAAAGGGCGTGATGGTTAGTTAGTTAGTTATAAATGTTTTATTTTTGTGGTACTTCACGATAATAGAATATCGCGAAAAATCAGCTTAAAGCGGTACAAAAAGTTTTTACAAAAAGTTTTTACAAAAACAATATTTAAGAATTTACAGCAGCTTGCAGATGATACAACCTTTTGTCATAACGGGAACGCCCGGCTGTGAACGTGCTTTTTTATTAGTTTTATTACTAATGATATTATCAGATAGTTGGGAAGTTGTGAAAAACCAAGACGATTTAACAGAAGTAAACAGTTATGTTATTATTGACCAGCAAACGCAACCCGATCATTAGCAAGTTCCCCGGAAGAGGACAAATCAAAACACCAAAACAAAATAACCTAAGTTCATTCAACCGCACAACCAAAACCGCGCGAAGCATTCAGTTCGTCCCTTTCTATAAGTCTGCTATTTTTCTTCCTACCTCAGTACGGAGTGGTGTATTTATTTAGTATGGCGGTGTGGGACTCCTCGTAAAAGAGTAGTGCCCGCGGCGCCAGTTAATAACAGCGCCGTACATGGTTGAAGACTCTTTGTCTATAAACAGCGCAGGGCGCTGGGGTTACAGACTCGGTTCAGGGTTACGGAGGCAAAGGCGGGACTTTTGTTACTGATCTATCAATTCTAGTATTTACAGCATTCAAAAATCATTACATTTTTTAACCGCTATTCCGGGACATTTCACCATTTATTCAAACAGGAGCTAACTAACTAATTAACCATCGTGCCGATTCACCGCAGGGGTAGGCAGAGAGGACGGACCGCCAAACAACTCGATCTTGGCATACACTTTTGCTTCATTTACATTCATACATCGTCTGATACATTCTCTTCTATTATTCCGACTTCTGACATGGCCCGTCTCAAGTACTCGATTCACTTGATCGTGCCGTGTCTTCCTAGGGCGTCCCCGGCTTCTTCTTCCATTCACATTCGCGTCATATATTCTTCTTACACTCCTTTCTTTGTTCATTCGCTCTACATGCCCAAACTATCTAAGCGTCCCTTTCTTAATCTTACTCATTAAGCTTACATCAGCCTTGCATTCTTTAGGAATCTCAAATTCATATCGACGATCATACATGGTTTTACCACACATTCGCCTCAGGGATCTCATTTCTACAGCATTCAGTTTATTTTCATCTTTCCTCTGCCAATTCCATGCCTCAATGCCATAAATCAGGGTTGGTATCAGCACTCCATTGTGGACTGCTAGCTTCGCTTCTTTCACACGAAGCAATCAGTTTGTGGCTTCACATTATAATTTAAATTTAAAAAAAAATGTTTAAAGCCACTTAATTTTATTTATATTTTTGCGTTATCGACCGGTTGAACTCAACGTTCATCAGGGACGTACACATATAAACTGAATTAACACAGAGAGATATATCATAATGAAAAGAGTGAAAGTGGGGGAAAGAGACAGCATATTAGAGTAAAACAGGACAGATCATCAGAGGAGGGACGGAAGAGGGGTAGGCAGAGGTTCCCTTTCTTCCCCTCCCCACCGCATACGAGTACACCTCTACCTACAACTCTACCGTCTCCCTTCTGATGCTCTGTCCTATTCTATATATCTCTCCAGTCGATAATGCATAAATATAAATAAAATTCAGTGGTTTAAAACAACCCAAATATCTTTAATTTAAATAACATTTGTTTCTTGTTATTAAGAGCGCTCTTGAGGCAATTTCCTAACGAAAACGGCGCTATATATATATATATATATAAGTGATCCATTTATTATGAAGTAAATTAAATATAATCGGTGCCGATTCCACGATATCTCGCGCTTATTCCAGATACATTTTGGAAACCGTTGTTGGCAGTTGTTTCATAATATTTTAGCTTTGTTTTGGATGCAGTTCACTGGAATATGCCTCACCAATTCGGAATCCTTAGTATAAAGTGTACATTGATAGTATAGAGCGCATTCAAAACAAATTTATAAAATATCTCAGCTACAAATTCAACAATAACTTTCAATCTTTGCAAAAAAGGCGAACAGTAGAAGAAGAAGCCGGGGACGCCCGAGGAAGACATGGCACGATCAAGTGAATCAAATACTTGAGTCGGGCCATGTCAGAAGTCGGAATAATAGAAGAGAATGTATGAGACGATGTATGAATGTGAATGAAGCAAGAAGTGTATGCCAAGATCGAGTTGTTTGGCGGTCCGTCCTCTCTGCCTACCCCTGCGGGGAAACGGCATGATGGTTAGTTAGTTATTTAGTATTCCGTGACAAAAAACTTTTTCTTTACCTTTTTTGACAATCGTTCGGTGCACACTTCGGCGCCCAAGAGACTAGCCTAAAGGCGAGTTGAAATGTTGCCAATGAATACCACATATTATTGTGCCGCATACAAAATGAAAAAAAGTAACCAATAAAGGCCCCGTAAACTTGACTTTCCCCACTTCACCACCTCGTAAACACTCTGGCTCCTACAGTCTGCTAAAACCGCTCGAGATGTTGACCAATCGATTGGTGAACCTATCAAAAAATTATATTAACCAATAAATATCACCACCGATTGCTTCTTCTCGTTTCCATTCTCTTCTCCCCGGGGCCACGAATTAGTAAGCAGTAAATTGAACTTTCGAACTACGGATGGACTTAATTCAAATGGAGAGGGTAAGTATATTTATAAATGTTTTTGATAAAGACGACATTTAAAAAATGACGTTTCAAATACAAAAATGTACAACTTTCTCAGACGATCACGCGATTACACAAAATGATTACTCGTATGTGCGTAAAGTGAGGTGTTGATAGTGAAAAGTGATTTAAATTTTAGTAATGTCCGGTTAGTGGGTGAGTTGTAAAATGCATCGGATTATCATGGAGAAGGCGTGGGTTCAATTCCTTTGCTAGCTAAGTCCTCTACCACGACACAAGCAACACTTCCGCATAGTGTGAAGGTAGTAGGTGTTTTTAAAATATTCAATTATATATGAAAATATAAATATGTATATATATATATTTTTTTTTTTAAATATTATAAAATACAATTATAGGCTATTAAATTATTTTTTTTGGTACAATGCTTTCATATGCATATTATTTTTAGTCCATCTATATAAGTTATTAAAATGTATTTAAATACATAAATAAATGCGATAATGAATAAAATTAAGTCAATATATTATAAAAAACGGTTATGTATCTTGTGTACATGTTTTTTTTCGGTTCATTCAAGTTTTATAAAATCATGCTATAACAAGGAGAATATATGACGCGAATGTGAATGGAAGAAGAAGCCGGGGACGCCGAGGAAGACATGGCACGATCAAGTGAATCAAATACTCGAGTCGGGCCATGTCAGAAGTCGGAATAACAGAAGAGAATGTATGAGGCGTTGTATGAATGTGAATGAAGCAAGAAGTGTATGCCAAGATCGAGTTGTTTGGCGGTCCGTCCTCTCTGCCTACCCCTGCGGGGAAACGGCGTGATGGTTAGTTAGTTAGTCAGTTAGTCATACTTCAAGTTCAAGATTTGTTAATATTATCCTCCATTTTTTATAAATCCCATATTATTGGCTGCTATCCTTATGATGATTGCAAAGTTTCATCCAGAACTCAATTGTAATCGGAATAGAGTCTCGGATATACCTACCCGATTTTTGTTTATATGAGACATCTATTGACTTATTTTACAAGTCCGGAAAGAAATATTCAATTTTTTTTTTTATAACTTATTGAAGTTTGTAAACCTCATTGTAATATTTAATCATTGAAGAAGATAATATTAACACATCCCAAATGAATCACGAAACCGACAAAACAAGAGAAATTAAAAAGATTTCAGTCGCATCTGGGACTCGAACCCAGGACCTCTACCTATCCGGGGTAACCGCTTAACACTAAATAAATAAAAAAAACCATATTATTAAATTCATTTATTTATCAACCGGTTTCGGTTAATCATAGCCTTCCTTAGGACCGTAATCATATAAACTAAATTAAAATACAGATATACTCGTATTAGCATGAAGAGGGGATGGTAGAGGAGTACGTAGAATGGTGGGTAGAGGGGTATGTGAAGGGTAAGGGTTACATGGGAAGAAAAGGAACATTCTTGAGTGCATTAGAGGCGAACCTTCTCAAAACTGGGATATGGAAATAAAAAGTTATTATTATCCTTAAATTCGGACATGGTAAAATATAATTATTTATTTAAAGTTATTATTTCCTTACCTGAATACCCACCCTTCTACCTATCCCTCTACCACCACCCCTCTCTCTCTCTCTGGTGTACATTTAAACTCTTATTGCGGTATTTCAACCTCTATATATAAAAATGAATGTTTGTCTGTCTGTCCTCGATTCTCTCAAAAATTACTAGACGGGTTTCGCTGAAAATAGCAGATTGTTTTTATTAGTACCGGGAAGGTGTAGAGAGTTGGTTGAATGAAATCCAATATGTAAAACTGTTGCTATAACGTTTTAAAATTAGTATGAAAACATCGAACCCGCCATTTTGTATTGAGGTTAGTTCATAGATATACCACTCTGGTTAGCCACAGATTACATATTCAAAAGAAGAAGGCTTGTTTGAGTAGAATATTTTCAAAATGGAAAACACCTATAAGTATGTACCTACTGAAGAATTTTATTATTCAGATATATTTTGAAAAAATACATGTTAGGAATGAAATAAAATTTTCAAATGAATATTTCTTTGTTTAGAGATAGTAATAGTCATCACAAGGCATTACTTTCGCTGTCAAATCAATTATGGTACCCATATGACAACCGAGAATAACAACTTCCGAACTATATTAAAAAAAAATCCCGGGCAAGGCCGAGTACGCATCAGCTAGTACTAAATAAACGATATTAAGTGCTCTGTCCTGTCCTACTCTGATATGCTGTCTCTTTCCCGCTTTCAATTTCCTTATTCTAATACATCTCTACATTTTAATTTAGTTTATATTATTACAGTCCCGAGGAAAGTTAAGATTAATCTTAAATCTGACGGCCCCCGTGGTCGAGGGGTAAGGCTCTCGACTACGAATCCGAAGGTCGCGGGTTCAAATCCCGGCGTGCGCAAGAAAATTTATTTAATTTATTTGTGCGGTTTCAGAATTAATTAATTTAAAAATAATACATAGTATTTTTGCGCACGTTCCAGAGTGGAATACACTCTCAGTATCGCCCTAGTGAAAGACCACCATTCAAAATTGAAACGTTGCTTGAAATGGCTTATAGCCGTGTTTGGTGACCAGATCTGAATAGACAGGTATTTTCCCACCTTCTTCTTCCTCTTCTCCTTCCCCTCCCCAATACCTTTAGCATCACAAAATTCCCCAATTGGGGATGCCATAGTCTCACTGGCTCCAGACGGTTGGGAGCGGTTGGGACTCTTGTGAGGTATTAATATAAAAAATGAAAAAAAAAACAATCGAAACCGGTCGACAAATGTATAAATTTAATAAAGTGGTTTAAAGCGAAGAACTTTTTCTTCAATGTACAAGTAATTTTATATAATATGGCTTTGCCATATACGGAGAACGAAAAACCAGTTTGAGATCCGGTGACTACGCATTATGAAGGAAGAAGCTTGGTTACAAGGATGCACACCTGTATTTATATGGTTCCTGTGAACTAAGGTCGGCTTCGGTCAATTGATCGCTTATTCGATCAAATGAATATTAAATATGCATTTTCAAAGGCACTATTTTTTATTTTTGTATTTAAATAGTTTTTTGTTTGTTTAAATGTATTTATTGTAACACTGTGTAGTTATACTATTATGCATTGATTTAAAAAAAGCTCCACCATACGAGTACATAATTGTAGGATTATTTGTGAGATCAACTACTTCATATAACTAAGTATAGATGCTGAGTCAGAAATCCTTAACCTTTCTCGATTTTTAATTTTTTTTGTTATATGAATCATCAGGTGTAAAATTCCATTTGCCTAACTTACCTACAGTAAGCATTACTGTCACACTAAAATTACACACACACGTAAACTCATAAATATTGTATTAAATCGAGTAGGTACCTATCTATGCACACTAAGAATTTAACTCGGCGAAATAATGTTAATATTGTGAAAAAAAAAATGAAGAAAATGTATATCTATTTTCGTAGAAAGCAATTACTTTGGGGTTCGACATATTTGAAAAAAAAAATGTAATTCAAATTTAATAATGTTAATTGATTTTTTTCTAAATTTTAAATTTGAGAAAGAAAACATTGTCAGTTAAATACGAGTAAAAACACATTATAAATGTGAAAAACTCAGAATTCAGAATTTTAATTGCTTTTTAACTAAATCGGTTTTACCGACAATAAATCATTACCCAACCATCCAAATTTTAAAGGAGTGGGGGTAAATTAAATCATCTAAATAAGTCGTCAATGTGGATTAACCACAGTTTGAAAATTGCCTTAAACGCCGAAACAGCTGTTACAATAATAACAACTAAAAATACTTGCAGAACTTAATAATAACATTATTAAATTTGATTTACATTAAATTTAAAAAAAAAATATTAAATGGAGTTCTACGAATTAAACACAAAAACAATTAATTAATTATCAAACACTTTATTTTAAACCATTAATTAATTTTTAAATTACCACCAATCGGTTTCACTTATATAAAACTTCACCAGGGTAAAACTTAAAACTAAAAAAATTACATAGAGTTAGTATATATAGAGCTGGGATATACAATTGGTAGTAATATTCTTAATAATCAACGTAATTTGTCTTACAGTCCCATATTAGATATATTTCCCGTTAATTCAAAATTTCCCACTTCTCCTTAATCCCTTCTTTGAAGTTCTGTCTCTTTCTTATTATGTTTTGTCCCATTATGTTATATGTAAGCATATCTCTATCTCATTATTCCATTGTTTTGTTTTACATTTGTCTCCTTCCTTTTGCATATCCCAACTATATATATGTTGACTATATGTATTTTTGTTTAGTTTTATCTTTTATCCCGATGAACCTTGATATAAGCGAAACCGGTTGGGGATAATGTAAGAATAAATTAGTGGTTTAAAACAAAGTGTATGTTTTATTTATGTGTTTTTAATAAGAATAATATTTTTTATAGAATAATTTTTAATATCCAGGCATTTCACATTTGCATCGCAAACGTCAAAAGAATATCCAGGCATTTCACATTTGCATCGCAAACGTCAAAAGAATACTGTTGAACACATTCTGCACTTCTATATATAAGTCAGAATTGTGGGTGAATTACACTGCATCCAGATGGAAAAAGATAAAAGTCACCCACAATAATGCATATTGCCAACTATTCCGTCTACCAAGATATTGCAGCGCCATAGAAATGTTTTTGGAAGGACGAGTGCACTCTTTTAAGGCACTTTTCCGCCATCGCATAGGAAGCCTATGGTGCAGGGTGCGCTAATCCAAGAATACCATCATTAATGCTACGGCTACATGGATGGAGTCTCCCTAGATGGCCCTTTGAAGACCATCAAATATCCACCATAAACTTGTAAAAAAAATTTCTCTCTTAGTCAATGAATTTATTTTGCATATTTTAGTAACTCTTTTCTTTCTATATTTTTTTCTTCCTCTTATTTGACGTACCTATTGTTATTTGTATTATGTACAGTTACGGAACGTATTGCATCACACTACCTCTGCGTACCTTCTGGATTAAATAACTATTATTATTATTATGTGAATCGTCAGGAATCAATTAGCAAAGTGGGTACAAAGTATCTGTACTTAGCTTCAATAGATGAATACATAATAAAAAAATTGGACTACAATAAATTGCTAAAGCCGTATTGCGTAATTCTAGAATATTACTTCTAGTGCCGAGTTGGTTTACCACTTCGCAGTGCACTGATTCAAAATACTGATCAAGGCCGAACTTTGCTGGCCTTTTTCGGCTTAATAAAATGCATTGAGTGAACTTTAAAAGAGTCTTCATTTCCGTTGTTTTTTTTTAAATATTTATTGAGGTATCTTGTTATGAATCGTACAAAATCATATGTCCTCATCTGATCTGCAATAGGGGAGTGAATATTCAAGTGTGGAGATTAGTACAGTACTGAAATATTATAAAGCATTGTGTAATAACGATACCTGCCTTGATAGAATTGTAACCAGCTGAAATAACAATATTTATTCCGATCAATGTGTTTGTTAATGGTTTATAGTATTATTAAAACGGTGTTCATTGAAATGAAAAGCTTTTGATATAATGACTGCACCTATTTATACCAGCGAGTATTGAAATAACGATTTATCATTCTGTTTAATTAGTCGTTTTTCATGATGTGATTATATTACGTATAGGCTCCTGCCTTTCATGCACTTTTTAATGTTTAATTATAATTCATAATTACGTAATATGAGGGACAATCTTCGCAGTTAATCATATATATTTCAAATTTGAAAATTTTTTCCCTTTTATCTTTATTATTAATGAGAATTTTTCCCAATGAGTTTACGTTGTAAGGCTGACTGTCCGCTATTATATCCATTATAGTGTAACCTTACTTATATGCAGTAATAGTATATAACCATGAATGTTAATAGGAAGCACATGCAAAATACCAGGATAAAAATGTAACTGGGAATGTATTTTCATTCTATTATAACATAATAAAATATTTTAGAAACCCAACATAAATGTACCTGGTTATCCGTAGTTCATGTGACTATGGGACAAAACTTCTATAAAAGTTCATCTTAGCAAACAAGACGGAAATCACAGGGAAATAACAAAACTAGAAAGAACCATCTGTTCAAATAAAAACTGACGAATGACTTTATATAATTAAAAAAAACCCATAGATTCAGTAAATAAACACAATGTAATCCGTCTTCCAGAGGGTAATAAACCATTCCGAAAGTAGTTTTTAAAAACATAAGAAACAGTACCGTCAGCAATAAAATAAATTTCAAACAATAAAAACAATATTAGAAAGCAGGGAACTCACTCCCGATATCCATGCTATATATACCATAGATTTAGTATTCCTTGTACCAGTCTGAGGATTCCCGTGATAGGGTGAAACCGGTCCGGTCGAAAATAAATAAGTTGGAAAAAGTTACAAAGGTTCTTTAATTAAAAAAAATCATTTTAATATGGAATTCCACCATGAATTGACAGTTTCAAAATTAGAAATAAGAATTCATTTAGATATCTTCTTCCGGAAGGCAGGACCTTCTTGATTTCAGTCCGATTCAAATTCAGGGCACTGATATCATTCCTTCTAAAGAAATTAAATTTCTTGGTTTCACTATCGACAGTTGTCTATCTCTTCAGTCGCAAATCTCAAAGGCTGTAAGTTCTGGCTTTTTCCATCTGAGGCAGATAAAATCAATTAGCAGATGCCTTCCCTTTGATTCAGCTAAAACACTAATAAATTCTTTTGTTGTCTCACGTACGAACTACTGTAATAGTGCGTATGTTGGTCTCCCCCAGAAACAACTCAATAGGATCCAGTCTGTCTTCAATGCTGCGTCGAGAATTATATATGGTGAGCCTAAATATTGCTACATAACTCCACTTCTAAGGGATCGCCTTCATTGGCTTCGATGCCCTGAGAGAATAGAATTCAAGATTTGCTTAACAACCTTTAAAGCACTCCAGGGAAAGGCACCAGCCTATATATCTGAACTATGTGTCCGACAAAACCCAGGTGATAGACAGCTTTCTTTGAGGTCAGCAAATTTGAATGATGCTAACCGATTAGTTGAACCCTCTCGGTCAAATAAATCCGTGTACTATGATCGCGCTTTTTGTATATCCGGCCCGGTAATCTGGAATAAGCTTCCCCCAAATATTACTAACATCCAGAAGTTAGCAGAGTTCAAACGGGTATTGAAAACAAAATTATTCAAAAAATCCTATCCGACATAAAACATAAATTCATGTACGTCGAAACAGAATTCCAGAACATTTTTTATTGTAATCCTCCATAGCTTATTTAGTTGCGGTTTCCTCTCCTTGTTATTTAATTCCATTAGTATTCAGTGAAAAACCATGTATATAATGTCATAATTTTATCTTGCTCTGTTGTTATTTGTACCTACTTTATATATATATATATTTTTTTTTTATATGAATACCTCACAAGAGTCCCAACTGCTCCCAACCGTCTGGAGCCAGTGAGACTATGACATTACCAATTGGGGAATGTTGTGAGGCTGAAGGTATTGGGGAGGGGAAGGAGAAGGGGAAGAGGAAGGTGGGGAATACCTGGCTATTCAGATCTGTCACCAAACACGGCTAAAAGCCATTTCAAGCAACGTTTCAATTCTGAATGGTGGTCTTTCACCAGGGCGATACTGATAGTATCTTCCACTCTGGAACGTGCGCAAATATACTACATATTATTTTTAAATGAATTAATTGTGAAACAACACAAATTAATTAAATAAAAATTACTTGCGCACGCCGGGGATTTGAACCCGCGACCTTCGGATTCGTAGTCGAGAGCCTTACCCCTCGACCATGGAGGCCGTCATTATTATTTATATATATTTGATTATTTACACCCTTAGTTTCTAAATTGTTATTTTATAATCCTGCTCATGAATATTTTATGTCATAGTTTTAATTTCCATATTGTATATATATTATAATAACAGATATACTATGTAGTATATCTGTTATTATACAATTATATAAGGTTAGGTTAGTTAGTGTAAGGCGTACTTGAGGTGAACCTTCACAAAACTGCGCTATACAAATTAACTCTTATTATTATTATTATTATTATTATTAACGGCAGGGTGTAAAATGTCCAAATGGTTCAAACAAGAATACAAGATAACTGTTCTTCCTTTTTCCAAATAAAAACGAAAAAAATCTTAGTGCATTACAAAAAACTGAAGCCATGTCATTGCCAGCCGATGAACCGGGCTTTAACGTCTTGGGCGGCCTATCTCCTCCCTTTGCCCACTGTTTTGATTGATCTTTAAATTTAGTTTGGTAATAATAATTCCAAGTAATCAGAGCTCTTAAATCGGCATAAAATCATTGATTTATTAAAGTCCATCATTGCTAACAACTTCTTTGAAATTTTATATGGTTACCGTTTCTTTTCCAAAGTCAGGATTCACGGCACTCACCTTGATAAAGCTTTTTACACCCCCAACTTATCATTAAATTTAGATGTTCTTCCTTCCATTTAAGCCTCCACTATTTTGTGCACATTTTTTGGGCGGTCACTCAATATCATATCATGCACTTTTTTCTGAAATAATTAACTCCAAAGGCCTGCCACTTCGAATGTCATCTTAGATGGATGTTCTGCATCTTCTAAATTCAGCAGTTCATTTTGTCACTGTGTTTTGAATACGTGGGAAATCAAAATGAGTACATTTCCATAAAAATTTGTATCGCGTTTTTGCCATGCAAAAGTAAAAAATGAATATCGGTACAAATGACATATCGCATTAAATTTTTGGCAGGACGCCAATAAAGGATGGCATTACAAAATACACATAGTTACTTTTAACTCCATAGAATTATGTCAGTTCTGTGAAATTATTGAACTGTGAATGAGATAACTTATAAGCAAGTACCAATTACAAGTAAAGAAACTCACAAAAAAACAATAAATATTATTATAATAAATTTCATGGTTGCATAAATGTACAATTATTTTATAATTGCCCACGCCTATGTATGAGTATTTAATATAATAGTTAACATGCAATAGTTTCTTTTCATTAGACTGACAGATTACATTAATGCTTTTAATTCTTACGTATTTATTTTTAAATACCTATAAAGCAATTTAAATACAAAGTAAAGAGAATAATTTTCGTATTCGTAAACAAGATATCAAAAATATGTAATTTAACTGTCAGCCTTTTCCTAGTATTAAAATGTACAAATGCACTAACGATTTTCAATTTATTAGTATTTTTTGTTGTTGTTCATTTAACTCGCATAACTATGCAAAATTTCAGTAACTCTCAGAAAGTAGAGGCCTTTGTTTTACCTTGATACGATTTTAATTGCTGCTATAAAATTCACCTACAAGATCGTGTGAAGCTGGGAGACTATTTCTGTGTGGTCTGAAGGCTAATTGTTCTAAAATTATCTACTACACGCTTTTCAATTTGTGCTTTTATCCCAAGTGCTTCAAAAAAAAAGTCGTATTCTTGAATCAATGACGATATTAAAATTATTTAATGAATAATAGTTAGTTCACCTTGGATTGTTACCCAAAACTTTAACTCTGATACCTTGTTGCACCTCTAAAACTTTGGGTACTTTTTTATTGTGTTTCAATACATTTTTTTTTATTTAGTTCATAAATTTTTAGAAAGCTAATAAGACAATTTGTAGTGTTTTTCTTAGTAGTCCTCACTAGGGGTTCCTGTGCTAAAGCGGACAAGGTTTTATTTAAAAACTGATTGTTTTTAAGTCCCTAGTTTTTTTTTTCAGGATGCTGGATAACTTCTCTTCTTTGATTTTCTTGAGCCACGCTTTGATTTAATTTTTGAAAACATTTGCCTTTTCTGTTTTTTTTTAGTTTTTTTTTTTTTATGGCCGATGAAAGTGAATTATATAGCTTAGTGGAGAGATATTTATAATTCCTTTGTCCAAAAGCAGTTTTAAATTTAGGTATATCCATAATGTCATTTTGGTTCGCTCTTGTGTGGTGAAAATTAAGTTTCTTCTGTTTTTTTGAACTTTTGAAATGTTTGATTAAAACATTCTTAGCATATATATTTTAGATGTTAGGTACTGAAAAGATTTGAAAATTTCTTTTGTTGGTGTTCTTCTAGGGACTTTTAAAATGGTCTTTTTAATACCCTTTTTTATGTTTTAGACAATTGTTTCATACGGTTAGTAGTTGCCAATCCCCATTCCAGTATACCATATTCTAGTCGGGAGTAGCATTAAACTTTTTTGACATAAAATATTTCTGATGTTTTAAAAAAAAAAATTATTTTGTGAGTTTCCTTGTAATACCATTGATGTGAGTGTCCCACCGTAGATTTTCGTATATTTCTATGCCAAAATATTTTAAACTTTCTGCATGTGTAATAAGGGGGTAAGAACATTGTGAAAAATTACTTTAGAATTAATTTTAGATTGTATTCATTCCCTGGTTGTCCTCTTGTATCAATTGAAAAAGTTAACTACTTTGTTTTACTTACATTCAACATAAGTGAGTTGGTTTTTAACCATTTTTGTAGATCAATGAGCCCACATTCAGCTTCTTTGAAAGTATCTTTACAGTTATTTTAATGAAATATTATGACAGTATCATCGGCAAAGCTCATTAAATCTTAACGTTAGATCAAAACAGTATATTTATTTATATGCCTGTTGTATGATGTTTATGCGGGCCTCATTGCTAACAGGATGGAAGATCTCCAGTACCTCGTATCGAGGATGAACGAAGTATGTATGAAGAATGAGCTAATGATGAAAAGTGTGTCGGACGTCTTGCCGCCTTTTTGATTAATAATATTGTTTGTCTAGTTTTTTAATTATATAGATTGATATTATGTCTAATTTGTAAGGGAATCGGGTCGTATGGAAAATAAATATTGCTTCACTGTCCGCGAACGCACCCGATTCCCGATCTCTTTTTTAATGTATTCTGGGCGGTTTGTGAGAAACATGTTCTCATCAACCGTTCAGAAAAGGATTATTTTATTTTTTTAGTTTTTTAGTTCGTTTGTGTGCCATTACGTTTGGTACAGTAAGTAAGTCTAAAGTCATGGTGTATGAAAGAGAGAGTACGAACACCGTTTGTAATTTAGTTGTGAATGATGAATACTTGGAGCAGGCCGATGAGTTTGTGTTTTTGGGAAGTATGTTCACGAGAGATGGAAAGACTGACAGGGATATTGAAAGAAGGATGAATGACTAAACGCGGTTGGCGCTAACAAAAAGTTGTCCAAATAGCGAAGCTAAAAGTTCACAATGGAGTACTGATACCAACCCTGATGTATGGCACTGATGCATGGAACTAGTAGAGGAAGGATGAAGGTAGACCGATTGCTGTAGAAATGAGATCTCTGAGCTGAATGAGTTGTAAAACCATGTATGATCGTGTGAAAAATGTTGAGAATCGTAAAGAATGCAAGGATGATGTATGCGTAATGAGCAAAATTGAGAAAGGGACGCTTAGATGGTTCGGGCACGTAGAGCGAATGAACGAAGAAAGGAGTGTAAGGAGAATATATGACGCGAATATGAATGGAAGAATAAGCCGGTGACGTCCGAGGAAGCCATGGCGCGATCAAGTGAATCAAATGCTTGAGTCGGGTCATGTCAGAAGTCGGAATAATAGTAGGGAATGTATGATTGTGAATGAAGCAAGAAGTGTATGCCAAGATTGAGTTATTCTGCGGTCCGTCCCCTCTGCCTACCTCTGCGGAGAAACGGCGTGATGGTTAGTTAGTTAGTTTCTAGCAGTATTTACCAGTTTAAAATTCCACCGAAATTCGTAGGATGCTTAAAATTCAATGCCGTGATTTTAATTAATCCAATTTATTCGATTTTTAAATATTATTTGTCGGTGACATCTCTCGTCAACAACAAGGAACATCGAATGGCTAGATCACCCTTTGGGGTGAAACGCTATTAAAAAAAATCGACACCTTGTAACCGTTTCATACGGCGAGAAACAAACGATCGGAACCGGTAACCAATTAATTTGAATAGATAAAGTAGTTCGATTCTTTCAACGTATGAATTTAATTCAAACTGAGTTTTACGACGATTATAATAATAGTAATGAATCGTTCAAACATAAATATCACTAAATGTCACTCGTAAAGTAAATATTAACGTAGGTAATTTTATTTAACTGTAGATCTTATCGTTCGAAAGACAAACTAATTAGTAGGTATTGTTGGTAACATGTGATTTATCTGTATAAAGTCACTAACTGGGATAAGTCAATTAAAAATAAAACCTTGACAATATGGTTTTCCTTGCAAATCACATTTCAACATCTCAATTAAATGCCAGCCATAATTAAAATCATAAGAAATAGCGAACCGATATCAATATGTGAGATATATTTGACTTAATGTTACCACCATTGAAAAATAAAAATTATATCTTATTCAGCATCGATCCCATATTTCACGGGCGAGCGCGGCGTTTAATTGCTATCTCGGTCGCTTTATGGCTTTCGGAGTGAATAATTAAACCGGGGAATAAAACAAATTAGTTTGGGGGCAATTTTATTCTGTATTGCAACTACCCAACTGTTCCACTAGCCTACCGGACTAAAATATGGCGACAAATTGCCAGACAGCAACTGCACGACGCGTCGTATATATTCACTGCCTACCAAAATTTAATACATTATACGGTAGTTACGAATGCCTACGAGAAAGATTCTAAAAATAATAGTATTTCGCGTATAGTATTTTGAAAAGAGTAACATCATTGTGATTAATGATGGCATATGGTAATAATTTCACGATGAAAGACCGAAATGGTTTACGGTAGAATGCGGACAGCGCTAGTTAAGTAGTCATTGTACCAGACGTAATGGCACACAGGCAAACTGTAGTGGGCAGCCGATCCCGATCTACGAAGAGAGAGGAAGACGAGAAAGCAAAACCTGTGTCGATCCCTTGCATAGGGGGAAGAGACGTTGACGATTAGACCTCATTAACGACTTTTGTACTTTTGCAATTTAATTCTGCACAAAAACCCAATTTATTCAGAATTATGAGTAGAGCTCAGGGCCGTGTCCGTGTGACGATGCTTGGTCTGGGTTCAGTGAAAGGCAGTAGACCGATGGAGGTCCAGGGTCAGCGGTGGTCAGAGAGAAACAAGGCGAGTAGAGCAGCAGTCGTAGGGGGTGGAGCAGTCGAGGTAGATAAGCGTTGTCGGGGCGAGTGTTGCTGGATGACTAAATCTGGTTTTTGCAGGTTACTTAAAGTCGCCTACAAAACGGGGGATTAGGGACTGCGCATGTCCGACGAACAAGCTATTCTCCTCCCTCCTATGCTCTGACGTTTTATTTAGTAATTTATATTCACAAGTGGTCATCGAGAACACGTTTCTCCCTGACCGTGAAATATACATTTACCAAGGGAGTTGGATCATTTGCGGACAGCGAAATAACCTTTATTCTCCATATGACCCAACTCCCTTATAAAATAGGCATAGTTTATGCAAGTACAATACAGCAATTATATTTCAAATATATATACGAGTATGTCAAAAATACTGCGAGAGAGGCAAGCACGTCCGGCACAGTCATTGTAATTCAGTTTTTTAGGTCTGACTATCATAATATTATATTGTATATTAAATATGCAGCCCAATGAATGTGTGTAAATATGATGTTTCCCATCCGATTGAATTATTAATTATTAATACGTATATTTTTTAACTTACCTATGTAAGTACTTTTGGCGTTGATTGCTTTAGTTGAAAAAAAAACCTTTCATTTTTTGTAGGACCTCTTACAACTTCTGTTGTGGACTTATTCCTTTCCCATTTTAATTCTCACTGAGAATACTGTAAATAGGTAAAACCCTTCAAGCCATAATTTTTTGGAATGTTTCTTTTTAGTGGAGTCAGATGGAATATTTTTAAGGGTTTTTTTTCACACTTAAAACTATATCGTAGTAAACCATTTTTTTTTTTGTTTTTTTTTTAACTGTCGCTGAAATGAATCAAATCTCACCTCTCGTAATATTATAAATAGAAGTGCAATATTTGATTAATTGTTTTTGTAATTTTTTCAAAAGATTGGTATTCAGTTTGTGGCGTCATTATTAATAAATTAATTAAAAAAATTACTCTGTATTCATCACTTTATTAATATACACATATTTGCAATGCTTTCTTGATGAAAGTGGTGAATACAAAGCAAATTTTTTAATTCATTTAATTGTTTTGTGTGTAATTCGTAGAACTCAATTTATATCGAGTTTTGCAAGAGTTTTGAAAATGGCCTTGACCGCTGAAACACCTTTTACAATAATACAAAAACTAAAAATCCTTGCAGAACTTAATAATAACATCATTAAATATAATTTACATTAAATTATATGTAACATTTTACATCACTTCAGAAAAATCACTATATAAAATTACTTTTGCGAATAGCAAAATATTCGTTTTTATCGTCTCTTGTAAAGTTTTCATTTTGTGGCTTAAAGGGTTTTACGTATTGACAGTCGATATAAACAAGATTATTCATGCAAAAAGAAAAAAAGTCCTCAGCATAGGAATAGGACACATTGAAAAAATGTAACAAGCAATATGACGTCTTACTTTCTAAACTTGATACTACATGATAGAAATAACATTGTGGGCTGAACATGGTTGTGATGACCTAGAAACTCCAGAGTGAACAAGCTATACTTACAATGGCACCGTAGATCCTCGAGTTTGAGAGTTTTGGCCGCTTCAGACAACCAGGTTCCTGCTTTATGGTTGTAGATAAGATAGGCACAGGCCCAAGCACAGGCAGCGTACGATATTGCCATACTAAACTATTAACGAAGTGGGCCTATTATGCACGGGAGACTTTCCGTCTGTATACATATTCAGTGATCTCCGATCAGCGAATCGGGTGAATGAAATTGGCTATTCTCTATCAATAAAACATTGAAAATACTGCATTATGTATGGGGAATCGTACAGCCATTGTATAACTAAGGTGGAATTATGGGAAAATAACGACCGAGTAACGCAGCCACCAACGACCTCCTAGTATTCTAGCAGGGATGTGGTTCATAGTAATTGGAGGCATGATACAGTTTAACCTCAAACCTCTACTCGTGGCAAGGAATCATCTCTAGATCGACACATTTGTATCTCCAGTCTTTATTTCTTTGGGTGAGATTAAATGAAATGGAAAAAAAAGCTTTCAGTGTAACTATATTTAGACTGCTTCAATATCCATTTCATCCATTACGTTTTCAAGTTATGTCGCAAAAACGGAAAATCGTTAAAGCTTTTTTTGTAGGTCCTTCAGGATTATAAAAGTAAGAGTATTAAGCGATTAATTAAAAAAATATATATAAAAGTAATTATGGCACCCCATGTTTTTAATATACATTTTTTTCTATTTATATTAGTAAAATATTATAATATAAGCAATATTTTTTTATATATAGATTTTGTATAGTGTAGTTTCATTGTAAAGTAAGAATGATGTGTACGTTTTATTGAATTGAGAAATATTATTTGTATAGTGTAGTATCACTGTAAAGTAAGAATGATGTGTACGTTTTATTGAATTGAGAAAAATTATACGAAAGAAATGCAGCAAGAGAATTTATATAATTAATATCAACGGTATAAATATACCATAAACAATAATAAAATATGTCAGTTAACCATATTACAGTTAGCATTATAACAAAGGAACTAATAATTTTAAAAGGTGTCTATTAAATGTGGCATTCGGTCGTACAATGACATCAGAGAGTATATAAAGAATAAAAGTTCATGAAGGATGTAAAGTAAAAGATATGCGTACATATAAAACAAATAGTAAACTTATGTTAAATTAATATTGATTGAAAAAATATGATAGTGTAGCCTTCATGTACTTACCTTCAGTGCAGTTAAATAGATCCGCTACATCTGCGTATCTATTACTAACTTCATGTAATCTAGGTACAAGCGAGTGTTTGTAATGCTCAGTCCCGATGGTGTTACATTTAAACAGGATTTTGAAACGAGTTGCTCTCGTAGGTAAATCAAAGAATGAGAAAGTAAAGATTCAAACACATAAACTCTATAGGCTCTGTACCGATGAGCTTTTCGAAGAATGTAATATTCTGGATGTTCATCAAAACTACATAAAAAGAGTATTATCCACGTATCTAAAAAAACAAGCAAATCCTTAAAAAATCGAGCATAAGTATGTATTACAAGAAGTCACATTAGAAAAGATTTCCTTATCCCAAAAAGCAATAGGATAAAATATCAAAAAACTTACACACATATGGTACACATATGTGGTACTGATAATATATAATAAAATCTCCCTACAAATAAACACCAAAACCTGAAAAACTACATACTCGTACATCGGTCCAATAATAACCAAATAGTTTGTTGACTTTGGTAGAAGGGAGTCCGAAAAATTATTAAACAATTTCACTTAAATTCATTCATACCTATTATTCATAACACACGTAGTAGATAGATTGAAGAAAAACCATAAATACAGAATATTACATCACACTTAACCGGAGTATTTGATTCCTTAGGACAGGCAATCTGCCTAGCTAATATCGACTTGACAAGACATAATAGCACTTGTACCTACACATTTGAATTATTTTCACGTGTTTAAATATTCTCAATTGTTATTAGTTATTATGTATTAATAAATAAATTTAAAATAAATCTCTATCTCTATATATAAAAAAAATGAATGTTTGTCTGTCTGTCTGTCTTCGATTTTCTCAAAAATTACTGGACCAGTTTTGCTGAAAATATCAGTTGGTTTTTATTAGTGCCAGGAAGGTTTAGACAGTTGGTTGAACGAAATCCAATATGTAAAACTGTTACTATGTTGTTTTAAAATTAGTATGAAAAACATCGAACCCGTCATGTTGTATTGAGATTAGCCCATAGAATTAGCGCTCTGGTCAGTCATAGATTACATATTCAAAAGATGGTTTGTTTGGGTAGAATATTTTCAAAATAGAAAACACAAGTAGGTACCTACATAAGAACTTTATTATTTAGATATATTTTGAAAAATAAATGTTTGAAATGAAATAAATTTTTTAAATGAGTTTTTCATAGTCTAGAGATAGTAATAGTCGTTACAAGGCATTAATTTCACTCTAAAATCAATTATGGCACCTTAACGACAAGCAATTCACAAGTTCATAACTTTATTCCAAAAAAATAAGTAATCCCGAGCAAGGCCGGGTACACATCAGCTAGTAAAAAATAAAAGAAGTGTATGTGCTTAATTAAATGAAATGACATAAAATCTGGTTTTAATTAATTTGAAGTGGTTTTTTGTGCAACGGTATTTCACCAGTGCAATACTATGAGCGACACACTCCGGCGTGAAACATCCATCACGGTTTTTTGTAAAGTTTCCTTTATTTAAGAAGTCTTGTCGTAACGCAAATTTTTACAAATTGGCTCGTTGTGTCGGAACGTCTTTGAAGTAAGAAATTAAATTATGTTAGAACAACATTATAATACATAATTTTAGAAAAATATCTAAAAATACAATTAAAATCTTTTACACTTTTACTTCAAGATTTTCCTTATGTTTAAGTTGCTCTACATCTAATAACTATATCACGCTGCTCATTACCCATAATGCCCATTTAGGTCAAGTCAGTTTACGTATCATAATAATTACTTCAGTGATAGTTACATAATAAACCTAGTTGCCAATTTACCTGAGCCCCAACTCCGGCACTATTATCTAAACCAGGGGCATAAATCTGCTTCTTGCTAAATGCAGGATTGGGTATGCACATAGTGATCGTGCCCAGTATCCAGTGCCCAGTCCCAGTGACCAGTGCCCTAGCGATGAGTCGTTCATAAACGAGCCGTTCATTTGTGCCGGCTCATTTTGATGAGCCATGAGCGTTCGACTTCTGGTAAACCGTACCACGGCTCAATTGAACTGTGACTGTTTTTGACAAACCTTGAAACTACTTACGAAAGATTTTTTAAGTAAATGAAACACGTTGTTATAAACCACGAATGTATTTTATTTTCACCAACCGGTTTGGCTTAACTCAAGCTTCATCAGGGTAAATATAATAACTAAATTCTAATACAGTTATTGGTTATATATAGGTACAAAATACAATAGAATGAAATAAATATATTACAAAAGATTCGTCTAAAAAGATAAACATATCTCCGATGTTCGATAGTATTCTTACGCATTAATACGATGATACATCTTTAAATAAGGTCCTTTGTTCTAGTTTGTTCATATAAAATCGTCGTATACGTATCTAAGTTCTACAAGGTTAAATTATTCCAACTGACAATGTGAGATTTGCAATTGATAAGAATAATTACAGCATTGTGTGTAGGTACTGTACTATACGTGAAAGGCGCTTGACAGTCTGGCATCTCGACGTTTTGTACCTATAGACTGAGAACTGGGAGTCGACAATTAATATGTGCCTTCTCTTAAATGAGCCATCGTTCTATTGAGGTGTACTTTTCAGTCAGACGAAAATGGTGAGCTAGTGCCGTGACTCCCGCTCTTGTCAAAATGAGTCATGTCCCATCGCTACATTGTCCAGTGCCCAGTGCTCAGTGCCCGATATGTGATTATTGCGCTGTGCAGTGGGCGCAATGCACAATGCATATAAATGCTCTCAGAACAACTATTCCGGATAATGGTGTCCATTAACAGGGAGGATTGTCTATCGGAATGACCTGCATTTTTCACGTCATGTCGTCAGGATAAATATCGTCAATTGTTGTCTTTTTACTGTGAGATTGAAATTTTTAACATAGCGCGACTTATTTGAACTTTACTGAATTTCAGGTTCGAGGTACAGTAAGTTAAACATTTTTTTCTTCAAAAAATGGAAAATGACTTTGTGATGTCATTATTAATAAAATTATTAAGAAATACTTCGTGTACACCACTGTTTAATATATAAATATAAACATGTTTCGAAAGCGAAGCTTCCCCCATCAGAATACACTAATGACAAGTATATATTAAACAGTAGTGTACACAAATTATTTTTTATTAAACCTTGTATGTAAAATTTTACATCCGGATAGTGACAATATGGAGGTTGTTAACTAACTAACCATCACGACGTTTCTTCGCAGGGGTGAGCAGAGGGGATAGACCGCTAAACAACTCTGTCCCAGCATACACTCCTTGTTTCATTCACATTTATACATTCTCCCTGTTCAAGTATTTTATTCACTTGATAGTGCCATGTCTATATGGAGGCTGCGCGGGTGGAAAATGGAATGTAACTCTTTTGTCTAGAAAATGAAGTCGTCAACTTGACATACAACCCATTGACGAAAGAAGGAAGTAAATCTAAATTAAACGGAGTTTTTTCTGTATCCGGTTTATTATGATGTTTCGACAGAAGTGGTGCCTAATACTTTGCTAATTACCAGTTACACATTACTTTGTGTGTTGGCTATTGACAGAATCGTGGAGCTCCGGGCGTTCCATTACAAGTGGTTGTACTCGCATCAGCGAACTTAATGGAAATCTTTTGTTTTGTAGTGATGTGTGCCAATTTATCAATCAATCAGAAGATTATTTCCGTTGGTCGATTGCCGCAGTAGATCTGGCGGACCAGCCGTATCATTTAACTGAAGGAAAGCACCGTCGTGATTTAGAAACACGATCTAACTGCCCCATTAGGGGAATGCGCGCGTATCAATTTAGGTATCTCCGATGCAGATACTGATTCTAGGAAAAATATTTATATCATTTCTATCACTGCCGATTGGCTTTTATAAATAAACTAAGAAACATCAATACATGGATGCAGTTCTTCATTGTTTTTCGCACGCGTCACTTAGAGGATATAATATGTTTCAGGAGATTAAAACAATACTTCTATACAATACATATAGGATAGAAAGTGCCATACGTGCGGGATTCATAACGCACGTATGGGATTAATTTCGGGCTTTTGAGCAGTATTGGCTGATGGTTCAATTTTTAGCACGGAATTTGAATGGTGCACTGTTTAAAGTGTGGTAGAATTATAATTCATTTTTTTTATTTTATTAATTTTTGGGAAAATTAACAGCTAATCCACAATTTATAGATACGTAATAATAAAAACAATAAATCTTATGATCATTATATAGCATATGTTTAAATTACATTATTTTGATCAAATATCTAATAATATTATGCGTTGGTAAGTTGGAAGCCCCCCTTGTGATATTATGATGACATTACTAACGAACAGAGGAAAGCAATTCTTTTCAAATGAGTGACTTAATCGTGGCTCTTATTCGTTCAATAGTCAGATGGATATTAGGATAGGGCCCAGCAACATCAATCACACAAAACAACTAAGTATAATTCAGAAATGCATCAAAGCCTAGATTAAAGGTTCCCATAAGGACGTCGACAACGGAAATCGTTAAACAGTTCAACGGTTCAGGTACACAAAAAATCTTTGCCAAAAATATTCTGGTTCATCATCTCAAAAAAGACAAAAAGGCAAACACTTCAGATAAGACCGGTCAGTGGCTTAGTTGGCATCGCAATTGGGTCTTACCCAAGCGTCATGAGTTCAATTCCTGGGCTGGCTAAGTCCTCCATCAGAACACATTAGAAAAAAAAACAACTGACTGGAATCATAAATATATCGTCATAAAAGTTACTGAAAATACCCTACCCAAACCTTGAAGACGATATGTAGAAGTCTCTGAATTCCCTCTATTCAAAACCTAGTTCACCTCAGCACATCTTTTAATTCGGAGAAATAAGAAAATAATGTATATTTTATATCTTACACATCTTATAAACAATATGGTACATAAAAAATCATAAATACGTATATGTTCATACCCATGAACATATCATATAAATTTCGTTTATGATGTGCTATATTTTGTAATTTTTTAACGAAAGTAGTTTTGAGGAATACCCAAGAACTGCATTATTTTACTCGTTAGTTAGATACCTGCTTCAATGTCGTTAACCCGTTGTTATTTATATACCTGCCTGAAAGTCGTTTACTCGTTGTTAGTTAGATACCTGCCTGAAAGTCGTTTACTCGTTGTTAGTTAGATACCTGCCTGAAAGTCGTTTACTCGTTGTTAGTTAGATACCTGCCTGAAAGTCGTTTACTCATTGTTAGTTAGATACCTGCCTGAAAGTCGTTTACTCATTGTTAGTTAGATACCTGCCTGAAAGTCGATCACTCGTTGTTAGTTAGATACTTGCCTGAAAGTCGTTTACTCATTGCTAGTTAGATACCTGCCTGGAAGTCGTTTACTCATTGTTAGTTAGATACCTGCCTGAAAGTCGTTCACTCGTTGTTAGTTAGATACCTGCCTGAAAGTCGTTTACTCATTGTTAGTTAGATACCTGCCTGAAAGTCGTTTACTCATTGTTAGTTAGATACCTGCCTGAAAGTCGTTTTAAATGGAAATAAATGGTTGTTTTTTATAATGTAAAATTCGTAAATGTAGAGATAATAAATAGCTCGGAATTTGGGAAGCTGATAATGTTTGCGGTAATAAAAATAAATGGATATTTTCTATAGTGCCGTTTTCGTGAGAAAATCACCTCAGAGCATAACCAATAACAATAAAAAACACAAAAATTTGTTGTAGACCATGTGTTTTTTATTGTAAATTATGGCGAGCCACAAAGTTAATGCTTTTTACAAATACATATCAATAACTTTGTAGCAGCCTGAAACCGGTTCGCTCGAATATGATCAAGGAAAAACAAAAAAAATTACACCACATTTTTCAGTTTCAATAACATCATTGTGGTGTTATCGTTGTAGGTGGATACTACATAAAAATTGTTAGATTATAAACCAGCGAATAAAGTATTCAATTCCGTATGGAATACGCATTGCGTAAAGTCGAACAGATTGTACGACGTAATTTCTCGACGTAAATTACACAGATTATCAATGTTCTGTCTAAAGAGTTGCTGAATGGTCAGTCAATTCAAGCGCAAGATTTCAACAATCGATTAAACCTATTTAATTATACGGTCGTTATGAAAAACTTGTAAAGTCGGTAGCCTAACTACGAAACTCGGAATGTCGCTGTTATGATCAACGGTGGAATGCATTTTATTTACATTAATTCAGTAGTCAAGTTAAGCATTGACACACCAAAAATAAAGGAAAATGTTACAGGTCGTATTCACTTCGCAGTCTTACCCTAATTAAGTTAGAATAAATATGTATTGTTTATAATATAAAGTATAAATTTGTTTGGAACCACTTCAATTTCATATAATAATCTCGACCGGTTTCGGAAGTACTCTTCCCTCGTCAGAAATATATTAAAACGAAACTACGATATAGATAATTTAAAAATAAAAACTCAATTTTTATTTTTTATTTCCTTTATGGATTCTTTTATAACCCTTTATCTATCTAGGGCTTATAACAATATCCTAGGAATTGTATAGTACCTTTCATCTTTTCTATCTAACTAGTACTGCGGCGCTAAGCCTTATTACTATTACCATCGCATGGTTTGATTTACTTGACTGAATTTATGTTACATTATTTGTGTTCTTTGGGAAAAGATCTTAAATGGATTAAAAACCCTAACAAGAGAAGGAAAAGGGACAAACATTTGGTTATAAACAGTTTACTAAAGTTGCTTTTGTACTTACTGAATAAAATATATTTAAGGTTTTATTAACTGAGTGGAAGGGGCTGCATGGATCAGATTTTCTCCTTGCGTATGCTCACATACGACCGAGTTGACAGAAAAAAAGTTATGGAAGGTGTTGTCCAAGTATGGAGTGAATACAAATCTTATACAGGCAATCGCATCTCTGTACGAGGGAAGCGTTGCACGTGTTAGGGCAAACGGTGATTTTACGGGGTGGTTTGACAAAATCACAAAAGGTGTTAAGCAAGGCTGCGTAATGTCACCGAGGTTATTCAATATATACATGGATAATTGTATGCAAGAATTGAAAGTGGTGGGCTTGGGCACGAAAATGAGTAGTCTGCAAGTATGTTGCCTGTTGTATGCTGATGACGCGGTGCTGATTCCTAACAGTATGGAAGATCTCCAGTCCCTCGTATCTAGGATGAACGAAGTACGTATGAAAAATGAGCAAATGATGAATGTAAGTAAGTCTAAAGTCATGATGTTTGAAAGAGAGTACGAAAACAATGTACAATATAGTTGTGTATTTGGGAAGTATGTTTGCGAGAGATGGAAAGACTGATAGGGATATTGAAAGAAGGGTTAATCCAGGAAACTCCATTAACGGAGGACTGAACGCGGTTGGCGCAAACAAAAAGTTGTCCAAAGAAGCGAAGCTTGCAGTACACAATGGAGTGCTGGTACCAACCCTGATGTATGGAAGTGAGGCATGGAACTGGCAGAGGAAGGATGAAAGTAAACTGAATGCTGTAGAAATGAGATCTCTGAGGCGAATGTGTGATAAAACCATCAAAAATGTTGAGATTCACAAAGAGTGGAGATGTAAGCGTAGTGAGCAAGATTAAGAAAGGGACGCTTAGATGGTTTGGGCATGTAGAGCGAATGAACGAAGAGAGGAGTGTAAGGAGAATATATGACGCTAATGTGAAAGGAAGAAGGAGCCGGGGACGTCCGAGGAAGACATGGCACGATCAAGTGAATCAAATACTTGAGTCGGGCCATGTCAGAAGTCGGAATAACAGGAGAGAATGTATGAGACGTTGTATGAAAGTGAATGAAGCAAGAAGTGTATGCCAAGATCGAGTTGCTGGCGGTTCGTCCTCTCTGCCTACCCCTGCAGAGAAACGGCGTGATGATTAGTTAGTCAGTTAGTTAATAACTATTTACTGCAGCCCTGAGTTTCTTCGTCGGCTTATAAAGCTGAGTGATACGTTACTCAATCTTATCAATAGTACTCAATAATATTATTTTGTTTTTTAGTATTCTATTAAAAATGCATTTTTTCCTCATAGCACCAACCAGTACCTATCAAAAACATACATAATCTATTAATACTTAATAATTATACTTTTTTATAGATATATTATATTACAATCAAAGCACTCCAGGGAAAGGCACCAGCCTATATATTGTTATGTAACAAATTAGCTGCAATTTAAAAACAAGGAAGATTCTAGCTGTTTGTTGAAAGGCACCTAGCTCCTCGTAAAAGTTCCGCGAACGCGGGCTTGCCGCACGAGATCGGCGGCCATTTTGCCCCACAGAAAGATTTCGCTCGCTGACCATAGAGGTGACACGGGCTCGCCGTTTACAATGGCGTCTTGTTACCGTAATATAAAAGTCCTAATTACTGTTGACCATTTACTTGTGAGGTCCCTAAATTGTGGACCGGGTTTTGTGCACTAATATGAAGACACCGTTCCTGGCTAGAGCTATCTCGTCCCGGACCGATGTCCCCATGTAAGCTGTAACTATTTCCTATTTTTAATGTGCTGTAAATCACTCTGTTTAAAGTAACTTGCCCGATTTTAATGGAACTGGAGAGAGAGAATCCTAGATTAATAGATAGGGTGTGCGTTGCCAATTGTTAGTATATGCTTTCCCATGTGTACCAACTGTGGTTGCCTTCCCGTAAAATAAACCCTGTCTAGAAAGATCACCTTTTTTCTTAGGTAGTTGAGTACCTTTTTCCACTGAGCCCGACATGAGGCTGTTGCCGACTCACAACTGCAGAAGAAGGGTAACCTGTATCCAGGTAAGCTTGGAGTCGGGCGCCCTTCGCCCGGCCTCCAGGTGAGTTTAACCTAACCTGCTACTATTACACTGTCGCTCTAACGTGCTATAACTGCCTTCTATTACACTGGCGGCCAACTTGGAGCCTTCTATTACACTGTCGCCCTAGAGTGGGGCTCATTTCTATTACAATATCTGTAACTATGTGTTCGACATGACCCAGGTGATAGACAGCTTTCTTTGAGATCAGCAGATTTGAATTTTTCCAACCGATTAGTTGAACCCTCTCGGTCAAGTAAACCGTGGGCTTTTCGTATATCCGGCCCGGTCATTTGGAATAAGCTTCCCCCAAATATTTCTAACATCCAGAATTTAGCAGAATTCAAACGGGTATTAAAAACAAAATTATTTTAAAAATCCCATCCGATATAAAACATAAATTCATTTACGTAGAAACAGAATTTCAAGACATTTTTTCTTTTAATCCTCCATAGCTTATTTAGTGGCGGTTTTTTCTCCCTGTTATTTAATTCCATTAGTATTCAGTGAAAAACCATGTATATAATGTCATATAACTTTATCTTTCTCTGCTGGTATTTGTACCTACGTGATATCTGATTATTTACACCCCTTTATTTCTAAATTGTTATATAATATAATATCTTAAATGTTCATCTAAGTGAGTCTGCTACTCATGAATATTTTATATTGTGTTATTAATTTGCATGCATGTATGTTATTTTCTAATTATATTAGGTTAGATTATTTTGCGTAGATTTTCTTGCTTTTTTGATATTTTTACTTTACGTTTGATTATTTATACTCCTAGCTTATTCTAAATTCTGCATGTAAGTGAATCTGCTGCTCATGAATATTTTATGACATAGTTTTAATTAGCATAAATTTTTAGTATAATAACAGATATACTATGTAGTATATCTGTTTTTTTTTACAATTATATAAGGTTAGTTAGTATAAAACGCACTTGAGGTGAACCTTCGCAGAACTGCGCTATAGAAATTTACTATTATTATTGTTATTATTACAATTCCATGTCAATACTAGCTTTTTTCCCTTATATTTTTTTAAAATGGCACTAAATATGAACTAAATCTGTCAATTTGACTGTCCTAAAACGGGATTTGTTCCTAGTTGGGCAGTTAAAGCTTTCTTAAATGTTGATGTTAAATAATGTGTGTTTCAAATAAATAAATATCATATTCATTATTAAAAAAAATAAATTATTTTTTGTTCTACTCGTATGTTCATCCGTACTTTTCTTTACTAAGCATCCGATATGAAGTTGTATAGTTTTATTTTATTATTTATTTATAGGTGTCGCATAACCCGCCTCACTAGGCAGCCTGTGTTGAGGCAGTAATTTTGGATATTATTTTACATAACCTACGAAAGTACACTTATAATAAGTATGTTCAGTAAATCGTTAAATCAGTAACTTTGCATTTGGGTGAGTGCACCGGTAAATGCCCTATCATTACTTTTAATGCAATTTTTTTTTCTATTATGTTTGAATTTCTTTTATGAATTAGTTTTTTGATACTATCTGGAAGAATGCCGAAAATTCTTGTCGTAAAGTACCTAAAGTTCCGTTGCCCAAAAGTAGTATAAGTTACAGGAATTTGGAGTAAATCTTTTATAATATTTCTAATAATGCGAGTGTTTAGTCTTTTCTCATAGTATTTATGTTTGTTTATATAAAGATGAGTGAGGATTGTTTTAGCGTAAATCTGCTGAACGTAAAATACTCTCATTATATTAAAGATTTAGTTGGACTCTGCATTTAGAGATAGCTTAACGGGGAGAGGGACATCGGAGAGTTATTATTTATTAATTCAAAATAATGATAATATTATTGTGAAATACGATAAACATGGTGTTTTTAAGGAGAAAAATATTTTTAACATTTTTTTTTAAATTTGCATGGGCTTAGCATTTATCAAAATATAATCAGAAATATTACACATTTCTGACCTTTCTACGCATGTTTTACAAAAACATTTAAAAAGTTGAATATTCTAAAAATATGCTGTGAAGCCTTTTCTGTAACTTGTCGATATATAAATTTTAAAAAAAGAACAGTGTGTGGTTTAATTTTTTTATGAACACTACGTAATTTTAATGTTTTTTTTTGTAATGCGGATTACAAATCTTTGGTTATGTTTATTTACAAAAACGCAAATATAAAGGATTAAAAATCCTTTTCTCCGCTGTAAAAATCATATTCGTATTTTAAATATTTTGTAAAACATACAATAGGACGGTGAGAAAAAGTAATATTTCTGATTAGATTTTGATAAATACTAAAATTTGTAAATTTATAAAATATTTAATAAATATTTTTCTATTTAAAAACATTATGTTTATCGTATGGCGTAATAATACTATCATTATTTTGAATTAATAAGTAATAACTCTCCGACGTCCCTCTCGCCCTTAAGGATTATTTTTATAATCGTTTTCTGTGCCTTTATGATTGGGTCTAGTGCAGATGAAGTACTACCTCCCCGTGCTATGATACCACATTCAATAATAGTTTTTAAACTAAGAATGAAAAGTGTCTTTGAGCGAGGGATGTTTTGGTTGTGGGCGGTACAATTGGATTACTTCGTGTGTCTCGAGTATCGTGAGAATGGTCGATAGATCGGTAGAGGTGACGTTGTTTGTGAGGGTTTAAAATTATTTTCCTCATGTACAATTGTCTAACATCAAGACCTATTATAAACTGTTTTATCGGAGGCTACATACTATTGTGGTCCGGAGGTAACGCCATTGCCAATCTCTCGTATGGGCATTCTTGAGAGGCCTTTTGATTTTCATAATATATACCTACAAGATCACTGTGAAAATCCAATCTCAGAGGAACACCCTTGGAGATCTTAAAATAGTTGTCGGATGACTAATTTACTTTTATTTAATAGGTTCAATCACAGAAAAGATATCACTAAATGGAAGTGCCTTCTATGTATATTTAAATGGAAAACAATGTCGCCATATTTTACTATTGGATCGCAACAGCAAATCGAATTTATTTATCCATGTTTCACTTCACTGCCTAACGTCGTTTATCGCCATTCCATTTTATTTTAATGTCTAGAATGAGTGATTACCAAAATATTTTTATCGGTATTTTATGTTTAGTTGAGTAGGTACCCACTTCGAGAGCGGTTAAATGTATTTAAATATGATTTCTGATTTTGAAACTGTCGATAATTCATGGTGGAATTCCGTTTTAATACTAATTAAACATCGTTGTGTATGAATTTATCAATTTTCTGTGATTAAGAATTTAAGTACAGACAAAAAACCTTTTTTGAACAATTCGCAAATTTATTTCCAAAGTACCCTCAAAACATCGTAAAAAAATGATATTACCAGTGCAACCACTGAAGATATAGAAGTGCATTGTGGGCGTATCCGTGTGCCTAATGTACGCTCAATCTTTGTTTTATTTCTGTTTCTTCTTGTTTCTTATTTTCATTGAGAATTAATGATATTTTTGCCATTAGTAATGCTAAAGGTTAATAGGTTTTGGGCCAATTGTGTATAAGAGTCTCACCACTTTTTGAAATTACTTTTCGTCGTTAAAGTTGTTTGCCATCATATAAATTATAAATGATTGTTTGAATCTCTCCCACTCACCCGCCATATTTGAAACAATCTGCATTTGCAAAATATGACTTGATATTTTGAGACAATTCGTTTTCCGTGACAAATCAGTGATTGTTGAATTGTTAACTGTTTTACTTCACTCCTTTTACAAAGACACACTCGACACCATGTTGTATGGTGGTGTTAAATAGAAACGCACTTGTAAATGAAAACCACATTTATTGATCATTCTCGTTGTCCATCATTTTACAAGCCTATGACAGGCAGAGGTTATATTATAGAATTGGTCATAGAGATATTGTAATACATAATTTCAAGAATATCCCCCACCAAACCCGCCCACACGTTAATCATTATTATTACCGAACAACTGTACGTTGTGTCCGATGGGGAAAAATAAACATTTTTTATTAGATAGGTAGATTATACATAATTTTATGATATTAGTTTACCGCTTAGAATTATTAATATTTTGGACAATTTTGTACTATAAAACAATATTTCAATAATTATTACTTCAATCCAAACAATAGAGATTAAAATGAACCGTCCCACCGCTAATCAACATGGCGGTTACTTGCCGGTGGCCTGTCAAAATGTTGCGTGTGAACTCTTGTTTAGCTATCAAATGCACAATATATTGTCAATTTACCGTTGGTATGAGATGCGGCCTATCAATAAATTTAAATACCTGCTTTCATTTTTACAAGTACTTGTTGAACAACACGTATTTAAAAAATATGTGGACTGCACGGCGGGGCGGTTGTTGAATTTCTACTGAGAGACCGAATTCACCGAGGCACATCACCTTAATTTTGGAACACGAATATCTCATTTCTTGTTATTCTTTATTGCATGGGTACAACAATATGTGAAATTTAAAATGATATCTTGATAGTGTTCTTTTCCATAAATCTGAATTTGTTTTGTATGGAAACGATATGATTTTTTTTAAAATGGTTTTTGTTTTAATGATTTTTAAACTAACATTTAAAATGCACATCGAATCAATCACTGATTGGTCACATGAAATGGTTGGATTTGTACTACGATTAAGTAAATCATTTAAAAACCCGCGTTCCCAATAATGCTTAATTTGTAACTAGAAGTACACTGGAATATGCATAGCCTGTCTGGAATCCCAAATACATGCTACATGTCAATAGTAGAGAACGAATACACAATAAATTCACTAAGTTTCTCCGGTTCAAATACATCAATAATTATCACTGTGCACTTCAATTTCTGACACTATATACCTGCATAAATAATAAAATAGTGTGCCCTGAACTCCTATCGCAAATTAACCTTAACATACCATCCAAACGTATTTAATTATTTTACATATTCAAGAAAAAATAAATAAAACAAACACTGCAGGAAATTCACCAATTTCTCGTGTTCTCCAAAAATCTAATAATCTTTGTCCCAACCTAAATCTTAACATATTTTTGACTCCCTACCGTCATTTAAGCAAAATATTACTCGCAACATCAATGCGCAATCACAACTCTCCAGTACATAGCACTTTTCAGACACATAGGTACACATACACTCCCACTCACACGTACACCCACACATACTTTTGCCATGTATATAAAATGTATATAACCACTTACTAGATATTACATAGAGACATGTCATTGGTACCGATCCTTAAAATAATTTTCTAAAATTTTGTAATCTGTACAGCACTCGTTTTATACACGTGCTGTTTGTATCTAAAATAAATAATAAAAAATGTATTACATAATCTGACCCACACAACCTATTTTATCAACACAGTCTATAATATAAGCCAATTTAATAAGGTACATAACCGAACCAAACCTTCATAAACTTATCCAATGAAATCTGTATAGAAGAGCAGAAGGTGAGGCCCACATAATTATTACTATCTAAAGTAATAAGAAAATATTATGAAGTGATTTAAAAAAAAGTTATATTTTTCAGATCTTATCTTGTTTCATAGCGTAGACATTGTGGATAGATTTTCTATAAATATAACGTCAATCGGCATCGCATATTTACGCTTTACAAAGCATTCTCCCTACCCGCTGCTCGCTGCAAGCTCCAAGCTCAGTTAGCTCCGGCACGGGGATGACTATCGGAACGGAAGTTCGGAAGCTCCGCTCGACTAACAATCTGTCTGACGTTCGATACAGAAGCTACTTCCGGCAGCCATCGCCAATTCCCATTTGTTTTTCATCGATATACACTTCGGTGGAAAATGTTACAAACGTTGGAAGTTGTGACGGTTAGATAACGATTCCGGAGCACGGGCCTTAGATTGTATGAATCTTAAGGATATCACAATCGCCGACCATCTGAACGATTTTTTCCTATATAAATATACTTACTTTTTTACTGTTCTTTCCAACTTTTCTAATGATAAATCTGAGTCACCGATCAGCCAAGTGTCTTGCTTTGTTTGCCTATTTCCAAGTATTTTTTTAAATTCTAAACAAGCCCGCCAACTATAAAAATACATATCATTTGTTTTAAAAACCAATACAAAACCAACATATTATACTTCAGAAACGTGTGTGATAAAATATTTTGAAAATTTTAGCTTGATTTTTGGTAATGCCGCCAAATCACATTGTTCGTTTCGTACATTTGACATTTGACGTTTCTCGTTCGTGAAAAAACAAGACAAATCTTAGCTTATAAGAAGTAACGTCTCTTCAGTTTTATTTAAATATACAAAAAACATGTTTTGACATTCGAAAATGGAAATAAATCTTTGTCATTCAATATTTTAATTGCGTAAAATAGATCGTAAACTAATAATGACATTTGACATTTCGGTGACATTTGTTTACCCTGTTGATACTTTTCATAAAAAGTCTTCTGTCTAGGGGAACTTAATCCACAAAAATCAATATCCTAAATAGTTCGCAAATTTGATCGAGAATTTCTTTGGGAAGAGCGTATTTGTGCATTTGAACAGTGTTGAGGAAAAAATTCGGCTCAATTGTTGCTTAGTTGGGTTGTGAAGAACGGCCGTTAGAAATGTGTTCAGCATTAAAATATCATTTGTAATATATCAGATATCGTTGTGATTTATAAATATTTTCTCACGTCATATCACAAAAAAAACATCGTGTAAAAATGATCGATAACCATTTTCAAACTGCAACTGGCCTTGAACGCCGAAACAGCCGTCACAATAATAAAAAAACTAGAAAAAATTGCAGAACTCAATAATAACATTATTAAATTTGATCTACTTTAAATAAATAAAAAAAATGGAGTTATACGAATTAAACACAAAAACAATTAATAGGATCGTTAACAATTATTTTACAAAAAAAAAAACAAATGCACTGGTCTAAAATGTGTTTCCAGATTATTGAAGATTTCTTTAACTATTCATTTTTGGGAATTCTACAGCTTACATTTTATCAGTTTGTGTATGTGTAATATAAAACCGATTATGGATTTACTCCTTACTTTTCCTTACCTCAATAAGACAAGATATAATAATAAATTAAATTTATGGCATAATTACATATATAAAACAAAAAATCGCCCATAGAAGGCAAGATAAAGATTATTTAAAATGTTGGAGACCCCCGATAAAAGTTTTTTTTTTCTTTTCTTGTCTCGGAGTGTTGCCATTTTACCGATTTTATTAACACATTGCTATGAAACTTTATTCAGATAATCAACATCGTTTTTAAGGGGTATTTGTTATGTGATGGTTAGATTGGGTAAATGATACTTTTATATTGATTAATTCCTCTCGAAGATTCCATTCGAAGGCAGTTTTGTTCCAAACTTAGCTGATATAAATTTGGCTTCATTGCTCACTTATTGGTATTTGGTTATTTTCCTTTTGAATATCTAATATGATTTATTGGAATGAAAATGATTTAATACCACAATAAGGTAATGTTCGTACTACAAGAGTTATCTTGGTTTCTCGGCCAGTCAGCAGTGGATAGATAACGACTGAATTAATAAAGTTTCAAAACTCAATATCTAATATGGAGTTACGCGATGCTAGTTAAATAATTTATGATGTGAAACAATATAATACAACCAAATATTCAACATATTTGAGGTACTAGATGTACGCGAGTATATTTTAAAAGACAATGTACATTTTTAATGACAAAACCAAATTTCAACAAACGCGAACTAACATAAATAGATCAGTTAGACAAGTGGTGCGTGCGGGATGAGTGCGTGTGGATGCCAATCGTAATATTAATTTCCACAATGGTTGCGATTTTGAATTGTATTTTTAAGCTAAGAAGGAAGGGGGGGGGGAGAGATGCACACAATTATTTGGAATCCAAGTAGGTAGGTGACCGATAGTTATTAACTGGCGTCAATAACAAATGTACGCACAAAACATAAAAAAAAACTTCATAAATACCAAGTAATAAAAGCATTTAAGAACCAAAATAAAAAATGGATTAAATAACAAAAAAGACAATATTACACAAATTTCATAACTTAAAAAGTCATTAGACTTCAAAATTAACAAAAAAGTAAAATATACAAAATAAGTAAACGTATTTAAATTATAGATATTTATTATATGTAATTAACAACATTCTTCACATGGTAATAATAGTAGGTATGTAAGTAGTAAAAATAGTTTTTTTAATTTATTTATTTATATTATCCTTTTAGTTAATTTTTTAAATTAATACCTTCCTAATTGAGAAATTCTCGTGTTAGGAGAGGAATTGAGAAATTCTCGTGTTATTATGGCTTGTTATGCATATAATTAATTTCAAGAGTAACTACCGTGAACATGATATTCTGGTGTCTATACACTAATTGCAAAAAAAATATTAAAAGGAAATTTTTGAAATAAAGTACATGTATTTAATGTATGCACATAAACATATATACATTTTTCCATGTGAAATTATAAAATTCACCTAAAATTAGTTTCTTGGAAAGCAATTTTTTTCAACTTGTATTTCTTTAGGAAGTTCGTTAAAACATCTTACAGTATGTTGGGGTAATTTTTCATTTTTGCTTTTATTAATGTATTATCTTATTTACATATAAAACTATAAAATGGGGGCATTAGCATGGGTAAAGCATCCAGTGAGGACCACATTACCAAATAATGTTACAAAATAAAAATAATGTACGAAATAAAAAAAGTGAGTTCAGTATGTTTATCAATAAATCATATGATTGGACAGTGAACACGTCAGCACCGCATTTGAAACTGACATTTGACTCCCGAGTATTAGTAGGTAAGTACCACGGTTTTCCAATGTACTTTCGTTTTGGTAAAAAATAATACTATGTTTTCAAATGTAAACACAGTAATTTGCGCTATAATAATTTTGTTCATTAACAATATGATATGATGACTAATGATGAGTGATGATAATAGAAACAGGTAGATACTTACAATTACGTAAAAGAGAATGGTAACAAGATATTACAAATTAAATTTTGCTTAAGACTTCATTGTGATAATGAGTAATTATTAAACCAATATTAATATCTAACACTAAAATAATATGAATAGAAATATACACTTCTTTTCTGAGTTTTTTTTTCTATTTCTAAACGAATTAAAAATAACTTTGTAGTCACCACTTTACTAATATATACATACCAACATGTTTCCAAAGCGATGTTTTCCTCGTCAGGAATATATAGAATCCTAAAAAATAATAATGTCAAGTATAGACAAATGATAAACATAGAATACAATAATGTAAGAATAGACAGATTGTAAACATAAACAAAATTGATTAAAGTAGGTAAGTAATTAATCAAAATATGAATAAAAAATTATTACAAAACATTGAATAACAAATTTATATTAGAAATTAAAAAATAAATTATTTTTGTTACTAATATTAATATGAAAATAAATTCAAAAGCAACTATTTAAAAAAAAGATTATTGGTTATATTTAATTCAGTAATAGCTTTTTCTGATTTCTAAAATTTTAAATTTGTCTAATTATAAACCGGTTGTATTCGTATGTAAAATTATTACACCTAGCCATAACCATAGCCTAACCACAGCCGTGTTTGGTGACCAGATCTGAATAGCCAGATATTTCCCCACCTTCCTCTTCCCCTTCTCTTTCCCCTCCCCAATACCTTGGGAATTGGGAATTGGGAATACCATAGTCTCATTGGCTCCAGACGGTTGGGAGCAGTTGGGACTCTTGTGCGGTATTCATATAAAAAACCTATATTTATATCAAAAGATTGATTGGTTTTTACAATATGATTGGCAAATTCAGAATAATTGTTATCATTTAAACACCTCATGTGTTCCTTAACTCTAATACTGAAAAAGTCTTTCCTATATAAAAAATAGCTGCAATCGTTACAAATTATTTTATGTACCCCGATTTATTTAAAATATTATCTTTATCTTTGTTATTAAAAATACAATTTTTTTTTTAAATTATTAGTACAAAAAACTGGTTGGATATTTTTGAGATGTTTTAAATTATTAGTACAAAAAGCTGGTTGGATATTTTTGAGATATTTTAAATTATTAGTACAAAAAGCTGGTTGGATATTTTTGAGATGTTTTAAATTATTAGTACAATAAGCTGGTTGGATATTTTTGAGATGTTTTAAATTATTAGTACAATAAGCTGGTTGGATATTTTTGAGATGTTTTAAATTATTAGTACAATAAGCTGGTTGGATATTTTTGAGATGTTTTAAATTATTAGTACAAAAAGCTGGTTGGATATTTTTGAGATATTTTAAATTATTAGTACAAAAAGCTGGTTGGATATTTTTGAGATGTTTTAAATTATTAGTACAATAAGCTGGTTGGATATTTTTGAGATGTTTTAAATTATTAGTACAATAAGCTGGTTGGATATTTTTGAGATGTTTTAAATTATTAGTACAATAAGCTGGTTGGATATTTTTGAGATGTTTTAAATTATTAGTACAATAAGCTGGTTGGATATTTTTGAGATGTTTTAAATTATTAGTACAAAAAGCTGGTTGGATATTTTTGAGATGTTTTAAATTATTAGTACAAAAAGCTGGTTGGATATTTTTGAGATGTTTTTAATTATTAAATTTGAAGTATTATTATTTAATATCAACATCAGTTATTTGTGGATATACATAAGGTTTAATAAACTTTTTCCTTAAATTTTCAGTATCAATATTTTTCTATTTCATTTACCTGCTGTCCCACCCTTAGTATTACGTATAGAGAGAATAATATTAAATATTTCTACATTACTAGCTTAATATCAGTAATTAGTTAATTCTAATTCTATTAAAAACATTCTACTTCTAATACGCGATATAATAACTTGGTAATCATACCTATCTAAAAAGTATTGGAAGAAGCTCGAGGAAGTTTTCGTGGAATTGAAGAACCCTACATGTAATTACAATTCATCTTCCTCGCAAGCTCTTTTCGTTTAACTTTTTTTTTCAGTAGATAGAGTTTTGAATAATAGAAGTCCATTTCATGATAATGACTTCTCCCATACCTTAACTAATCTCACTTGACATGCATTATATCATTCGAGTGAGTAATTGAATATTTTGTGAGACTCGTGTTACTGTGCAGACCAGAACTTCGATTCCTAGAGCGACTTCAACCGGCTCATAAATGAATTCAGTTTCCTACAATTCACGTGGTCGGCTCCCAGTCGCCATAAGACCGTAAGCGCCGGAAATAACAGAGACCCACATTAGTCGGGATTTTGGTGGGAATGAAAAGAAGATATTTATATAATGTCAAATATAAAACACTTACCCTGGACCATTACCTATTTAGTAACAATGCCTACCGCGACTTGCAGTGCTAACGGCAAGAATCGAACGCGCAAACTTCTAACCCAAAGAAAAAATGTTTACAATTTCATCAAAAGTTAATAAATTAATTAAAATTACTTTGTAAATATCTTATTATTAATATTTTAAATAAATCAGGGGTATGTAAATTAATTTGTAACGATTGCTCCCTTTTTAATTTAATGTATTAGAGTTAAAGAACACCTAAGGTGTTTAAATAATAATTATTATTCTGAATTTGCCAATTATATTTTGGAAACCAATGATTCTTTTAATAATAATAATAATAATGTTTTATTTCAGCAGAACAAAGCGGTGAGTGCAATACTCTGTCTGCCATATAAAAAGAATACATTTTAAGAATAGAAAATTACACACTGTAGAAATATAATATAAAAACATAAAATAAAAAATAAATTAAATTAAAATAACATATTTAACACTTATGCTACAATGGCCTGAGGGAAATTCTCCATCTACGATGTAGGGGCGCGCCATGCCACTGGGCGACGGCCTGGACAAGAGTGTTTTTCGATCTCCGGTAGCGCTGACTCGTCCCGGCTATTCTGTGGCGCATCAAAGCAGCGAACCCATGCACCCTTCCCTCTGCGATTATGATTAGACAAATTTGGACTTTTAAAAATCAAAAAAAGTGTTAATAGTCAAATAAATATAATTAATAATAATATATATATTTTTTAATATTTATCTCTTGAATTTATTTTCATAATAATATAAATAATTTATTTTTATTTTTAATATTTGTTACTCAATATTATATAATATTTTTTATAAAAAAAAAGATTAATTATTTCCTGCTGTAATAATTTTTTGTCTATGTTTATAATTTGTCTATTCTTACATTTTGTCCTATAATAATAATTGGATGATTTGTATAGCGCCGTTTTTGTGAAAAATCACCTCAAGGGCGCTGTACAAATGTTTATCATTTGTCCATTATACTAGAAATTATTATTTTTTAGTATTCTATATATTCCTGACGAAGAAAGAATCGCTTTCGAAACGTATTGAAATGTATATATTAATAAAGTGGTGATTACAAAGTTATTTTTAATTCTTAAAAAAAACATGTCATTTGACGCTGTTTCGCTTTAGGGATATGTGGTAAGGAAAAATAAAATTTCATAGAAAATACAGTTATAACGTTTAATCGCACATTCGCCAAAATGCTCAAAATATTACTTACGAACTTTTAATATTTCAACTGGAAACATACACATAGATTTAGGTATTACATTTACATATTCTAAGTGCCTTTGTGTTTTTCTGTCTTGTAAACATGTCTAGACAAAGGAAATAAATAAGTCATTAGGTACATACGCTAGTCGCATTAAAGCATGTAATTCAATTCCGTGCCCAGTGGACATTTAAGCTGTAGGCATCACGAATGTTGTAATACATAAGAGGTTAAAATAAAGACTATAAGAGCTATTTGTTTAACGTCCAGTGCACATGAGTCTTGACTAACACATTTAACGACGCACAAACCACAATTGGATCCATTATTCGATAAAATTTAATTTTTCTCGTTGTTTCTTAATCATTGAGGGTCATCATCGTCGTGGATGAGACTTTTTCTTATTTTACGACCACGTGCGGCTCGGAGTGCTGAAACCTCTGAGAGTCCTCTTACGATCTTGACATGGTCAATCCAGCACTGCGGGTGGGTTGGACACCGTCCTCTAACTCTGTGTCTCCGACTACAGTATAGGTATTTCCAAGCTGACATCTCTTCCTTAAAAGACGATACAAGGGTTAGAAGACACGATTAAGATCGTGAGAGACTTCTTTAGATATTTGTTCTAATGTGCTCAAAAAATCGGTATGTCTCGATGTCTATTGGATTTTGACAATTTTTTTTTACATGAACTATGCACAGGAGGCCCTGAAGAAAATAATTTCCCTCTGGGCCTCTGTCATCTTTAAGGGTGAAACAATGACGATGCTTTCAAGGACATTTTTCTTACTTTTGTGCTTGTTACAAGAAGCTTGTTCGAGTTCAGGGCACCAAGAACTATGTTTGTCCGAAATTGAGCTTTTGTTACCCTGGCTAAGCTTTCATAGTCATTCTCAGGGGGAGTCTTTTTTGGTTATTTCTTAGGTGGTGAAATATCAATTTTGACCACGTGCACATTACACAATTCACTAACACGTGTTTAACTAATTCCGTTTTTATACCTAAATGGAAATTAATTAAGTAATCCGGAAGAATTTCCAAGGGTTTCTGTTTCATTTATTTTTGTCCCCTGACCCTTATCAATTGTTTTGTTCATCAAAACTTCCATGAAATCCGTTTTTATGAATACATTATTTAGCTTCAATAATAAAAAATGTCTCCATTTTTACTATCAATACTTAATGGTTTTTAGACAATCATCGTTCACAAAAATTTACGAGGATATAAAATTCGAACAACATAATATTACTACGATCTTATTTGCATTTTGTGGCAATAATCATAAGTATTGAGATTTATCCAACACGAATGCGTCCACTGGAATTAAAGTGTAGACTTTTGGCCAGGCCTCGTAAGAGCAGGCAGTTTGGCACCAGGCATTGAGCACTTCAGGCATATCTAATGGGTAATGGATTTAAAAGAGTTCACAAATCAGGAACCGCAAGTTCGAGTACTTGTTCGTCCCGTTATACGTTAGGTGAACTTATCTCTATCGTATAATGTATCCTTCGGGACATCACCGTTTCTTACACTAATCCGCTATTCTATTACGACAAGTTAGTAATGGAACACTGAATTTAACTCTCACCAAAGATAGTTTCTTGCGATATATAAAAAATAGAAAGATTTTGCATATTTGTAAAAAGCATTAACTTTGTGGCTCGCCATAATTTACAATAAAAACACACATAAATTTGTTGTAGATTTTGTTGTATTTGTTGTTACTAAAATATACTAAAGGTAGAGAACATAAATTAAGCCACTCAGGTATTTACCAACTATGTTGTAATGATTGTCCATCGTTCTACATAGGTAAAACAACTAGAAATATAAATATTAGAGTCACAGAACATTTAAGATGCTTAAATAATAATAACTTCTCAGAATTTGCCAATCATCTAATTTCCAAAGATCACACTTATAACAAGGACACAGGGGTTACAATTTTTCACCGTAACAATAAAAGCAAAAAATTGGATAACTTAGAAGCACTCTAAATTAGAAAATCCCTGAATAATAATGCTAGTATTTTAAATAACCAAATTAACTTATCTTTTAGTCCCATTCTTAATATTTTTCCAATAAATCGCTCTGTTCTTCCCGGAAATCCTTCAATTACCCCTCCCCATTTGCTTACCCCCCACTCCAACACCTAAAATTTATATGTCTTGTCAATATTCTATATCATAAGTTAGTTTTAATATTCTCCTGATGAAGGAAGGGTGCTTCCGAAACCGGTAGAGTTTTAATAAAATAAAAGTGGTCTACAACAAATTGATGTGTTTTTTATTGTAGAAAGATTTTGGTTTCAAATAATAACAGCAATTTTATATGTACATTGATAGCATAGCAATGTACTTTAAAATACCCTCCACATAGCTTCCACTTGAATGAAATTTGATGACCTCGTATGCGAAGGTCATATAAAACATATTTATTTAAAAATAAATAATATTTTGTAACTTCTATTTTAATATTTTTTTCAAACGATTTGTAGTCACTTTGTAGGGTTATTATCAATAAATTACTAAGAATAACTTTGTTCATACCACTTTTAATACCATGTTCAATAAATTAATAATAATTACTTCACAATTTCTTCACAGACATTGATATTCACTTTGTGGCGACATTATTAATAAATTAATCAAAAATGACTTTGTATTCACCACTTTATTAATATACACATATCAACATGTTTCGAAAGCGATGCTTTCTTCATCAGGAATATATAGAATACACGAAGAATGTATCGCTTTAGAAACATGTTGATATGTGTGTATTAATAAAGGGGTGAATGAAAAGTAATTTTTAATTCACTTAATAAACTACCATATTTAATATGTAAATATCTCCATGTTTCAGGAGCAAAGCTCCTCTCTTCAGGAAAATTTTCTATCCTGTAATTATTATTAACACAGTAATTATTATTAATGTACTATTTCAATTAATTGCGTTTATTTAAGACATATTTATTTTTATTGCAAACTTTAAGATCTACCCAGAAAAAGTTTTGGTATCTTACAATACAGGCTTATTCTATACGGGCTATCCCTAGTATAGAATAATTGCATTATATTATACATTTCGTTATAGAAATGATATAACTAATTTCCCAGAGAAAATGCTCCACTTCCTTGACATTATTGCTACCGGAAGCCTTCACAAAATACGGACTTGAAATACATTTCATGTTCGCCTTTGTCGTTTACCGCCCAAGTAGTCAGTTTACATTGAATATTCCACCACGTTACAGTTTTAGTATGACGAAAAAAATACAGCAGGAAATGAAAGCAATAGATCAACCTACGTTCCGCGATATTTTAAAGGAGTTTCCTTTGAGTGCACGCACGTTCATTACCTCGTAAGCCCTAATCGTGTAACCCCGATGGCATTATCTGGTCAGCGATCAGAATGATACCCAAGCTGCATAATTCCGTATCCATATCGTAATCAGCGACATTGTTCATACGAGATAAGGCTGCATAAGCATTCGTGATAAGATTTATTTATGGAGTAGTTCAACGGCACGAGAGCAGCGGAGCAACGGAGTAACAGAGCAATAGAGCAGATCGGTTCCCGGCGTTATCTCTGCCTGTTATCTGAGACCCCGTACAGCCACAACTACCGGACCACGGGCCATGAGCTAATAAACTTACAAGTTATTGCGGTGTTCTGCCAAATCACTTACAGATGGTTTCAAAGAAGTCACAGCGAAGAACTTACTCTAAAGCTTTTTCCTACAGAAGCATTGTTCGTAATAAATCAGAGGAAATTGTGTCCGTACATTTTTGTAATCTGTTATGCGAGTTTTCTTAATATAGTTTTCTTTCGTTATACGTATTAATTCTCCAAGTATAAAACCATTTTCTGTTCGAAGAATTTTATCGAGTCTGTTTACGAAACAATAACATTTCCGAGTTTGCCAATCATTTATTAGAGACAGGCCATAGCTTCAATAAAGAAAAAAACCAAGTTTAAACATAAAAAAAAACATTAATACATATTTTAAATTGTACGCCTTAATAATGGCACCCTGTAAATAATCCTTATTAACCATGTTTCCTAGTTATTTTTTCTCCTCCCCCCTCCCCAAATCACCACTCCCACTACCCTCAACTAATAATGTCTAATTATTACTGTACTGGTTTAATTTAAGTTAGTTTTAGAACGTTGGTGAATAACACGGATGTGTCGAAACCGGTAGCGCAGTAGTAAAATGAAGTAATAAAAGTACATAGTTGATAAAGCTCTCCAAAGAAAGTGGTTAGAAATTGTTATATAGTTAATGCCCAAGAAATACAAAAAAAAATCTTTTTATTTCTCAGACATACAATAATGCAGGGAATTAACTTAACTATTGTCCTTCCATTTTCCGTTCTTCCTGGGAACTCAACCCCCGTCTTCGCCATTCCCCAACGAAATAACTATGCGTATTTATATAATTTGCCCACTTGCACTACGTAGAAAATATATACCAATCTCCTTTCATTTCATTCTCACACTATTTAGCACTACACTTTAATTCGTCGTTGCTTATGCACTAATACTACTCGCGCTAAATAAAGGTTACTAAAAACATCCTTCGAGAGTGTGGCAAACTTTCTATTTGATTATTAAAACGATTCATAATTCCTAGATGGGATTCATTGTGTTGCACAACCTCTGCTTGGACACCGGAAAACTTCTAGTATTATTATCATTACATGAACTATACATATACCCATAATTGACAGTCCCAAAACGAGATATTCTTGTTAGTTGGCGAGTCAAAAATTTATTTACAAAATTGCGATATAGGTATATTTGCACCTAGTCTGTTATAAATAAATTAGAAATAAAAAATACGATGTCATCACGCCATCGGAAAATAGAAATGAATTTATTTTTGCATCATAAAATTTTATTTTACTTATTATATTTTAAAAATAAATCCATGAAAAAAATGGGCCATGTCAGAAGTCATAATAATAGAAGAGAATGTATGAGACGATGAATGGATGTGAATGAAGCAAGAATACACGTCTTGCTTCATTCACATTCCAAGATCGAGTTGTTTGGCGGTCCGTCCTTTCTGCCTACCCCTGCGGAGAAACGGCGTGATGGTTAGTTAGTTTTTTTTTTCACTTTCTTAACTAGAATGATTACCTAAATAGATACAATACAATTTTATGCACATGAAGAAAATTTTCTTTTTAAATATACCCACATATTTATCTTTTTTTTTAATTTCATCTGGAAGGGAATTATATAAATTGCCTCCTCGTAGCTAATGGATTGCTTGCCATATTGTGAATCCATGGTGTGTAAATAAATGATATCATGTTGTCGTGTAAAGCGTTGTGAGGTTTTAATGAATTCTGTGTTTGTATGTATGAGTTTATTATATATTTTATACATAGAGACATGTATTATATTATACATATATTTAAATAACAGTATGTATTTTTCTATACTTTCTCAGAACGATATGTCATTTTATTAGAACATTTGGAGTCCCTGCTACAGAGCCCTAGTTTATTATATTGGTACTGTCATCATTGCATGTTTACAGGACCCGTTTTATTTCCTTCGTGTCATTTGGCCATTCGTTCCCAACAAAATTAGCGCAACCTTCACGGCGGTCTAACGTTTGAGTACCTACTGGTACATTGTCACTTCTTATGGACGTACTTGAATTTATTGAGGTTATTTTCTTGTTGGATTGCCTTGTAAGTTCTTGCTGTTCTTCATTGAACAAAATAAATTTGCATCGAATGATAATTAATCAACAATTAGTAATGCATAGGTACAATTAAAAAAAAGAAATAACACTTCCTAAAGTGTGTTAATTCAGCATGAATATAATTAATTGCGAAATTTGAAAAAAACCCATGGATATGATTAATCGAACACTTTAAAGCAAGGCTTTGATTAGCTGATTTTTTTTTAACCTTTCCCATCTTCAAGCAAGGATTTTCAATTTAGGTAACTTTTTTATTTGAGCATCGCACAAGAGTCCCATCTGCTCCCAACCATGATGAGACTGTGGCATCATATGTTATGAGGCTGAAAGTAGTTGGGAGAGGAAGGAGATATGGAGGAGGAAGGTGGAGAAGTTCCTGACTATTCAGATCTGGTCACCAAACACGATTAAAGCCATTTCAAGCAACGTTTCGATTCTGAATGGTGGTTTTTCACCACGGCGATACTGAAATTATCTGCCACCATGGAACGGGTCAAAAATATAATGTATATTATTTTTAATGAATAATTTGTGAAATAACAAATTAATCGAATAAAATTTATTCGCGCATGCCGGCATTTGAACCTGCTCTCTCTGAATTCATAGCCGAGGATAGTAACCACTCAACTTCGGAGGCCGTCAGATATTCAGATAAAATATTTTAATGATTAAGGAAAGAGTCGGTTTGAATAATTGATGATTTTTTTTTTGAACTGGAGTTCCTTACTATTAGTAAATTCTGTCGGCACTATACATTTGACCTCTGTAATATAAGCACCCCAAATTTTCATTTGTATAAGGCTAACGACCAAAGAATGTCAAAATATTAAAGATTGCTTCTCCCAGTCAATTTTCTGAAAAGTTGACTGGGACAAAAGTTGTTGAAAAAGTAACAACATAAGGAATGAGGTATAATGGGATATGGGAGAAATGGGAGTTGGCCGATCATGTAGTTGCCCGATTTATAGTCACTATACGATCGCCCAACGTCCCAACTCCGATCCGAGTTCGGGTTGGAGCGTTGGGCGATTGTGTGGTCGATGCGTAAGAACGCCTTGCCTGCCCAGCTATGAACAAATCCCGTTTTACAATAGTCAAAATGACAAGTATAGTTCATATCAAGTCACATTATACAAATATAGAAGGGAAAAAAGCTAGTATTGACATAGTATAGTAATATAATATATCTAGAAAAAGAATAATAATTAGATATAAAGAGATGTGAAGAATGGCATAGAAAAAAAGTATTTTTGTATATCAGATAATTTGAGTATAGAATAATAATTAATATAGAATAATAGTTAAATTCAAGGAGATAAGAAAAAATATATAGTAATCGTTTACGTATACCAGATAATTTGAGTATAGTATAGTAGTTAAGTACTTATAAAGAGATGAGAAAAACAAATTTTATAGAATTTGTTTTTTTTTATATGTCTCATATATATATATAATTGTTTCTTCTATAAAATTTGTTTTTCTCATGTGTTTGATAGGTACTGGTTGGTGCTATGAGGGGAAAAAAGCGGTTAAAATTGAATACTAAAAAAGGTTATATTATTGAGTTACGTATCACTCTGCTTTATGAGCCGACGACGAAACTCGGGAATGCGGTCCGAAGAAGATGCAGCGATGAGTTAATAACATATTAAATATATTTTATTCAATAAGTATCAAAAGTAACTTTAGCGAATTGTTTATAACCAAATGTTTGTCCTTCCTTCCTTCCTTCCTTTCCTTTCCTCGGTTAGGGTTTTTAATTCACTTATGATCTTTCCCCAAAGAGCACAAATAATATAATCAATAAATAAAATAAATAACCTCACAGTCATCACACCAATGGAACATGTTTAAGTTATTTTTATATCTTAAATTTATTTGCCGCAAATGTCTGTTGTGTATTCTAAGTCAACGCTTCTACGTGATGAGTCTGGTGCCCTCCCTCCGCTGAATATTTAATTAGTCGTATCGTGCAGTCGCCATTCATAAAGTCTGTTGGCACCGCAAGCTGCTGGCCATTTTAAATGTATTCAATGTTTAATGAAATTCAATCATGATTATTCTTATCCTCTCCTCCAACGATAATGTTTTCCATACATGCCACATGCCATCACCCTATCGGGCTGCAATCTTGCTGGAAACCTGAAAAACTTGCAGAATCTATCAAATTTATAATACAGCGCGGGTAAACAACCTCCATAATAAAATTTCATGCTTATCGACTTTAGTGAAGATCTTAAATTAAACCTTTCTGTATGTTATTGTTTTTGTAAGTATCTATATCTCAAGCCGATGTTGTTGGTTTATTGTTTACTAGCTGATGTGTACCCGGCCTTGCTCGGGATAATTTATTTTTTTGGAATAAAGTTATGAAGTTGTGAATTCTTGATTGTCGTTTGGGTGCCATAATTGTAAAGTAATGCATTGTGATCGATATTACTATCTCTAGATAAAGAAATATTAATTTGAAAATTTTGTTTCATGTTTTTTATACAATAAAACTCTTAAGTAGGTACATACTTGTGTTTTCCATTTTGAAAATATTTTATCCAAATAAATCTTCTTCTTTTGAATATGTGATCTGTGGCTCACCAGAGTGGTATATCTATGGGCTAACCTCAATACAACATGGCGGGTTCAATGTTTTTCATACATTTTTTAAAACGTTATAGTAACAGTTTTACATAATGGATTTCATGCAAACTACTCTCTAAACCTTCCCGGCACTAATGAAAACGAATTGTGCTATTTTCAGCGAAACCAATCGAGTAAATCGAGGACCCACAGAGGGACAGACAGACATCCATTTTTATATATAGATATTAGTTTAATATGATTAATTGTTTCATTTGTTGGAAATCCTATGACACTGGCTTACACCAAAAATGTCAGAAATAGTCAGAAAGATGACGCAAATTGTACAGATTTCTGAAAAAATATAATTTTATTTATTTTCTACGTATCTCTCTCATTGAATTTATTTTCATTAAAAATACAGTTAATTTGTGGATTGCCTTGTCAATAAATCAAACAAAATACTTTGATTTGAATTGTATAAAACTGTTGTACTTTTCGGATAAACCACTTTGTGTCCCCGTACACCAGTGAGGCCCATGAGCGTTTTCGGCCCATTTGGTGAAATATTATATTAAAAAAAAAATTTTTACCTACTTTGTGTTATAATAATTTTTTTTAAAGTTTTTGATTAATTATTGAGTACTTTAATGAATTTTTGTTTATGTTTATAATTTGTCTATTCTCACATTATTGTGTTATGTGTTTATCATTTGTCTATACTTGACGTTATATTTTTTTAGTATTCTATATATTCCTGATGAAGAAAGCATCACTTTCGAAAACATGTTGATTTGTATATATTAATAAAGTGGTGATTACAAAGTAAATTTTAATTAATTTATAAATAAATGTACCCAATCCTCATTGTTTAAGACGCCATAGCACATTCCACCTGAATACTGTCAGAAATAATATTGCCTACTTTACTCCCCTGTCTCCAATTTGACGACTATATAATAAGATAGTGTGTTAATACTCGTATAGTCGTATTGTCGATAATTTGTAAAGTTTCAAAATAAAAATGTCCTGCTATTAAATAAAAATATGTAAAAATGATATGATTATTATGTTATGTATCACTTGTGTCTCTCTTTGTGTCTTTTGTTTCTATTGTATTATCAATTAAATATTGAATGAGTTTTTGTAATTTTATGTTTTGTGTATCCTTTGTCTGATTGTTTGTAATTTATTTAATTTGTGTATTTTTTTCAATTTTTAATTCTTATAAGTTATATTACAAGTATTTTTAAAAACATTTAATTGAAGGTCTTGGTCGTGTATACCTTATTAGAAAAGAGGAATTTTTGTATCTGATAAGGGAGCCACCATTCTTACTTTGATAGGTTCATATTAAATTGCTTTTATTTATGAAATGTTTCGTATGATATATTTACGTATATACTCGTAAGTTGGTTTTTAAAGAAGAGTTTAATTTTATTTATTTGTTCTGATTGGTTACTGTAATTTTGTATGACTTGATTTTCGTATATTAACTGAGTTTTTATAACTGGATTATTCTCATGTACTCGTGTGAAGTGTGAACATCTGTAAGAACCTAATATAATTATATAACTACTTAATTTATTCCCAAATACTTAATTATGTAGACATTTGTCTTCAAGTCTTTATTTCGATAAATGGCAGTCTATAAATCAGCGGTAAATCTCTCCTTTCCTTCCTTTTTAAATGAATATAATTATATATCAGGACCGTTGTTTTGGCATATAACCACCTACGCTCGATTCAATAAATCTTCACGTTGACGAATAAAGTTTCCAAGGAAACTTTTATTATTTAGAGAAATGTGTCATTGCTAAGTGATTAACATTTGAAAAATAATTAATCATTTTAAAATTAAACAAAAACTCGCTGAACAAAAAATGTGGCTTTTGCTAAAGGTTAATCGTGAAGTATCAAATATTTGCTGTATCGGACGTCACCGTCTCCCTGAATGTTGCGACGCGGCCATCTTCGTATTTTTTATATATAGATTGTTCATATCATTGTTGTCTGTTAATATATGTAACGGGCGGTTTGTGGAGAGCTTGTTCGGCCACAGACCGCTCCGATTTAAATGACTGAAATAAAACGTTAGAGCTGTACGGCTAGTGGGAGGGAGACAGACTTGTCTGGCATCCACACGGCGCCGTAGGTCTGCACGTTGCGGACCGCCTTAAGTGGCCTGCAAAGGCCACTCCGGGCAGTTAGCATTCGACCGCCAGCCTTACAAGTACTTCTCTCTCCACCGCCCGCTCTGACTTCTGAACTACTCGCCTTCTTTTATTCTCTTCTTGTCTCGGACTGGACAAAAGTCGTCAGTACCGTTCCTCCACGCAGAGGGAACGGTAGGAGTTCTACCTCCCCTCCCAGCCTCGCTCCGTAGATTGGGATCAGCCGGCCTCATACATTTCGCTTGTGTGCCAGATTACGTCTGGTACATTTGCCAAACTTTAAAAATTTATACAAATAGTTTCACTTCTTCAATAAATGCAAATTCTCTTCGTGGAATAATTTTAAATAATTATTTATTTACATTAATATCCAATTATTTACATCTCTCACCACTTATTTTTATTTTGTTTGTCTATATTTATGATTTTTCCATGCTTATACGTATGTCATTATTTTTTCAGTATATATTGTATCCTGACAGGGAACTATTGGTTTCGAAACGTGTAGATATTTATTTATTTAATAGTGGTTTAAACTAAATAATTTTTTCTTCAATAAATATGTAGTTATTTTGTAGCGCCATAATTCATAATTATTACTATCATTCTTATTTAATTGATTTTATTTATATTAAAAATAATTTCTTTTTAAATTGTTATAATTTATAATTTTTTTAATTTTTTTAAAATTATTTTTACTTACCTACTTTCATCTCTTATTGTTAAAAAAAATATGTTTGTAATTTATCTATTCTTAAATTATTATTTTCTATACATTATTTTTTAGTATGCTATGTATCCTTATGAAGAGAGCTTCGATTTCGAAACATGTTCACAACATTCATATATTAAACAGTGGTGTAAACAAAATGATTTTTATTTATTTATTTGAATAAATATGTGTTTATTCTCTTAAAGGGAATGAAGGTTCCCGGATAGGTAAGGTTAGAAAATAATGTTTGATGTAAATAATCCGATTTAATTGATTTTAATCAAATGCTTCATTTTGATAACAAATCACGTGAGCAATCAAAAATCAAGCAATGTTCACGGACGGCGAGGTTATTGAAGTTCCTTCTACCCGATTCGATGAAAAGTTTCCATTTTACGCTAGAAGAAGCTGATTCCCGAGTCATTAGAATTTTTAATTGAATAACACCCAGTGGACAAGGTAATGAATAAGGCAATATTTGTTGATTCGTAAATTACCTACACGTGACAGTAATTCCTGAACTACCAACCCGTTCATAACTAAACTTGTGGAACTTTTTACGGACACCTCAACAAGTGTTGTGAAGTGGGCATAGAAATTTTCATCTCTTATTACTTCTTACACAAAAACTTTCATCGGTAATTTATTTCAGTATTCTCGCGTTCGACCTGTCTCACGACTGCGTACAGATGCGTTAGTTCTTCCATTTGCATATCGGTATACTAAACATAGCATTCCCACCTATTGTTTGTGCTCTGAGAAGGTATCTTTACTCTGGCTTCATTATCTTATCATCATAATCAGCTTATTTGGAAAATACTAATTCATATATATCCATTAATACAATTTTATAAAAAAAAAATTATTTACTTACTTACACCTAGAAGACTTTTATATGTTGATTCATTTATCACATAGTTATACAAAGGAGTATAATTATATAGTATATACAATAATAATTACAATATAAGTGTTTCGGACGTGTTCGCCTCTCTCGCAATGTTTTGACGCAGTTATTCGATAAACACATTTGTTATATTCCACTTGCATAGAGTATGTCTAATTTGTAAGAGAGTCGGGTCGTATAATAAATATTATTTCGCTGTCCGCAAACGACCCCGACTCCCGATCCCTTTGTGAATGTATAGTGCGCGGTCTGCGGGAAACATGTTCTCACCGACCGCTTAGATTATGAATGACTTGAATAAAACGTCAGAGCGGTACGGCGGTACGAGAGGGAGCGCGCTTGTCGGTCTTGCGCAGAACGCGGTAGCTCTGCAAGTCCCGCCACCTTAAGTAGCTTGCGAAAACCAGGTTTAGTCAGTTAGCCAGCAACCGCCCGCTTGAAAAGACGCTCCCCTGCCTCGCCTACATCGCCCGCTACGACTTGTGCTCTTCTCGCCTTCTTTCTTTCCGACCACCGCTTACCCTGGACCCCCATCGGACGACTGCCTCTCACTGAACCCAGACCAAGCATCGTCACACGGACACGGCCCTGAGCTCTACTAATAATTCTGCATGATTTTTGTGCAGAATTACATTGCAAAATACAAATGTCATCAATAAGGTCTTGTCGTCAGTGTCTTTTTCCCCTTCGCAAGGGATCGACACAGGTTGTGCTTTCTCCCCTTCCAGCTACCCCCCATAGCTCGCCTGTGTGCCATTACGTCTGATAAATAAGTATGTAGATAAAGCTTGGTTACATTATAACAGCAGGTTGTACAAAAAAGTATAATAAGTAGCTTAGTAAATAATATAATAACATTAGTATAATAGCTAGTTGCAGCGCATAGGGTGGGTAATAGCTTTATAATTATTATAATATTGTAAAACATGAAAGTTGTAAAGCGTGTTTAAAATTAAGCAAACCTTTATTACGCCCGATTGGGTGTTTTATAGAAACATAACATTTTAAATATGCTGTTGTTAAAGTAAACATATATCCATATCCAATTAATATTTACAGATTAATTTATAATCTCAAAGCTATTAATTAACCTCTGAAAACTAGGTGTAAACGTCAGCAACATGATTTGACCTTCATAATTAGTTGCATCTGCAAGAAGCCCAAATTTTATTAAACATTAAATTTGCATTTATAGGTCAGAATCAAAAGTCGCTCGAAGGCGATGTAATCTTCATTGTATAATCTAAATGTTTTATGATTTAGGGGACGATTAACTGCCGCCCAGCCGAGGGCCGCCCAGCCGCCGCCCCGCGCCCAGGCGACCCAGACCTCTTGACGACCCACGCTTAAGCTGCCACAGGACCAGAATCTAAACATAGCTGTTTCGTTTTTTTTTTTATTTCCATCTTTTCCAATCTTTAACAAAATATTCTTTTCCATATTTATTGTGTTCAAGTTTAATTTGCAGAACTCCATTTTAATAAAAAATAATAATAATCATTACTATTCGGTTAAAAAACGGTTTATTTATTTAAAAAAGCTCACACGACAGCTGTTTCGCCTTCCGAAGTCTTTATGTGGGGAAACCTTATTAAATAATTTATGAAATATTATTTCTATATAGGTATTTACAGTGAAACTCATAAAATGTTATCATTTTTATTACTAATACTCTAATAAATTTCTAAGCAAATTAACAGTTATTTTAATGATTATTTCACTGTAAAGTTTCCTCACTTAAGGGTTATAATGTAATATGAATACATTTTTAATAATAAATATTAAAAAAAAATATTTCTATATTAAGATTAGCAGTCCACAATGGAGTGCTGATACCAACTCTGAGGTATGGCAGTGAGGCATGAAATTGGCAGAGGAAAGATGAAAGTAAACTGTATGCCGTAGAAATGAGATCTTTGAGGCGAATGTGTGGTAAAACCATGTATGATCGTGTGAAAAATATTAAGATTCGTAAAGAATGCGATGCTAATGTAAGCGTAATGAGTAAGATTAAGAAAGGGACGCTTAAATGGTTTGGACATGTGGGGCGAATGGACGACTAAAGGAGTGTAAGAAGAATATATATACAATGGAAGAAGAAGCTGGGACCCGAGGAAGACATGGCAAGATCAAGCGAATCAAATACTTGAGTCGGGTCGTGTAAGTCGGAATAATGGAAGAGAATGTATGAGACGATGGGTGAATGTGAATGAAGCAAGAAGTGTATGCCAAGATCGAATTGTTTGGCGGTCCGTCCTTTCTGCCTACCCCTGCGGCGAAACGGGCGTGATGGTTAGTTAGTTAGTTAGAGATTAGTAATTAAGCGAGGTAAATGAAGGTTAGGTTGTTTTTAACAAAACCGTTTTTTATAAATCGGTTTATATCCTTTTGTATCTCCTCCTGCTCTTATTATTAAGGCTGTATTATTTGAACAACCCCGACCCCCCCTGGTGCCAGAGAATCTTGGTGGATATCTAACGTAGTAATGGTATTTTAATTTTAAATCACACCATAAAGTGTTTGCTTTACCCGGAAAAACAAATGGCGGCCTGCTTGAGATCATTAAGATAAATCTGCCCAGTTATTGAAGACCGGACAACATTCATTACATATTATATGGAGAAATAACTGATTCAAATCACTGTCAAATTCTTCACTTTAATATTGACAAGCTAAATAGCTAGTGCTCAAAAAATAATTTATATCTAAATGTAGAAACATGTAAAACCTAACCTTTTCCAGAAAAATAAGTCTTTCTTTTTGACTATCCAATAAATCAAAGAAATCTAGAAAGAGCTACGGAAATGAGAGATCTCGGCAAACATTTTTTTTACGTTTCTTAAATTTTAAAGTTAACATACCTTCAGAGCACATGAATTACTCATCGTTATTTAAATATTTCAACTTCAGAAAACAGACGAAAAATTAACGACCTAACCTTTTGATTAATATTATTTAATTGTATATTCGATTGTTCTGAACTCCTGCATTTAATCAACCTACCTAAACGAACTACCAGACAAACATTAACATTTTACATATGTATATCCCGTTCCAGCTACAGCTTGCATTCCGCAATTCAACGCTTCCACCGTCTTGGTAACAAATACTTAAATGATATGGATTTTGATAATAACCTAAACATGGTAAATTAAAAAAAATATATATCAACGAATTATTTCTACTTGGTTTATAAATTATACTTTTTTCTTTACTTATTTGTTATGAATGTTAATATTGACTTTGTGGATATTGTATTAGTTATTTATTCTATTCCTGTGTGTTTCAAGTGTATTAACTTTTGTGCATGTTTTCTATTTTTATTTTTCTATGTGATTAAAAATGAGGTATTTGTATGTAAAAGCCCCCTGGGCGTTTAAATAATAAACATAAAATCAGTGTGTAATTCCAAGATATAAATTGAAATACGATATACAAAAACTGTTCATCCTTATCCTTAGGCCAAACTGTTCAATTTCCTATCTTCACAAATGAAAAGCCGCCTAGCTTTATTTTCGTGTCATATTCGAATTCGTTCCGGGTTTCCTGAACCTGTAGCTCGAGTCATGATTTAAATTGAATTTGAAATGTGCGCTGTATTACTATATCGAAATATGTATGTTAGTACGTTGTGTCCCGTGGGCGGATAATAGCGAATCGAGTCCTACTCCCGACACTGAGTCTGCCGGGCCGGTATACTGTACCAGTACACTGTACAATGCCCACACAGATCCGAGGCTCTAGCAGGCTCTACCAGGGGAACAGCCAATGGCGAAGGACCTGATATCCTGCAGTCGCAGCGCACATCAGTCACCTGAGAATTCATTACAGGATGTCAATTTAGCGAGACCACGCTAATAAATAAATTCTGAATAGATCTTTGTCCGAGCGAACATCTGGTATTATTTAATTGATACCAATTTGCATGGAGATTTACCTCGAGTTGCGAATGGCCCGTTGATATTTTTTCCCGTAAAAAATGGCATTGAACAAAACACGATTTCTTATTGGTGTTAATTGATTACAATTTTATGATTTCCGCTCGGATTAACTTTTGAAATGCTGCGGTTCATGGCATATTTGTGTAGAGTTAATACTTTTGTAGGTCGCAGGAATGCGCGGTGGGTGGTTAAGCTTAGATTTGGAAGGAAATACCTTCTCGAGACATATCAATTTGATTCTGTAAATTATTGCGTTTTAAGTAACATCAAAGAAGACACATTTTCTTAGAACTGCGCGATAAGCGGATAGATTACGATGTGAATGACTTAGTATCCGTCATGTAAGCTTCACACGTACGTTCCGACCGATGACGATGTACGCTCAGCGGTGCCTACCCCTAATCCGCCCTATTGTGTGCAGATGAATGACGGGAGATCATCGGGGGGGTGTCTGATATGACATTATGATAATCTCAATTGATACTATCATATATTGACGAGTTAATGCGCCTCGGTAGGGAGAGTGTGAGAGAGATCTTACCGACATTCGACAAGTTTACCGGCAGCTTGAGGTCGAGCAAAGGTTAAATTTTTAAAAGTGTTTCACAACAACTTGAAAAAACAACACAGTGTGCCTAAGTGATTAGAATAATGTTGGGTAACAAGGTGTAAATTATAATATTTGACAGTTATTTTGTTAGTATAAAGATTCGGAAGGTGCGGTTCGAATTCCGAGCGGACACACTGTTCGTAATATTTTTATAACCATCGTGGCAGAACACCAGAACGTATAATTTAAATCAAATATTTAAATAAGATATCAGCATTTCCTTGTATTTTAAACATACAGCGATACGTACGAGTGTTTTATGCTAATATACACACTAATAAACCAATTTAATGTTCCCTCGAGACATTTGACGCTTTATACGTAGCATTGTTGCGATCGTAAATTTTATCCGAGTTCAAGTTCCCAACTCCTGCGAGGCAGTTCTACTTGTAACGGCGGAAAATTTAATTCGTACCTTTGATCATGAGATGAGTTATACTACACTTTGATTTAATTTTATATCATCATTGAAAATTTATTAATATCGGAATCTATTTGTTGATATCGAAGGCCTCTGGGCAGGTAGTTAAAGGAGCAAGTTCATTAATACCAAATTCCTACAGGGAAAATGTTTCCCTGAAATATAAAATATTACCCTGATACACAGACTGATTTGTTGGATTAGATGAATTAAATGTTGGCATTCCGTTTTATGAAATAGTAGCCGTTGATCGCTGTTAACAAGTCGGTTTTCATGTGTGTTTGTACTTCACAACTTGGGGCTTAAATATCAAACATTTCCAGATAATTCCCTTATACTTTTTTTGACAATTATGCTAAAATATTGTCATGGTTGAAGTTAGAAATAACGAGCCCTGTAGCAGAGCTTTTGCTCTGGGCACAGGATCACAGGTCCAAAGCCCGGTGAAATTTAAATGATTTTTTCACCGCGAATGTTTTTTGCAATTGGTGAGAAACAACGTTGCTTGAAATGGGTTACTTATGTTAGGAAACGATGTGAAAGTCGGTATTTTCAAGCCTTCATCTTTTCCTTTCTCATTTTACTGTCTATTTTCTTGAGCTTCACAACTTTTCCTAATTTGAAAGAGTGTCATAGAGTCAGACTACCCGGTGCCTGCTGCCTGCTGCCTGGGACTCTGCACTCAACTCAACGAATATAGTGTCGCCTTAGTTTCAGATATTGGAGTGCACAGTGATAATTGTCGTATTTGAACCGGAGAAACTTAGTGAATTTATTCTGCATTCGTTCTATACTATTGACATGTACCATGTATTTGGGATTCCAGACAGGCTATGCATATTCCAGTGTACTTCTGACTAGTGAAAATTAAAGCAATTTACTTGGTGTTACCACATTGGCTTCGATCCCCTTTATTCTAGTTTGGAAATTCTTGGCACTTGATGAAAGAAGGAAAGAAATAATAATAATAATAATAATAACAATAATAATAATGATGATAAAGATAATAATAATAATAATAATGATAATAATAAAAATGATAATAATAATAATATTAATAATAATAATATTAATAATAATAATAATAATAATAATAATAATAATAATAATAATAATAATAATAATAATAATAATAATAATAATAATAATAATAATAATAATAATAATAATAATAATAATAATAATAATAATATAATAATAATAATAATAATAACAACAATAATAATAATAATAATAATAATAATAATAATAATAATAATAATAATAATAATAATAATAATAATAATAATAATAATAATAATAATAATAATAATAATAATAATAATAATAATAATGATAATAATAATAATAATTGGATGATTTGTATAGCGCCGTTTTTTGTGAAAAATACCTCAAGGGCGCTCTACAAATATTACTTCCTATTCTTTATCTAATGATGTACAAACAGACACAGAAAAACATACTTACCTGGCAGGTCGCTTAAGATGAACACAGTTTTCTTAGAAAATGTAAGTATAGAGATGATATGATTTTTATGGTTGCTATTTTATCCTCCTTTTCTATTGATGTTACATTTATTAAAATATTGGTGGCACACGAAGAGTTGGTACTTATTTGAAATAGTTATAATTTTTTGGAACTGGAGAATATTTATAAAATGACCTTACAAAGTGTAAGAAAATTTTCATAGATATTAACATTTTTTTTTAGAAGAGTGGAAAGAAACTTTGTGGTCGACTCGAAGGTTGAGATTACATTTTAAAATAAGTGGCTTTTCCCACAATGGACATAATGCCTTAAAGCTTCTTGTCGAAGCGATAAGCTCTCGACCCGAATAGGATAAGATGAAAAAGTCATAATTTTTCAAAACATTTATCACCTGATAAATGCTATAAAATACAGGTAGGTACTCTTAACATGTCTCAATATAAATAACGATTTGTGTAAAGTGCCTTTGCTAAATAATTTATTCGATGTAAAAGTTCGTGGTATAGTTCAAAGGTTAAAAAAATGGCAGAAAAATCTTAAAGAAAATCGACGAAAAACATACATACCCGAAAGAAAATGCATACATGGGTAGCTAGGAACGAATTTCAGATCTTAAGCCACAATAATAACGGTATACGAAAGTGCTAAGCCTGACAGCATTCGCTCTATCGAGCTTGAGGGCTTTATAAAAGAGTCTCGTGAAGCGAGTGTTAGACTCATAAATAAATCTGCAATATCCCACTTCATTCCGCTCGAACGTAAGAAGGAATTGAAGTGCCACTGAAAATAAAAGTCGTTTATTTATTTTTACCTGCCGCAGATTACCACGGTACATTAAGCTCGTTGCCATTAAAATAGTGCTGTATATTAAAGCTGAGTAATAAAACGTTACGTTTGCAAAATCATAAACGATTTGACAATTCTTCGGTACACTTAGTTAAGCATATATACGCGTGAAATAATAAAAAATAAAAAAAACAACATTTTTGCTAATAAAAATTTCAATATTTGTGACAGATAATAAGACATTTATTATTTTGAAGCATATCGGCTTTTCGATTAGCTGTTGGACTAAAGGCCGTGTGTTTAAAACTTTAAAAATGGTCAAAAATGGCTTAACGAACTTTTTAAAAAAATTTTAATAATAATATTTATTTTTTCGAAACACATATTATTTAAAAACAAAATGTAAGAAAGCCGTGAGCGGCCAAATAGGAACAAATCCCGTTTTAGGACAGTCAACGGCCTCCATGATCGAGAGGTAAGGCTCTCGATTACGAATCTGAAGGTCGCGGGTTCAAATACCGGCGTGCGCAATTAAATTTTATTTAATTAATTTGTGTTGTTTCACAATGAATTCATTTAAAAATAATATATAGTATTTTTGAGCACGTTCCAGAGTGGAAGATACTCTCAGTATCGCCCTGGTGAAAGACCACCATTCAGAATTGAAACGTTGCTTGAAATGGCTTTTAGCCGTGTTTGGTGACCAGATCTGAATAGCCAGGTATTCCCCACCTTCCTCTTCCCCTTCTCCTTCCCCGCCCCAATACCTTCAGCTTCATAAAATTCCCCAATTGGGAATGCCATAGTCTCACTGGCTCCAGACGGTTGGGAGCAGTTGGGACTCTTGTGCGGTATTCATATAAAAAAAGTCAAATTGACATGTTTAGTTCATATTAAGTGCGAATATACAAAAATTGAAGGGAACAATGCTAGATTTGATATAGTATGGTAATATAATATATATATACAGAAAAAAGTACAATAATTAAGCATGAAGAGATGTGCAGAAATGTACAGAAAAAAAACAGTCATGTACACCAGATAATTTGAGTATAATATGATAATTAATGTAGTTAAGTTCAAAGAGATAAGTAAAAGAGTATAGAGTAATCGTTTACGTATACCAGATAATTTCAGTATAGTATAATAGTTAATTACTTATGAAGAGATGAGAAAAACAAATATTATACGAGTATATTAAATAATTATGTATATGTGTTTGATAGGTATTGGTTGGTGCTATGAGGAAAAAAATGAATTTAAAATTGATTACTAAAACAAAGATAATACTATTGAGTAATATTGGTTAGATTGAGTTACGTGTCACTTAAATTTATGAGCCGACGACGGAACTCAGGGATTTATAGTTAGTCCATTGGAGTATTGATGAAAGTACCATATAGTTTTGAAATTTCCCCATGTATATATTTATGCCCAAATTGGGCTTTATACTCTTTAACTTATTTTATCAGTACTGTACGCATATGTTATTTAATAACGTAGCAACGTAAATATATATTGAAATTAAAAAAAATAAAATAACCAAAATTAAACTTTTAAATATACATAATTGAATTTGCACGATATAAACAATGGCAAGGAAAAATTATAAAAGATCAGAAGCAAGTATTTAATGGAAATATTTTTAGGATAAATTAAATTATGAAAATTAAAATCACAAGCTATTTAAAAACGATGCCTTCATAGCCAGTAAGTTAGAATAAAATTATAATCTAATTATTATATTAAAAAATTAATCAGTTCTTAGAAGAGGTAGGTAATTTATTTAATTAGACTAATTCTGCTTGGCGAAATAACTGTAAATATGGAATGTTAATATTTTGTTATTGATATATTAAATTTGTAGATAATATCTCTATAATTATTACCTATATTCTGTATACTGCCAATAGGAGTACTATACAATCGTGCAGTATTGAAGTTGTCACAATAATAAAGTAAATAATGCCTCGATGTTGATTTACGTGCTACATGAAAAGAAATCAAATATAAGAGTTCAGGGCTGTGAATAATTGAATTTATAATTTTGTATAAGCAAGTTGAGCAAAGTTCAGCGTTCTAATAATTTTATTAAATTGCGGTGACATGAACGATAATTAGATATTTAAATAAATTTGGTGTATAAATTTGCCTTCCTTCTCTCCAAAATTGAATTGAATCAAGAACACCCCTGAAGGGTGAAAGCCAGAAAACACGTTAAAAAAAATATATCAATTATGGTCAACATTTTTTTCCTGCTACAAATAAATGCCTAAGGCCAATCTTATCTTCATCCTCCCTCTAGCAATTAAATACATTACAAAATTAACAGAATTCAAAAAAAAGTATTAAGATATGGATTATGGACATGGGAAGGAAAAATATAGATATGATATTGCAACCAAACAGGGTTTAACGGTCACGGCATGTTTTCTAATATTTTTTTAGAATTACTAATAATCTTATTCCATTATCATGTTCCTCTAGTAATATTTTAACATAATTGAGAAATCTTACTTAATTTTTTTTATCAAACTTAAAATATACTTGACCAAATTCATATTCTTTATATAAAACCATGTAGAATGTGACCTTAGAACGGGGTACCTCAGTAAGGTTACATTTTTTTCATTTTCATTCATCCTTTTATTCTTTTATTCTTTTATTCTTTTATTCTTTTATTCTTTTATTCTTTTATTCTTTTATTCTTTTATTCTTTTATTCTTTTATTCTTTTATTCTTTTATTCTTTTATTCTTTTATTCTTTTATTCTTTTATTCTTTTATTCTTTTATTCTTTTATTCTTTTATTCTTTTATTCTTTTATTCTTTTATTCTTTTATTCTTTTATTCTTTTATTCTTTTATTCTTTTATTCTTTTATTCTTTTATTCTTTTATTCTTTTATTCTTTTATTCTTTTATTCTTTTATTCTTTTATTCTTTTATTCTTTTATTCTTTTATTCTTTTATTCTTTTATTATTTTATTCTTTTATTCTTTTATTCTTTTATTCTTTTATTCTTTTATTCTTTTATTCTTTTATTCTTTTATTCTTTTATTCTTTTATTCTTTTATTCTTTTATTCTTTTATTCTTTTATTCTTTTATTATTTTATTCTTTTATTCTTTTATTCTTTTATTCTTTTATTCTTTTATTCTTTTATTCTTTTATTCTTTTATTCTTTTATTCTTTTATTCTTTTATTCTTTTATTCTTTTATTCTTTTATTCTTTTATTCTTTTATTCTTTTATTCTTTTATTCTTTTATTCTTTTATTCTTTTATTCTTTTATTCTTTTATTCTTTTATTCTTTTATTCTTAAATAATAATAACTTTTTAATAATTTTTATATACTTCTAGCCGACTGGGTTTCGCTACCAACGTAGCTTTTTCAGGGCGCTAAACGATGATACGCATGTGTAATAGATTTATAAAAACCGGCGGGTGGGGAGGTTAAGGGCGTGTACTTTGTTGATTGGGAATATTTTAAGCATAGGATTTTTATTTAAATTTATTTGGTTTTTAATGAGTACTATTGGTGTTTTTGGCTTTCCTTATTTCCAATGCCCCTAAGGTATCAAGTTGAATACCTTTTCCATTTTATGCAGTAACCTAATGTCTCTATTTCTATTGAAAGTGTGGTATGTTTCTAAGAGGTGGTTGGCAAATTCCGAGAACCCATCATTATTGAAACTCACTACGTGTTCTTATACCCGTATATTAACGTTACGCGACGTTTTGCCTTTATAAAACCCGCGGCAATCGTTGCATTTAAGTTAGTACATGCTCGAGTGCCTTAACATATCTTATTTATCTTTCCCAATAATTCTCTGAATTTGCCAATCACCTCTTAGAAACAGAAATATGAAAGTTTTCTCCATTCCACTTAAAAATATGTTTTTCTTTGATATTTTCGAAAAAGGATATTTTATGAAGAAACTTCACTAGTTTGTGCAACCAAGTAAAAACGAAATATGTCAAAAATGTGTATAAAACAGTGAAATAAAAATTATGCGTTTGGAAAAAGGTGTATTATTAAAGACAGAAATGTATAAACCGAAATACCCTTATAAAGTTGGCGTAAGAACCGACATATTATTTCAGGTTGCAATATACGTTGAGATTTCGGTTAACATAAAACATTATTATAATATATAGCTACCTACCTAACCTTTACGGAGAAAGAAATGAGCTGTCGGAAAAATGTTCATACAAATCGTTAACTTTACGTAGCGCCATTTTGGGATAAAATTACCTCAAGGGCGCTCAACATTTGTTAAAGTTGGTAGCCTTTTCTAAAGACATGTGTTTTTTAAATTATTTTTAATTTTTTAAAGTTACGTAAGAGTACGGTAAAAGCTTTGTCCCCAAATATCACAGCATTTGTACGAGAGGGTTACACCAGTCTATTTGACTCATCAGACTTGGCCGATCTGAGCGTGAGTTGCCGTAAGATTGTCCCTCATGCAGAGATCAGTTGTATGATGACAAGTATGATGGTGTCAGGTCATTTAGTGCCTTAAACACTAAAATACTACTTTTTTTAACTGAACTCTTTATGGGCGATCGCGTAGAAGAAGAGTGATATGACAGTATTTGGTGGCGCTAGATATTAGACGAGCTATTGTCTTGAACACTTCTTGCAGTCTGTTCAAATGCACATTAGGCAGATCCAACATATAATCAATTGCAAGAGTAAAAAAACATTTTACCATATTGCCAAGTAGAGTATTCATTGAAACAATATTTTGATCGATGTACTCGTAAATGCTTAAAAAACGTACTGATTTTAATATATTACTATCCACTCCAGAGGCTGTTTGCTATTGAAGTATTTTCAATTGGATGCTGTTTTCTGAGTGATGTAATCGACATAAATTCCCAAGGACCACAAATTTAAAGCAAAAAGTAATCATGAGCAAAGCTGCGACAATTAATCCACGTGATGATATGAATGATTTCATATTACTGGTGTACAATATGAATGAAAGAGGACCGAACATAGGCCCTGGGGCACACCACTACATAAAGAAAATTTGGAAAATCTATTACCCCCTAAAGGTATTGTCTGACATCCAAATAAGAGGTTATCCACCATAATAGTATTTAATATGCCTTCATATTTTATTATACATCATTGATATGGTAGTTGAAGGACCATGGCTTGACACAACTTTTCCTCAAACATATTAGTTGTCAAATTAAAAGTTTTAATTTGGAAATTGCTCATTTTTCCGTTTCCAGGAATGAGATTACATTTTAATAATTTTTTCGCAGAAGTTTGAATTTGAGAATACAACTTTTTTGTTCCCGGACCGCAATTCGAATAAAAAAATTCACGTATGCCCCTGGGAGTAATAAGGCAAAATAAGATTCTCCATTTTTTCGGAAGTTTTTATTATCATTCGATTTCTTTTTAGAATTTTCATCATCGGTGGAATACAGATATAAATATAAAATAATTAATATAATACTAATGATCTTACCGTTTCCATTGATTTGTACTTCTTCATCTTACTGTTTATATTAACAGCTAACTGTAAAGCAGATATTAATAATAAAAGTATTTGGATGATTTGTATAGCGCTGTTTTGGTGAAAAATCACTTCAAGGGCGCTGTGTAAATATTTTTTCCAATGCTCTAACATACTTTTAAAATTAGATTTTTTTTTGACTGCTTATATCTTACGGCTTACAGATCGCTTCCACCAGCTTATCGATTAATAATAAAAATACAAATTAACTGTATTATGTAATATGCATTTGATCAATGAACGTGGTGCAGTGTTAAAATGTTTATTATATTTACAACTAGCTGAGGTGTATTTTTTTTTTTTAATAATATTATTAACTTGTGAATTCTTGTTTGTTGTTTGGGTGCCATAATTGATTTGATACCGAAACAAAGAAACACAACTATATCTAAACAAAGAAACAAAAAAAAATTAATTTTGAAATTTTATTTCATTCCAAAAATTTAATTTTTCAAAATATATCTAAATAAAAATAATAAATTTTTTAAGTAGGTACCTACTTGTGTTTTCCATTATGAAAACATTCTACCCGGCCAAACCTTTTTCTTTTGAATATGTAATCTGTGGCTAACCAGACTGGTATATCTATGGTCTAACCCGAATACAACATAATGGTTTCAATGTTTTTCATACTAATTTTAAAACGTTATGGCAGCAGTTTTACATATTGGATTTCATTAAAACTACTATTTAAACCTTCCTGACACTAATAAGAACAAACCGTTTAGTAATTGTCGAAAAAATCGAGGACACGCGAACAAATATAAATTTTTAAATATAGAGAAGATGTGAACAGGCAGATACTATACAGAACCATACTTACCTGATAGGTTAATTTAGGTTTATGTATGTATCCAACCACCAACTCCCGAAAGGTGAAATTTTTTTTTTTTATAGCAGGCTATGTTTCTTAGAGTTTCTGAATCAACTTTTATTACGCAATATAAATTCCATCATGAGATATGGAGCTGTAAAATTTCCACTTCACTTTCAAACGTTAGACTGAACTCCATGTCAATTTTTGTAATTTTTTAAAAGTTCAACAATAAAACCAAAATTACTTGGGCGAAGCCGGGTTGTATCTTGTAACTGGTATATCTAGAACCTGAAAAGTAGCACTATACCCATCACAAGCATGATACCGATCTTTCTACATTATTTTAAATCTGTTAATATTGTTTTCCATTCTCGCAACAAACGTAGGTTCGACTGTTAGTCTCTTTAACCCTATAAAGGAAGCGTTATTTCTTAGCCCATTAACGGAAGCGAGAAGTATTTACCCGCTTAACTAGTTTCCTACTAAATTAAATATATTCTTTAGACTTTTATGAAAAGTCAATAGATGTATCATATTAATAAAAAATCGGATATTAATCCGAAGACACTGTCTAGTTTGCAATTTTGTTCCTTAAGAACTTTGTAATCATTATAAATATAGCTGCCAATAATATGGGATAAAAAATGGAGAATAATATTAACAAATATTGAATTTGAGATATGATATCGATGAAGATGGCATAAATTGAACTGATCTCATTAGCTAAGTTGGTTAAGCGGTTACCCCGGAAAGGCAGAGGACCTGGGTCCGAGTCCCAGATGCGACTGACATCTTTATATTTTCTATAATTTTTTTCCGTTTTCATATTTCATTTGGGTTATGTTATTATTATTTTCTACAATGATTAAATATTAAAAAATGAGGTTTTTAAATATCAATAAAAATAATTAAAAATTAAGTGCTTAATATTACATTATATTATTTATACATATTACATAATATTCGTATTATACATTATTATTTTGCTCACTTATTTTGAGATTGAACAGTTTTCTTTTTTAAATTTTCTTACTTTATTCTCCGTTATTAGGCTATCGGGAAAGAGATTGTATATGTATATACAATCGTGTGGCCTACGTATCTTTTACCACTTTCAGTATTTACTGTATTCGTGTACAATTTATTATGTTGTCTTGTGTAGTGTTCGTGTACTTGTGGTGTTTTTATAAATGATGTGTTCGTGTGTACAAGTCCATCTTGTATTTTGCAGATTAATAGGCAAATATTGAAGGTGAAAATTCTTGAGTGAATTTTCTTTCACCTTCTTACGAGAAAAAGGAGCAATCTGGTTCTATGAAGAAAAACGCATTGCTGGGGAAAGAACTCAAGGAAAGTAATACCTTGAAGAAGGCGACCCATTCCAGGGTTAATAAAATTAAATAAAAATTACAGTGTGAAATTTCGTTTTATCTTATCGTGTCTCTCAAAGTCCCTCCATAATGAGGCACTTTCCTCCGCATTGACAATCTATTAATCTCGTAGTCTCCTCGTAGTTAATGCGTGCCTGGTGGATCCCCGCAGAGCTTTACCCCGCCTGGATCTTCCCGACATAAACTATAAACCACCTGTTCGGGATCCAGCGGAAGTGGGCCCCGGCTGACCCGACTATTTAATGAAGCCGTCATCTCCGGCCCCGAGCCCTTAAGATCCTAAGTACCTACTAAGCAAACCAATATTTAACAAAGGGGACTATTTACTTAAAGAGTAAGCCTTTATTAACTTCGAGGATTTAAATTTCAGAGTATCGGGCAAATTTCGGCGCTCAAATGTTTATTTTGCTTTAGTATCAGAAGACTTAGCCTATTATACAAATAGTAATTATCATTCGTTTGAACCTCGAGTTTAAGATAAAGCTGGTTATTTTAATTGTATCATGGTTTTTCCCAAATACTTTCATTGGGTTCAAATGGACTTGTTAGCCCCACTCTTTGCGTTTTTTCAAAGAACAATAAAATAAATAATATTACTAATACTTTTAAAAAGCTGTTTGAAGTTAAATAAAATAAATAATTATGAATTTAATATGCCAGATTAATTTACATCATATGATTTGCACAAGATGACGTCGCCAAAGTTGTCGATCTCTCCACAAAGGCGCCTCAAAATGAAAATGTCGAAGCCAAGCTGAATCAATTAGATCAATCGCTTTTTTATTAGTTCTTCAAAGACGATTTTCACTTTTTAGAATAATTATTTAAGGTAAACCTTATTTATTATGTAAACGTATGAATTTGTTTTGAACCATATTAATTTAATGTATATAATAATCTCGACCGGTTTCGGAAGTACCCTTTCCTCTTCGGGAATATATTAAAACTAAACTAGAATACAAAATAATGATAGGTACAGATGAATATTTCTATATACGTTTGTTGGAGTAGGAACCTACCGAAGAGGGAGGGATAAGTAGGGTTTTTTTTTGGAAGAACAAAGCGATTCACTGGAAATAAATCTAAAGGAGAACTACAGGATAAATGTATTTGGTTATTTAAAAATATGTAGTAGAATTATTATTTAGGGATTTTCGAATTTCCAGGGCTTCTAAATTATCTAATTTTTTGCTTTTATTATTACGGTGAAGAATTTGAACTCTTGTATGGTCGGTTGAAAGGAGATGATAGGCAAACTCAAAATAGGCAAAAAAATATTGTTATCTAATCATATTAAGTGTTCCGTGATTCTGATATTCACATTACGGGGTGTCTTACCTATGTAGAACGAAGGGCAGTCATTGCAACATAGTTTGTAAATGCCTGAGCTGCTAAATTTATGATCCTTATCTTTAGTGTTTTTTTAGGAATTTACCTATGGTATGGGCAGGCAAGTTTTTTGTGAAGAGTTTTATATATGCAAAATTCTAGGCCATTGAAAGGGAAAACTATTTTTTATTTGTAAATGTATCAACAACAAAAAATATTTGTGGAAATGATTTAAGGTTTTTAATTTAAAATTTTAATTAAGGGTGTAGTGTAACCATTATTTGGAGCTATTTGTTTGATTGCAAATACAATTTCGAAATTATCCTTTGATAGCGGGATTCTAACTATATTATTCTAACGATTAATATATTGCTCTGCTTTATCTCGAAGAATAACAAATACGAACTGGACAACATTGACGATTGGTGTGTATTTTAAGTAGCATTACTGTCCATATATCATTCGCTTGTCATTAATTTGTCGGTTGGTAAGCAAAAAAGCAAAAAGTTTGCGTCCGCTCGAAGAAAACGCTGGTAAAAAGTAAATTGCCGGTTCCAACTTTTTTACTGATTTGTGACACAATCAGGGAGTTAAATATGTTGCTGCATAATTCGATATAAATAGACAATATATATATATATATATATTCATTTTAAAATTAAATATTAATCAAATTTAATAATGTTATTATTACGTTCTGTAATTATATTAAGTTTTTTTATTATTGTGACAGCTGTTTCGGCGTTAAATGCCATTTGCGAACTGCGGTTAATCCACATTGTGACGACTTATTTATATGATTTTATTTACTCCCACCCCACTCTAATTTGGACGGGTTTTTAAAAATAATAATAATTTACTATCGGTAAAATCGATTTATTTAGAAAACAATTAAAATTCTAAATTCTTTGAGGTTTTCACATTTATAATGTGTTTCCTCGTATTTAACTGATAATGTTTTCTTAATTGATTTATTAAAATGTGTTATATTGTTTTGATAATATGGACATACTGAGAAACTGTGAATGTATAATTTTCTTTACTTTATTAATTAATGGTAGATTAGGAAAATTCATTCGTTTATTAATTTCCAATTTATTAAGTAAATTTAATCTAAGACCCTTTCTTTCTATATGTAAAGGTATAGGTTTGTTGTTGTCAAGCGAGACCTGATTAAAAATTAAATGGAGTTCTAAGAATTAAACACAAAAACAATTAATAATCAGACATATTTTTGATTACAACTGTATTTAGCATTATTTTGGCATGCCAATAGTATTAATAATTTTAAGGTTATTATTGTTTTCAATAAAAGCCGGCAAAGTCTGCAAATATAACTATGAAAATTGTTCAGCGAACTGGTCAAAACATACAAAAGAAATTAATTGTTTTTGTGATAAATTTGTAGAACTGCCCTTAGAAATTTAATGTAAATCAAACTTAATAATGTTATTATTAAGTTATGTTAGTATTTCAGTTTTCATTGTTGTGACAGCTGTTTCCGCGTTCAAGGCCATTTGACCTAAGACATTTTGAAAATGAATTTGATCAGAGAAACAGCTGTCATAAGAACAAATACTAAAATACTTCAAGAACTTAATACAAACTTAATATTAAATTTGATTTATAATTTCTTCAAAAGATTGGTATTCACTTTGTGGTGTCATTATTAATAAACAATTTAAATTTTACTTTGTAATCACTACTTCATTTATATATACGTATCAACATGTTTCGCAAACGATGCTTTCCTCATCAGGAATATACAGAATACTGATAATTCCTGTTGAGGAAAGCATCATTTTCGAAACATGCATACATTTTTAAAGTTTCAAAGAAATTTTTAATTCATTTATTAATAATGACGCCACAAAGTGAATACCAATCTTTTGAAGAAAATTTAATGTAAGGATAATTTGAATAGTGCCATTTTTGTATAATTCTTCGTAGTATAAGTGATCTTACTATCAATATTATCATAAAGTTCCCTAACCTATTCTAATCAGTTTGAAAATATCTTTGGACTATGAAACAGAGATCACTGTAAATCATTACGAAAACTTCTCAAAAGTCACAAACTGCTTCCAACCGTTTGGAGTCAGTGGAACTATAGCATCCCTGATTCTGGTAGGTTGTGAGGCTGACGGTTATGAGGAGGATG